>CM063509.1:104384366-104396866 GCA_032207245.1 Pardosa pseudoannulata
AATATAATATTAAGAAAAATATAGAAAAACCAATTTTTTCCCATCATCACCTTAACAATCTCCAAGAATGTTTTCTGTGTAAGCCACTGCTCTACTGTATTATTAAATGGCTATTGCACCTAAAAACTCCGCAGATAAGTAATCTGTCCTACAAGAGAAAACTGTTACAGTGAAAATTTTTATTTCTTCTGAAGGATCTTCATTCCTTTTACAAACCAGTAGTCACGATATCGATAAAATAAAACAAACGAGTTTCAGAATAAATGCCGAGAGACTAACGCCCGAAATGGAATTCTTTTGGCGCCCACACAAATGCTTCCGGAATGGAGAATCTTCAGTTTTCAGTTTCGTTGACCTATATCATGACTGGGAGACAGTCGTTTCTATTAAGAGAGGAAATATCAGCAGATTCGCCAACTTGGCGATTTATCGAACAGGATGAATCCAAAATTAAGTTTTCTTTTGGGAAATAATAATAATAGAAAACTATGTCGTCGATTTAGCACAGATAAAAATCTATCAACATTTGATGTTCCTTGCATGGCATCAAATATAATTATGAATATGCTTCAGTTCAAGTATGCTTCATTTTGATCTGTTCATGAATGCGTATGACTGATTGTTTGAATACTTGAGTCTATATTCAGTTTTTAACTTATCAATTCTGCGCGCTGATAGTTGTAGGTCATATTACACTTCCGCCTGCCGGATATTTGACTAATGAAACCTTTTTGGATTGGAATCGCTACACTCTACTAATTTTGCTCTACGAACGCTATTGACCGACACCTACTACTTAAAGCTGATTTTAAATGGATATGAATATCCATGCCGGGATCGAAATTCGAACCCGGGGAATCCGATACTGAAGATCAGTTTACCAATGAAAGCAGTTTAATTTCGATTTGGGAGAAATATATTGGGATAAATAGGCAATGTAAATTAGCAGCAATTGTTTCCAATAGGAATAAACAATTCTGTTTCGTATCTGAACAAATTACTTATGAACAATATATGTATTTTTCTTTTAAATGTTAAAGTGAATTACACGTAAAAATATTTTTTACCTTTCAACAATTCTAATTTTTAGGGGCAAATTGTAAGTCTAAAATTTGAAATTACCAAGGAAAAAAAAGGTTTTAGAGTGAAAGAAAGCTAGAGATATTCAAAAATAGTAATATCACAAATAGTACTATACCCTACTACTTTTCAGTATTATCAAAATATATCAATATTAATATGGGGATATATTGTGATATTAAACTTCTGATATCATCCAGCCCTAATTGTCACCTAAACCTATGAAATCAGATAAAATTAATGTATTGTAAATCCAAATTATATCTTCCCTCCATAACGAAATATTCTTCTACAACGATAATTTTATTGTGTAACCACCACACTTTTTATAGAGATTTTACTGTTTTATAATGCCTCTCGTTTAGCTGTTGTTCCAACAAATAATATTTTTTATTTCCAATATTTTCTTCTTTAATTTACTTTTGTCTTCCTTTACCAATATTTTGTCCTCATTTTCCTGAAATGAAAATGAGCACAAAATGAGGATTTTCCTTTTGTTCTCAATTTCACATAAAGAAGCCGTTTGGGCCAAACCGGGGACACTATAGACAAGACTATATTGTACTCTCGCGTGAACCGGGTTAAACGTTGGAGTCCCTTGGAGGCAGTCTCTCTAGGAGCTGCACAGTAAATAAAGGGACAATAAGGAGGTTGGGTTCCATCCTAGACGACAAAGGAGGGAAGGAAATAATTCACGAATGGTTTGAACAACGAATATTTTTTATTTGCAATAATTTCTTCTTTAATTTACTTTTGTTTTCCTTTACCAATATTTTTCCTCATTTTCCTGAAATGAAAATGAGCACAAAATGAGGATTTTCCTTTTGTTCTCAATTTCACATAAAAAAGCCGTTTGGGATAAACAGGGGACACTATAGACTATATTGTACTCTCGCATGAACCGGGTTAATCACTGGAGCCCCTTGGAGACAGTCTCTCTAGGAGATGCACAGTAAGTAAAGGAACAATAAGGAGGGTGGGTTCCATCCTAGACGACAAAGGGGAGAAGGAAATAATTCACGAATGGTTTGAACAACGAATATTTTTTATTTGCAATATTTTCTTCTTTAATTTACTTATGTCTTCCTTTATTAATATTTTGTCCTCATTTTCCTGAAATGAAAATGAGCACTAAATGAGGATTTTCCTTTTGTTCTCAATTTCACATAAAGAATCCGTTTGGGCCAAACCGCGGACACTATAGACAAGACTATATTGTAGTTTCGCGTGAACCGGGTTAAACATTGGAGCCCCTTGGAGACAGTCTCTCTAAGAGATGCACAGGAAGTAAAGGGACAATAAGGAGGGTGGGTTCCATCCTAACCGACAAAGGAGGGAAGGAAATAATTCACCGAATGGTTTGTACAACGAATATTTTTTATTTGCAATATTTTCTTCTTTAATTTACTTTTGTTTTCCTTTACCAATATTTTGTCCTCATTTTCCTGAAATGAAAATGAACACAAAATGAGGATTTTCCTTTTGTTCTCAATTTCACAGAAAGAAGCCGTTTGGGCCAAACTGGGGACACTATAGACAAGACTATATTGTAGTCTCGCGTGAACAGGGTTAAACGATGGAGCCCCTTGGAGGTAGTCTCTCTAGGAGCTGCACAGTAAATAAAGGGACAATAAGGAGAGTGGGTTCCATCCTAGACGACAAAGGGGAGAAGGAAATAATTCACGAATGGTTTGAACAACGAATATTTTTTATTTGCAATATTTTCTTCTTTAATTTACTTTTGTTTTCCTTTACCAATATTTTGTCCTCATTTTCCTGAAATGAAAATGAGCACAAAATGAGGATTTTCCTTTTGTTCTCAATTTCACATAAAGAAGCCGTTTGGGCCAAACCGGGGACACTATAGACAAGACTATATTGTAGTCTCGCGTGAACCGGGTTAAACATTGGAGCCCCTTGGAGACAGTCTCTCTAAGAGATGCACAGGAAGTAAAGGGACAATAAGGAGGGTGGGTCCATCCTAACCGACAAAGGAGGGAAGGAAATAATTCACCGAATGGTTTGTACAACGAATATTTTTTATTTGCAATATTTTCTTCTTTAATTTACTTTTTTTTTCCTTTATTAATATTTTGTCCTCATTTTCCTGAAATGAAAATGAGCACAAAATGAGGATTTTCCTTTTGTTCTCAATTTCACATAAAGAAGCCGTTTGGGCCAAACCGGGGACACTATAGACAAGACTATATTGTAGTCTCGCGTGAACCGGGTTAAACGTTGGAGCCCCTTGGAGGTAGTCTCTCTAGGAGCTGCACAGTAAATAAAGGGACAATAAGGAGGGTGGGTTCCATCCTAGACGACAAAGGAGGGAAGGAAATAATTCACGAATGGTTTGAACAACGAATATTTTTTATTTGCAATATTTTCTTCTTTAATTTACTTTTGTTTTCCTTTACCAATATTTTGTCCTCATTTTCCTGAAATGAAAATGAGCACAAAATGAGGATTTTCCTTTTGTTCTCAATTTCACAGAAAGAAGCCGTTTGGGCCAAACCGGGGACACTATAGACAAGACTATATTGTAGTCTCGCGTGAACCGGGTTAAACGTTGGAGCCCCTTGGAGGTAGTCTCTCTAGGAGCTGCACAGTAAATAAAGGGACAATAAGGAGGGTGGGTTCCATCCTAGACGACAAAGGAGGGAAGGAAATAATTCACGAATGGTTTGAACAACGAATATTTTTTATTTGCAATATTTTCTTCTTTAATTTACTTTTGTTTTCCTTTACCAATATTTTGTCCTCATTTTCCTGAAATGAAAATGAGCACAAAATGAGGATTTTCCTTTTGTTCTCAATTTCACAGAAAGAAGCCGTTTGGGCCAAACCGGGGACACTATAGACAAGACTATATTGTAGTCTCGCGTGAACCGGGTTAAACGTTGGAGCCCCTTGGAGGTAGTCTCTCTAGGAGCTGCACAGTAAATAAAGGGACAATAAGGAGGGTGGGTTCCATCCTAGACGACAAAGGAGGGAAGGAAATAATTCACGAATGGTTTGAACAACGAATATTTTTTATTTGCAATATTTTCTTCTTTAATTTACTTTTGTTTTCCTTTACCAATATTTTGTCCTCATTTTCCTGAAATGAAAATGAGCTTAAAATGAGGATTTTCCTTTTGTTCTCAATTTCACATAAAGAATCCGTTTGGGCCAAACCGCGGACACTATAGACAAGACTATATTGTAGTTTCGCGTGAACCGGGTTAAACATTGGAGCCCCTTGGAGACAGTCTCTCTAAGAGATACACAGGAAGTAAAGGGACAATAAGGAGGGTGGGTTCCATCCTAACGACAAAGGGGGGAAGGAAATAATTCACCGAATGGTTTGTACAACGAATAATTTTTATTTGCAATATTTTTTTCTTTAATTTACTTATGTCTTCCTTTATTAATATTTTGTCCTCATTTTCCTGAAATGAAAATGAGCACAAAATGAGGATTTTTCTTTTGTTCTCAATTTACAGAAAGAAGCCGTTTGGGCCAAACCGGGGACACTATAGACAAAACTATATTGTAGTCTCGCGTGAACCGGGTTAAACGTTGGAGCCCCTTGGAGGCAGTCTCTCTAGGAGGTGCACAGGAAGTAAAGGGACAATAAGGAGGGTGGGTTCCATCCTAGACGACAAAGGAGGGAAGGAAATAATTCACGAATGGTTTGAACAACGAATATTTTTTATTTGCAATATTTTCTTCTTTAATTTACTTTTGTTTTCCTTTACCAATATTTTGTCCTCATTTTCCTGAAATGAAAATGAGCACAAAATGAGGATTTTTCTTTTGTTCTCAATTTACAGAAAGAAGCCGTTTAAAGGACACTATAGACAAAAAATATTTTAGTCTCGCGTGAACCGGGTAAACGTTGGAGCTTGGAGGCATTCTCTAGGATCACAAAAAAACAATAAGGAGGGTGTGTTACATCTTAGCCGACAATAGGGGAAAGGGAAAATTACCCGAATGGTTTGGAGAATGAATAATATTTTTTATTTTCAATATTTTTTTTCTTTAATTTATTTATGTTCTCCTTTATCAATATTTTGTCCTCATTTTTCTTCAAAAAATTTGGTCACCTTAATTTAATATTTATTAAAATATACTAATACAATGGTTATGCTATAAAGTTGTGTAGTTCGAGTTGTGTAGTTCGAATCCAACTAAAAAAATCTTTGCTTACTTATTTTAAGGAATAAAAACTAATCTTAATTATCTGTATATTTATAAACTATATAAAAATAGGATTTGTAACAAAGAGTTACAGTTCAACAATTCCAGCTCATAACTGACCTAAAGGCGAAAGCGAAGTGAGTGACCCTCCTTGGACCCCATTGGTCAAGAGGGGCTGCTAACCGCGGAGTAACCCTCTTCAGCCAAGGTAACGCTGTCCAACGAACTTTTTCGGGAGATCTGCGGGCCCCCTCAGAGAGAGAGCAAGGAAGAAGGAATGTGGAGCTTAATATATTCTGCAGCAGTTCGAACACCATTTTTATTTTTTTGATTAAGACGTCATGTTGGTAAAATCTTTGATCGAGTATAGTCCCTTTGTCATGATGACCTAAATAGCTTTTTATTTCCTACTTACACCTTTATTTATATTCAAAATAAACAAAATTCAGCAGGAGGAATGAGTTTTTTTTTTTTTTCAATTTTGTATTTTCTCACGAGTACTCCACTTATACGTGCAGCTGGCCTAGACGCTCAGTCGGACTTCAACTTAATAGGATTAAAAAAATAACTTGGCCCAAGTGGGATCGAAATCACGACCTACGAGTTATTAACAAGAGGCTCTAACCAACTCAGGTATAAGCCTTAGGCCCTTACTCAGGACGTTGCGGTTTGTTTCGAACCTTCGTTGTGACGTCATTTTGCGGACATTATGTGAGCAAATTATCAAGCTGACGTCAAAGTGACGTCACAACGAACGTTAGACCCGACTCCCAAAGTCCAGAGTAAGCCTGAAAGACAAAATAGGTGAAATTTTTATAGAAGACGGGAAAGCACGTGAAACTTCGCTTGCTAATGTTGTGAATTCTCTTGGCTAATCTACAATACAAAACATATGGCATGAATATTAAAAAAGTATATTACATTTGATAAATAATTAAAAAACGCTAACTTACTCTAAGAAATAATATACAAAGGAGTAATGACGATATCGAATTTTTTCAATACACTCATTCGTCAGGATTGCCAAATTTTAAGAACCCTTCAGATCAGATAGAACAAATTGTTGCCATAAACAAAAACTATAATTAATAATTTAGCGTTAAATAACATAAATAACTAAGAAAGTAGTTCAAATTTTGAAAAAGGCTTCATAAATATTTGCATGTGTCATGAATGATCCCTGATTTGAATTTCATGCCTCTAAGTTGTACAGTTTGCTCGCAATAAGGAATTTTCCCGTTTTCTAATTTTAATTTTAAACAATAGAAGACAAAGACGTAAGCAGGACAGTACCTATTTTTCTTTCATTTGAGAGCCTAATTAGTGATTTCTAATGGGTTTTATTGCGAACTCTTCAACGTCTCTCAAAAACGATACTTTTCCTCCGCCGAGTTTGTGACGTCACAGTTCATGAAAGCACCGACCGCCTATGTTGTTTACATGTTAAAAGGCGACTCCAAATTTGTTTCTGTGTAAAATATCGCATATAATAGAAATTTTTTTATTATATCTGACATTAAAAAATCATATTCTAAATATTGTATAGTGTCACTCTTGTAAAAATACAACTAATTGCAATGAGAAGATATTTTTCAGCTTTCCCAAAGATCCAAATGCAAGAAAAATCTGGACAAATGTGATGAAAAGGGATGAGAAATTAAACCCCAAATTATCATATAAATTATCTCTATGAGTTTGTGAAGACCATTTTTTCGGTAAGTAAATGCTTGCTTTTGTTTAAATATTACTAATTTAGAACAAGTAAAGTATATAAAAATATATCTATACCTTTAAAATGACTGTTGATTAACCAGTGCTATTTAACTTTTAAAACTGCTGTTTTTATTAAGCTATCGAGATCTATAAAATAAACCTTCAGGTTTAAATAAAAATAAATTTTGATAGCTAGAAACTTTCAAGAACTTGCAAAAACAAAATCGGAAAATAGTGCGAGCTTTCAAGCAATAAGAAAATATTGGATATCATGAACTATGACGTCACAACATTGATGTCACGTGATTTTCGCTTAACCTTTAAAATTAAATTTTAAAATGATGGACCCAGTTTTTACATTTCTGAAAACATTTTTGGAATCTACGAGCCTGAAATTATCAGAAAAGTACAAAGTTGTTCGAATTCTCCACGTGTGCAAATTCCTCATTGTGTCTACACACATGCACACTAAGCATTGTACGCATTAATGATTAAATTGGTCGATAGTGGCGAACGATGGAAATGGTGATTGTAAAAGATGGTTTTGGGAGCTGTTTTCCTTCGAAAATCATAGATGGTCAGCATGCGCAACTTAAGTATGTCATTCCTCTGTCAATCTAGTTGGCCAGTGTGTGGAGTTGTCAAGATGTGACGATAACTGCCATAATGTAGAGGATCCAAGAATGAAAACCTTACTTCAATAATTATCTGCCTTAGACTAAGAGAATAATGGAAATAAAATACATTGAAAAGGGTACAGCTTCAAACGATCAGCTAACAAAACTCACTGTAGATCATTTCGAATTTGAAAGAGTGCATAGTTTTAATTATCTTGGCTCCATTATGTAATAACTCAGAAAAAATACATGCAAAAATTCATAAAGAAAACCGGGCTTACTTTTTATACACCTATCTTTTCAGAAATAAAATGTTAACAACATCTCTAAAAATACGACTATTATTAGACCAATTGTGACTTATGGAAGTGAAACCTTGACAATGACTAAAAAGGATGAAAATAACTTGCTGGTGTTCAAATACGAAAGGTGATGAGGAGAATATTGGGACCTAATAACGATAGAGTCGAGTCTGGAGATCGAGAAAATCATAAAAGGTAAAAATATTGTTCGCTTTATTAAATCTCAGCTCCTTTCTTGGTTTGAACACATTGAAAGGATGGATAATAATTATGATCTGAAAAAGATCATCAATTGGAAACCTATGGGAACCTAGACCAGAGGTTGTCCAGGGAATAGGTGGTTGGACGACGTTATTACTGACTTGGAAATAATGAAGATCCGTAGATGGAAGGAAAAGTCAAAAAAGAGGGCTATTTGGAATATAATTGTGGTACAAGCCAAGACCCATAAAGGGCTGTAGAGCTACAGAAGAAGAAAACTGAGAAAATAATAGAATTTCGTCAAAACCTTTTTAGTAAAGTTCATTTCACCCATCAAGAAAACAAATCTAACGCAAAATAATCACGGTAATACAAAATGCATTTAACTGAATCCAGGAATGCAATACTGGAATCGATTAAGAGCGGGACTCTATAAATTTTTTACTCATCCTCTTGTTACATTATTAAAAGAAAATTAAATTTACCACAAAATCTTTACTGCTGAAATAAATCCACTTAACTGAATGAATGAATTCAATACTGACACAGGTGAAGAGAGAGATTGTGTAAATTACTCTTTATTTAATTAGTTTCTCGCATCCATAAAGCAATTAATACTGTAGTACTAAACTCATTACAATGAATTCAGCAAACGCAAAATCAGAACTGGTGAAGATACTTTTGTTTGTATGTAAAAATACGCCCCCCAACCTTTAATGAGTGAATAAGATTATTCTAGATAACGTGGAAGTAAATAGTTTGATAACCAAAATCCTATCAAATAAAATTCGAGAAATATAAATAGCGTGAATGATTGGGAAAAGAGGTTTCAAAAATATGTACATTAAGGATGCAAAATTAAACAAAAAAATAGAACATTTCGATGACAAGTTTCATATTTATATTAACATTAATTGAAGATTTCGGGAGCCGTTTATTTCTCTTTAAATTTTTCCAGGTTTTTTGTTTTTTTACCAATTAAATAAATAAATTACAGAAATGTACTTTATTTTGCCAAGTTTTAAGTTTGCATTTAAATTCTAGGGGTGTTAAATATTCTATAAGCGGAACCAGTTATAATAAGAAAAATTTAAGTTAATGGTAATTATTTTCCATGTAAAGATGAAAAGCCTGTTGCAATACATAAGGGTACGTAACGTTCTGTACACATGCAGCGGGTCCATTTTTGTGCTTCTTTCCTCCATCAAATTTAGTTGCAGACCAACTTTGTCATATGATTTCCCATACTAGCTAAATGCCCACTGTAGCATCACAATGCTGAAAAAGTATTTTATATTAATATTGCTGCAATTTCCAATACATAAAGGTATATCACGTTCAGATAGCTGGTTCTCCTTTGTGCTACTTCCCTTCATCGTCTATAGGTGAAGACTAAATTTGGCATAAGACTTGCCATGCTGGCTGAGTGCTTTCTATAACATCACAATACTGAAGAAGTATTTAATATTAATATTGTTGAAATCCATAAGGGTGCATTAAGTTCTGTACACAAATAGCAGGTCCTCCTTTGTGCTACTTTCTTTCAATATCTATAGTTGTGGACTAAATTTGACATATGATTTGCCTTACTGATTGGGTGTACACTGTAACATCACGATACTGAAATAGTATTGGATATTAATGTTGTTGCACTCCATAAGAATGCATCACGTTCTGCACACATAAAGCGAGTCCTCCTTTGTGATAGTTTCCTTCACCGTCTATACTTCGAGACTAAATTAGGTATATGTTTCCTCATACTAGCTAAGTGCACACTGTAACTTCACGCTACTGAAATAGTATTTGATATTAATACTGTTGCAATCCATAAGAGTGCATCAAGTTCTGTACACAAATAGCGAGTCCTCCTTTGTGCTACTTTCCTTCATTGTATATAGTTGGAGATTAATTTTCGCATATAATTTCCCCTACTAGCTAAGTGCATACTGTAACATCACGATACTGAAATAGTATTTGATATTAATACTGTTGCAATCCATAAGGGTGCATCACGTTCTGCATACAAATAGCGAGTCCTCCTTTGTGCTACTTTCCTTCATTGTATATAGTTGGAGAGTAATTTTCGCATATAATTTCCCCTACTAGCTAAGTGCATACTGTAACATCACGATACTGAAATAGTATTTGATATTAATGCTGTTGCAGTCCATAAGGGTGCATCAAGTTGTGTACACAAATAGCGAGTCCTCCTTTGTGCTACTTTCCTTCATTGTATATAGTTGGAGAGTAATTTTCGCATATAATTTCCCCTACTAGCTAAGTGTACACTGTAACATCACGATACTGAAATAGTATTTGATATTAATGCTGTTGCAGTCCATAAGGGTGCATCCCGTTCTGCATGCATAAAGCGAGTCCTCCTTTGTGCTACTTTCCTTCATCGTCTATACTTCGAGACTAAATTAGGTATATGATTTCCCTACTAGTTAAGTGCATACTGTAACATCACGATACTGAAATAGTATTTGATATTAATGCTGTTGCAGTCCATAAGGGTGCATCAAGTTGTGTACACAAATAGCGAGTCCTCCTTTGTGCTACTTTCCTTCATTGTATATAGTTGGAGAGTAATTTTCGCATATAATTTCCCATATTAGCTAAGTGTACACTGTAACATCACGCTTCTGAAATAGTATTTGATATTAATGTTGTCGCAATTCATAAGGGTTCTTCTTTGTGCTACTTTCTTTCATCATCTATAGTTGTCGGTCTATTTAATTATACAGAATTTTTTATACTATGATCCAGAATCAGAATCATGCTTTAAACTTTCATGTATAGGTTCAAATTTAGTTTCTTTTCTCAAGGTAACGATGTGGTTCAGTAGAGCTCAGATGATCGAATAAATATGATTATCACAATAAATAAACTGGTAAAATTTTAAAAAAGGGTAGAGTAGCCAGAAATAAGTTTCTGACAAAGATACTTCCAAATGCTTTATATAAATGTAATTTTTATGCAAAACAATTAAAGTTCTAAGAAATGTAACTTTTTTTATTGATAATATATGTTTTTGTCCATAATTTTCATGTTTTAAAATTTTTAATTTAATTTTTACGTTTTAAATAATGTAAATAATGTATTCTAATATTCTACGAAATAGTTTTTATTCGGAGTTATTGAGATACAAAGGTGTTAAGATGTCTTATGAATAATCATCAAAACTTTCAATCTAAAAAAACTTTGTATATATATAAACTACAACCCTCTCTTTCTGATGCTATAACGTTTTTTATATCTCAATTGGAACGACAGTTATAACTAATTAAAAGATTTTCATCTGACACGTTTATACTTAGTTTTAAACTTTAAACGATTTTCCATTCACATTTTGTTTTATGTAATTTACAAACTATTCCTAAATCTGCATGAAATTTCGTGCATTAATATATCGTGTACTCAACTCTGTCAGTTTTTTATTCTAATAAAAAGAATAAATAAAGCAATGCGGAAGTTTTTCAAATAATAAACATTCTATATTTTTTATAAACTTTAGACAAATCTATATACACACATATATACATATATATATATATATATATATATATATATATATATATATATATATATATGTGTGTGTGTATTTGTATATATATATATATATATATATATATATATATATATATATATGACTCTCGATTTCTAGAAGTCGATGTAATCAACTTTCATCATAACCGAAGTTCGAAATGTCTGTAAAACACATGAACTATTTTATAACATTCTCCTAATTTATGTACTTCGTTAAAACTTCGAGATGAGTAAAAACAGATTTGAGATATCGATAATTGACTGTACATATACCTGCATTATATATATGTGTGTGTGTGAAGTTGAAAATATTATTTTCATTAATGTATATCTATAATACACATACACAAGGTTATCATGTTATTTTCATTATTTACTCTTATATACTTACAACTAATAAAATAAGAACAGTTAAAAAATTTCGAACAATTCAAAGTTAAGTGAATTAAACTAATTGGGTTGTATTGTTTAAAGTCTGCAAAGATGAAAATGTCAAAGAAGCTTTACAAAATAATTCTAATTTTTTGTTGTTGTTGTTTTGTTTCGTGTGCGTGGACTTTCACTTTTAATCAGTTCCTCTTGAAGAAAATTGTGTTTTAGAACATAAAATCTATCGAAACTAAGCATTTTTACATCAGAGTTGCCATTTACAGAAATACAATGTTTATTATTATTATTATTATTATTATTATTATTATTATTATTTAGAGATTTATGTAACATGTCTTACTCTAGATGATAAATAACATATCTTCCAAGAGGACATATTTACAAACATAAGACTTCACTAGAACAATTAATTTTCTATTTCGATTCTACCTGTGAATTCCCTACTTTTACAGCACAAAATAAAATC
>CM063509.1:104401866-104431866 GCA_032207245.1 Pardosa pseudoannulata
TTTTTGGGGTGCTATCTTTTCCTTTTTTAAAAACAGTCGAGAAAAATGTATTTTATTTTAATCTAATTTTTGTGAAATTAATGAGAAATTTCGGTGTACTTTTCTTCTGATAAGTCTCAACAGCTTTGCTGTATAAATAAGATATTAATACAATAAAGGTGTGCCTGGCTCGGATTGTCGAAGCTTGCAATCTCATACCTCACTGGAGATTTCAGGGTTAGAATTAAGATAGGGTCTTTCTCGCTTGGGCTTAAATTTTATTTTTGTTTTATCAAATATATTGATGGAATGCAATACAATTCATACCTTATTACCTGGAGCAGGGGCGTACCGTGAAATTTTCCACGGGGGAGGTTTCCCCCTTCAACTTATATTTCAAAATCATTACATCCATCATTACATAATGATATATATAATACGATATTGTGTAGTTCCAGGCTTATGCCTCGATATACAATGGCCGACTTGTTACCCGGCTGGAAGATCAGTTGTTTTCACCTTTTCTTCTCAAGCAGGTGCGGCCGGCGTAACAATGACGTGGAGACATGAAATATAGGTTTGTGACGTTATAACATAATAGGATCCAACCCCGACGGCTGCCAGGTATAAATGAATATCGAGGTATATCGATAACCCATGTAGACTCCCCTGCTTACGACGGCTCAGTAAAATAAGTGATGTCTTGCTTATCCGATGTCACTTCGGGAGCTTTAACAACGGGAGATGATCAGCTCTCGCTGAATTTTTCGTTTTGGAACCAGACGTCGCTTGAAGAAAGACCTGTCCACCCCTCTAGAGAGACAAAAGTTTTGGTGTGAGTCGCCAGGAGACTTAGTTTTTGCGGACTTCGAGCTGTGAGCCAAGTCCTGATTGTTAGACGACCAGAATCTAAGAAAAGAAGGTTTCTCTTCCTTTTGTGGCCAAGTTAACAGAATAATTAACATAATAATTTTTACAATAAAACAGGAGGTTTAATATTGAAAATTACAAACAGAATTAAATAAGATAACAAATAGATTGAATAAGTTATTTATCTATTATGAAAAACTACAGAAAAAATAAATAAATAACATTTCAGATATAAATACACATAAATACTATTATCATAAAACCAGAAACTCGTAAAAACAATTTTGTCAACGTCCATACCATGCTGAAAATACCAGTTCTCCTTCATTCGTTAACTTGAACCGACAACATTCTCGACAATCGTTTACATAATATGAAATATATGACTTCATTTCAGTCGAATTATATCTTTGGGCTGTACGCTGGTAGATTTCATCTCTCTCTCCTCTTAATGTATGCTTCGTTTGAAAATTCTCATAATGAATAAATAAAGTTTTAATGTATTAACAACGGATAAAAATCAAATAATTGAACCTATCACTCCTTTTGTTGTGTCACCTAAAAAATCTTACATGTACCATAGGTTGCCGACCACTTTAGGACAAGTTGTGCGAGCTTCCAATGAGTACACTTAAACGTAATCATCATTACCTGTCTCCAACAGCTGAAATAACAAGGAAGAAAGAAAAACAAGTAGCTACAAGGTCATTTATTTGCATCAGGTGAATGTCGACTTGGTCAAGACACATTTATAAGTCCGAGAACTTTGGCACTTGCAGAAAGTAAAAGTTACGAAACAGAAAACGTTTCACGACCTTCCGAAATGCTTGTAAACTTTTGGCGTCAGTTTTGAATTCTCGATTTAGGTTAAAAGGAGAGTCGGATGGATAAACAGATACCTGGATAGTGTCATTTTAACGGATGTTGTTGAAGATGGATGTCGTAAAGGTTGGTAAAATACTGATTTAAAAAATGGATTGTTTATTACAGAGGTACCCAAACCACGATCCGCCCTGTAAAATTTTATGTGGGAGGAATATCATATATCTGTAAATAATTAAAATCTGCGATGGTATCAATCTAAATCTAAATCATATTCTCCAGGAACACTCACTTTTCGTTGTATAATTCCATGAACTGCCTACTACGACCCTTAGAAAAGTTAATTGGTGAACCTCCTTACCAAAATGTGTTACCAAGAACTTTAGTGATCACTCCAGAACGGGTTGTTAAAATGAAAACGCACGTGGAGTTTACCCGTATTTACATATTAAATTCCTTGAAATAACGGAGAATCGCCGGGGAAGTGCTAAGTCCCAAATCCATGGTAGACATTTTATTTACGTTTGACTCTATATTTTGTTAAGCAATCGTTTTGGTAACTATCCTCTTGTTGTTTACCTATGCTTGACGGTTCTCTAGATTATCTTGTATCATTTTTATGTAACACACATGTATATATAATTATTGTAAGGTTTTGGACACACGACCAGTGTTCACAACATCCCCTTCTGATATCAGAGAATCAACCTTTTGCCCCTCCACCCTGTGTTCCTCGAAAATGGGAGCCACCTGGCTACTGGGCTTATAAAGTCTCCGGTCTTGACATTTTTCGGTGATGGTTGAGAAACAGAATGTGGGGCAGGTGCTTTGAAGAAGGTCTAAGACAAGGAGTCAGAGACGATTATTCTGAAGACGATGATTTTTCTAGAGGATCCTATTGCGAAAGTTGGAGCCCTGTGAAAGCAACAGAGCAGAGAGGAGAAGGAGCGACTCTCAGAATGCCTTGAACGGAGGAACATGCTCCTGGAATGAGTTATTTCGGGAGTTAACTCTCTTTTTGGACGGACCAGAGAAATGGAATTTAACATTTGATTATACCAGTTATTTTTGAGACCGCTCGTCCATGAATTTTCGTTGTTGATAATCTGGCTCTGAGGTACATCAAGTGATGCTTTCCTTTTATACATTTTTATACACGTTTGCAAATAAATGCTCGTCTTAATTCCTTTGGAGACAGTCTGACTGTTTTACGCATCCAAACAACGTAGAAAGAACCTATCATACATGCTCTAGTTAATGTAGGTAGGCAGGTTACGTTGTATATCGTTTTCTACAATCATGAAACTGGTAAAATTGTTCTTAATAGATCACACAGGAAGTTATAGTCAATATTTTTTAGATGCCAGGGTTCACTTGGAAACACAACTTTATCACAGTCGTAGAAGGCAACTCGCTCTAAGGTCTGCCAAAATACGTAACATTTATTTTCATCTTATAGTCTGAAAACAGACCTAATAAGTCTTACACAGGCAAGAGAAGATTATGCATTTGATGATTTGTGAAAATTCTCTGCTGAGGAGTGGTATTATTATGTGTATGACTTCACACGAGAGTGGGGCTTAAGTTGACGGTTCTTTAGTGGCTTGTTAAAACATTCGTGGTGTGATAATTGCATACAATGCTATAAAGAATGCAAAAGTCAGTGGTTTTTCTTGGAAGAATTCACAGCTGAGCTAAAAAAGGGGGAAAAAATGCCACACCAGCTATTAATTCAACTTAAATTTTAAAATATTCGTGGTGGGATAATTGCATACAACTGTACAGATTCCAAAGATCTGTTGTTTTTCCTGGGAGAGGGGGAGTTCGGGTAGAAAAGGGAAAGTAAGGGTCACAAGTAACAGTTATTAATTCAACTTTAGTTTTGAAAGTGTGAAAAGAATGCAATGTCAATGAATCGCGTTCTTGGTTTTAATTTGGGCGAGTGGAAAGTTCAGATTAAAATAGACCGGGAATCGGAAAATTTTTAAAGATTATTGTAGACAATAATTTTTATATATTATTATTTACACACACATACACACACATATCTATGCTTTAGTATAAAAGGATTCAACATAAAATTTCCGATGTTTTAACATAAAAATAATACTTTGCACCAGGAAGCACCACGCGGATGAATCCACAATCACGCCCGTTTAGGAAAAAATGTTTTTCTCCTGGTAGTTCTATGAGTACAGAGCTAACATTTGTGTTACTTTTGAGAAAAAACGGGGAAGCCCCACGCTCCTTGTCCGATCGATTCAGCAAGAAATCAAACTCGTGGCCAACCGAAACTATTTCCTGCATTGAAATTAAGTAAACCAGTAAGTTGACTTACTGGTTTACTTTAGACTCCAGAATGACTCTTATTGTAGAGAATAACAGACAGGATTTAAATATAGTATTAAAATAAAGTATGACATAGACATTATCACCAGAACACCCGCAGCATTATCACAGTCCTTTCTATCTCTAGAGAAAGAGGCTCTTAAGATGGGCCTTAGAGTAAAGGAAAGTAAGACAAAATATATGCCATGCACAAAAAACTAGGTATGTAAGTGAGCATCTAGAAATGGAAGGATATAAATTTGAGGCGGTTGATTGCTTCACCTATTTAGGATCTGAGGTAAACAACAAAAATGATGTTACGACAAAGATCCACAAGAGAGTTATGATGGCAAACAAATGTTTTTATGGCCTACGAAAATATATAAAATCAAAATTAATAAGAAGGAAAACAAAAATTTCACTTTACAAATGTATAATAAGATCAGTTTTAACTTATGCATGTGAAACCTGGGCAACAACTTTATCAGATGAAAAGATACTGGACCTTTGAAAGAAAGATCCTTAGAAGTATATTTGGAGGAAAACAAAAAAAAATAATATATGGCTGAAGAGATCAATTTAAAATTTTATAATTTATATAATGAACCTGACATAATAAATTTCATTAACCCTTTCAAAGGCCGTGGGAAGATTACTTCCCACCTACATGATCTTACAAAATACACCTGTGGGAATCGTGAAACCCATTATAAAATATTGGCCTTACTATTTTAACAATGGGAAGACTGATTCCTGCTTCAGTTTTGCTCTGTCATCTATTGTTTGATCAATTGGAATATAATTAGAACTTCTGGTTTGGAACTTTGAAAATGTTGTATGAAAAATAAATGGCCCACGAAAGGGTTAAATTTCAAAGAATAACGTAGGCAGGCCATCTAATCAGAATGGAATTTGATCGAACAACAAAAAGGATGTTCGATGCAAAACCTACAGGAAAGACGAGGAAAACCCAACCTGAGATGTACAGACTGCCTGGAAAGAGACCTTCGGGTACTTAAAGTAAAAAACTGGAATTTGTCCTCCAGAAGGATGTCTTGGAAAAAGCTTATTGTGAAGGCCAGGGCCCATCCTGGGCTGTCATGCCACTGAAGAAGAAGATTAAAATAAATTATTTAAATATAGTACCCAGTGGAGTGCCCAGAAAATAATTTTGAGAGGGTGCATATTGTCATTGCCAGCAAGGGCACCCAAATAGAAATTACAGAAGGGGCTTGAGCTTCCCCCCCCTTTTGTAAATTCAGTTCTTTAAACTAAATTTAACATTTAAATATGCAAATACAACACATGCCTACGCATATTTTTATCTCAGCCCCTTCTCCTAAATTCTATCATACAGGCGCCTATAATTGCCGTGAAAAATTAGACTTCTTTTTAATATTATCATTATCGAGGAAAAATTAAAAATACCAAATTTTACTTTCAGTGGCCAAACTCATACGATATTTTTTCCTTATTTTGTCTACTAGAAATGGAATAGAAAAATATTTCTTTACTTGTATAAATAGATATATAAATTGATATTAAGATTGTTAATTTTTAAAAAATAAAGCTGTCATTCGAAAATAAAAAGAATAATTGATTCTAAAAGTTACAAATAAAAAATATTCTTGAGAGACTTATTTTATATTTTTTACAAAGACATCCAAGATATTTAATTTTTATTAAGTACATCTGTTTACAAATAATTTCGAATTAGAGATTTTATAAAAGCCATTTCTTTTTCAAGTGGTAGAATATTCAATAAATGTCAGTCAAAGAGGGCTGCAGTTTAAAACAATAGATGATCTACCGTAAAAGCACTGGCAGAATATACATTACAATATTTTTCAGACCATTTTAGGAGGTCGAAAATGTATGTGACAACCGCTTTGAAGACATCATTGTTTGACGGAATTGCGTGCAAACTTAGAGAATTAATATTATCATTATGCAAAAATTCAGATACATTATATCAATCTAATTTCCCGTTAAAAAATATTTATGAACTGATATAATTTTTACTAAGTCATAAATTAGAAAAATATGGCAATTTTAAAAAAATAATGAGATAGTATGAAAACAAAAATTTTTACTTACCAGAATTGATAGAATCCTGTGTCATTGAAAATTAATAAAATACCATTTAATGATTGAGAAAAGCATTTGCAATTTTAAAAAAAGATTAAAATTATTCGATTACAATCAATGAAAAAAATTATTCATTTAGTTTTTGCAAATTTTATATTTATTTTCCGCTTTTGTGTGAAATACAGTACTCCGCAATGTGATCGTGGTTAATGTTACAATCGCTTATTGTTATCGAAATCACTTGGTCCCGATTTTCCTATTCATTTGATGTAAAAATTATCGGTTTATGTGATTGCTACATCGTTAATGTTATCAGTTTTCGAACCTCATTTCAATGCAAAGGAATATTCCAATATTTTCAGAAGGCATTCTTTTTCCCTGTTCGGTTTAATTTCGGAAAATTCTCCTCTTCCACCGAAAAAGAGAAAAACAAAGGAGTGAATTACACGTTCCTGGAATCGTTAGAAATACGACATGCAGGTCAGTTCTATAACAGAAACTAACACCTTCCGAACTGAGAAGGAGCGTTCAATTTTATGCCTTGTCGCTGACATGCAGTTTTTCTATATGGAAGCCAGAAAGCGAAAGATTTAATATTAAAACTAAATATTGAAATTTTATATTGTGATGACAGGCTACTAAATATGTATCAGCGCAATGCTGCAGCACAGTTAAACATTTCTCAGCCTGAATTGCAGAAAGTGTTGAAACGTGGAGTACGACACCGCTCCGATGACTTTAAAAAACACTATGAGTACGAACGATTTATCAATGAGCTTCTGAAAGAATTGTAGACAGTAACAACTGATCAATTATTTTTATTGTAAACTGTCTATGTTTAAAGGATAATATACAGGTACTTGTAACATATAAGGTGAGTTTTTTTCATCATTTATTTTGAATGTAGTACGTATAAAATAAAGCAGCGGGGTAAATTTATCAATTTTGATATCTTTGAATGTTATCAATCGGTTATTGTTATCAAAATCAGTGTCCCAACTGATCACATTAAGAGCCCATTGTATTTAAAACTTTATCTTCAGTTACAGGAATATTTTCATAGATATACAGCAAGCAGAGTCCATTTAAAAGCATTTCTGATTACTGTTTCTCATTTTTTTACATATTTCGTTTGTGACGTACTATCCGCTGTGCATTGGTGTCCTGCAAATTGGCATATTTTTAAAATTTTGTGGATATTCGGGAAAATTTATACATTGCGCTCTTGTAAAGCTTCTATAGCAGTTAACCCAAGATCTTTTTCCCAAAACCGAAATATTTCAAGATAATGTTCTTATTGTAATACAGTGTTCCCTCGCCACTGCGCGAATCATGTTTTGCGGCTTCAGTGCTTCACGGATTTTTCCAAAATATTGATCAAAAAATAAAAATGAAAAAATACAACCATGTCGCCAGCCACATTGCGGAAAGGAGAGTTGTTTCATGTTGATACGCGATAAAGAAGGATCCCGGCGTCAAACAAGAGTTGAGATGAGTTGACTCAGAGTACATACCACGGGCTCTTGAGATATCAGTCTGCAAGTGAGGAAAAAAATGAAGAGGAAGACGAAGAACAAACTGAAAAGCTTGGCCTTACCCTGGAAAATCTGAAACAATTGTGCAACATGGCAAGAATTTACACAAGACATTGACGACAATTTGGTTCGAGCTGTCGAGTTCAGCAATGGCGTGAGAAGGGGTTATATCCTTATTCAGGGGAATTTTGAAGGAAAAGGCAAAACAAACACAACAACTACCCATCACCATGTTTCTCTCCAAGGTAAAGCCCCCCTGGCTCTATCGTCAGCTTCTCCAGCAGAAGAGTCTCCGAGGGGCAAAACAAAGACAACAACTACCCATCACCATGTTTCTCTCCAAGGTAAAGCCCCCCTGGCTCTATCGTCAGCGTCTCCAGCAGAAGAGTCTCCGAGGGAACCTACAAAGACAACAACTACCCATCACCATGTTTCTCTCCAAGGTAAAGCCCCCCTGGCTCTATCGTCAGCTTCTCCAGCAGAAGAGTCTCCGAGTGAGCCTAAAACTTCTAAGAGTCAAGTGAGAACCTCTCCTCCTCCACCAACAAGACTCTTCGCCTCTCTGAGAAAACAATGTTGATTAATGTTTATTACTCTATAAGGTTTTGTAATTAACGTTATTAATTAGTACTGACACGTTTAAGTAAATGCGTATACTGTTGTAATTTGTGCCTTAATTGTGTAAAGTATAAATACTGTTTACATATTTAAAACACTCGTGTACCCGCATACACGAAAATCCCTAGGGGCAAATCCTACGTCGCTGTTTTTCAGTTTTCGCGGAAGGTTCTGGTCCCCAATAACCGCGAAAAATGTGGAATCACTGTATTATGGTGTTTTTAAGCTTAAAAAAAGGAAGACAAAATTTAAAATTTCTTTTTTCAGTTTCGAGAAAAAAAATCTTGGGGGGAGGCATATGTCCTTTTGCACACACCTACCCTGGGTAAGCCTCTGATAGTACCTTTGCATTTTTATTATAAACAGATATTGCCGCGATTGTTCTGATTTAAGCACTTCTACAATTACTTCAAAACCATTACAGAAGTTTGTATCTTGGAACTGAATTAAAAGTCTTCATATTTCATTCTATTTTTTCTTTTAAATACACTTTTATTAATATAAGTAGTTTATTCCTTTAATTGATTACATTAACCTTTAATTTTTGTATTAGTTTGATTTTAAGGTCTACTAAGTTTCTTTAACTCGTAATATTTTA
Organism: Pardosa pseudoannulata; assembly: GCA_032207245.1. Classification (NCBI taxonomy): domain Eukaryota; kingdom Metazoa; phylum Arthropoda; class Arachnida; order Araneae; family Lycosidae; genus Pardosa; species Pardosa pseudoannulata. The sequence continues at coordinate 104,410,705 of CM063509.1, forward strand.
AATTATAATTATTTTTTTTATCTTTCAATATTTTATCCAATTTCCGTTTATTAATTACTAAAAATTTGTTTTCCTTAAAATTCATTAATTACTTGCAATTATTAATTCTGATATTTTTAGATTATTAATATCCTATTATGAAAATATTTTTATAATTTTAATTCGGTTTAATTTCTTTCATTAGTTTTCATTATTTTGATTAATTGTATAAAACTTTCGCTGATTTTGTTAATCTTATTGTCCGCTATTTCGAAACTTAGCAAATCATATTGATTATTATTATTTTTAGTAGTTTTCTAAAAGCAATTAATTCAGAATTTTTGACTGGATGAATGAAAACAAATTACAGTTATGTTAATCAATTTTGCTAAAGAAATAACTGAATAATTTTTAAGTTTACAATTAGTTTAAGTAAATTTTAAAATAGGACAAATTTACAAAAAAATGAAATATTGCTATTGAAAATATGCAGCTAGGATAGTGTAGGAAAGACCGGGGTTAGTTGCTATCAGTGGCGTGCGGTCCATATGTGCAGGATGTGCACTGCACACCCTAACAAAATTATGAGAGACAATAATTTTCTGCACCTATGTCTGCCTATCTTTATATGGTACATAATAAATATTATTGAAAATCACGCTTTATATGTATGGGCTACTGGAGAAGCACAGCATACTATAGCTCTGAGGCAAGTGCAGCTATTTTTTCCTGCACTTGGCATTCAGAATCATCCGAAGATACGGTTTATTAAGCGTTGTATTAGAGCGGGGACTTACGTGCTGAAGCGATTTTGGTTTTTTAACTGATTAACTGGCCGTACGATTTTGCAGACGGTTCATGTTTAAATTTATATATTGTAAGATTTTGTTTTCATGGAAATATAAAAGTATTTAATCAATATAAAGTGAAATGTTTTAGTGGGGTAAAGTAATTTCGGTGATGAATTATATTTATAGAAATAATTCGCTGAAAAACAATTTTGTTTTGTTGGACAAAAAAGAAACGAATTCTAACAGAACAGTCCAAATTTTACCATTGTGTCTTACAGACAGTATATAAGTTATATCTGTAACACCATATCCCTGGTTTTGTTTTTAAAAATTGTGAAGATGTTTTTTGCAGAATATATGATTCTCAAATGTTAAAAACAATTAATAAATATAATTTAATTCACTGACCGAACGAGAAACAGTTCGTTCTATTGCGCCAGCGTACAGCAAAATCCTCTGCACGTGTACTAGACTTTCGGTTTGTCGCCACCGATGATCAGCGGCGGGCGCCGTGTGGTGTTACGTTTGCTGAAAATATGTTTTTCGTGGAAATATAAGCTTTTCGTTATTTTATTAGTAATACGGATAGACGTATGGATTTTGTGTACAAATGAATAATAAACGTTAAAGAAGTGTTTAATGTACATTTTTATGGCTTTATTATTATTGTTGTTGTTGCTCTCTGCACATCCTGCTTGAACACCTACCGCACGCCACTGGTTGCTACACTGGGTTGTTAAATTCACATTCAATTTTAACCAACAGTTGAAACGTGTTTATATCTAGTTAGATAATGGCACTAAGCCGCTTGGATTGTATTGTGGTTAACATATTGTCCTCCCATGATGGATACCCAAGTAAGGCTTGGGTATATTTGTTTTGTCTCCTCATAGGGAGTAATGTTGGCTGCCTATATGGTGTGTCGTGTAGTTCTCATTAAATTTGAGTATTTTACTCAGGGTTGTATCGGTTTTAACCAGGGGGTTTAAACCAGTGGTTTTAACCTTTTTTTAACCGTTCTGGTCAATATCAATTTTGACCAGTTTTGACCACTGAAATTCACTTTTTAATATATTTAATACTAATCGAACATAGTTTACTAGCATATGATGAAGGAAATTACATTTGTTAAAAATGTCATAATATAAATAACAACAGCAAAAAACAAATCCAGTAGAACCTCTTTTTAACGACCCCACAATACAACGACCCCTTCGTTAGAACGACCATCTTAAAAAGTCCCAATTATTTTACCATAGGAATAATATTAATTTTTAATCATTACAACGACCCCAAGTGTATTATTTTTCGTTAGAGAGACCGCCAATTTTAGACCGCAGAACTCATGAGCAAGTGGGCTATTTTAAAATTATTGTACTGTGGTGCAACTTCAAGAAACCTGTACTCCTCTCTTTGTGTCTGCTTAAAGGGACCCTTTCGTCACGCACGACATTGATGTTCTAGGTAGATGAGACTTCAGACACTAATAAAATGACCCAGCTTCTCAGTGTCTAATTTCCGGATCTTCAATTACCTTTTGATGAGTTTGTTGCGGTAGACGAAACTTTACAGTGCTGCGAAGAAAATTTGAATGAGGACGATTTTATTGCCCGTATTACCGGAAATGAAGAAATCTGCGATTCCGACGACGGAGAAGAAATCGTCCAAGTTTTTGAAAAAGTGAATGAAAAAGAAGCCTTCAATGCAATCAATGCCTTGCGTCAATATTTTGAAGGACAATTTAATTCTGGAGATATTCTTCAAAATCTCACGGATATGGAATCGGTCATAATGAAAAATTCCCAAATGAACTTGAAACAGGCGTCAATCAAAGACTTTTTTCAAAAATTCAGTAATGGACATACAAATAAATAGAAATGTTCTCTAGATATGTTCTGTTGCATCATTTCTTTGCTCAATTTTTTTTTATTATTATTTTTTTCAGTTCGTTACAACAACCATATGATGTTGATCCCACAGAGGATCGTTATACCGAGGTTCTACTGTATAACATAACACCGAGATACACAAAAAAATGTTTTACTTATTTTTTTTATACAAACTGCTTTATATGTAATTATGTTGAACTCAAAAAACGGTTACAAGTAACAAGTTTTGTAGTTGTCTCTAAATTTAAACGATTTCGTAATTTATTTTGGATTACTCCAAACTTTGAAAATAATCTTTCTATAGATGAAGAGCTGGCATAACAGTTCATTAGAGGTATTGTAAAATCCACAAATTTTATATTAATGCCTTTAACCTTGTTTTTAACTGCAACTCATGTTTTATTTTTTAACTGTAACTCATATTTTATGTTTTTTTACTGCAACTGGATTGCATTTTTACAATTGAATGTGCATGGTTCATTTTTAAAATTCAAACATTCTATATTGTATAAGCATGTTAAATCTCCTGAAATTGATAGTGTAATATTTTGTTTAACTGCACTACTATTTTTATTGCTTATTAAAAGTCACTTCTAATTACAAAAGGTATTATATACTAGCATATAGCCCGTCATATGAAAATAAAACTTTTAATTTTCCAGAATTGTAAAGAACCCTATGAGGCAGGTAAAAAAAATGGTTTATTTTTTTTGGCTGAGAATTATCTTTCAACAAAAATAATCAATTAAAATTATCACATATGTACTCAATCTATTATTTAAGTCAAATAAAAAAGAAAATTATTTACGTAATATCTAAGTTTAGTGATAAAACGTATGGAAATAATGCAGAACATATTTAAATTATTTAAAATAAGAAATGAGTAAATGAGATGGTTAAAGGAATAAAGTCCTAATGCTAGAAAAAAATTGTTATTTTTACCTATTTATTATGTGATAAATTGATAAATTTAATCGCTTGCTCTAAAATGGGGCTTGATATAATGGCATTAAACGCTCGAAAATGGGACTGGGTGGATTTCGAACGTTTTAAAGTGGACAGTATTTTTCGCTGTGATGCGAACCTTATTCATACCAATTTATTTCAGAATCGGATCTATAGTTTATAGTATATATATATATATATATATATATATATATATATATATATATATATATATATATATATATATAAAGAGATGTCATAATTCCTTTCTCAATATATTTTTCAATATCCTAGTTATTCATAAAATTGCTGTATTTCAAATTCGTCTGGTAAATACTGGAGCGTATGTCTAGTATTTACCAGGCAATTTTAAACCATATAAACTTGGAACGTAAATTAAAGGGCGAAATATAGTTGCAAATAAATTTTTCAAGGCACAATGAAATTTCATAAAGCTTTGCTGATCCTTTAATGAGTATTTATTTATGCATGCTAAACTTAACTAAGCAAGATAAACTTTACTCGCTTTGAATTTTGCAAACCCTAACTCATCAAAAATCCAATATGGATGCTCTATCCATTCCAGGTCCAACAGCTTCATAACTTCGAGGACAGACCGGCAGATAACTTAGGCTATTATTACTCGTACATTACGAGAAGAAAGTTTAAGGATACACAACATGAAATGTTTATGTGGCCAGGGACATCCGTAAAGCAATACGTGAATTTAATAAAATAAAGATAATAAAAATTATAAAAATTTGAAAAAATAGTAAAAATTTATTTTAAAAATAACAAAACAACTTTCGGAATAAGAATTTTTTAAAAAAAAAGCAGAAAATGTTAAATATATTAGACATTAAAAAAAAAACGGCTGCGTCGGGGATAGAACCGTCAACCCGAGAAGTACGACGATGAAGTGAGCGGACATTCTACCAAACGCATAACGCCTGCACGTTGTGAGCGAACTAATTAGAATATATGAAGGTGCAACTAGAAACAGTCCAGAAATTTAAATATTATTCTCCACCTTTGCCATCCTATCAAGAAGGAATTTCGTATAGAAAAAAAGGAAGGATAAGGCTTGAAATAATAGCATTAAATGCTCGAAAAGGGGGGATGGGGTGGATTTCGAACTCGCTTTGAATTTTGCTAACCTTAACTCATGAAAAATCCAATATGGATGCCTGTATCCATTCCAGGTACAACCGCTTCAGAAATTCGAGGACAAACAACTTAGACTATTATTATATATAGGGGATTAAAATTAAGACCATTTTTTACCACTTTTGACCAGTTTGGGACGGTTAAAACCACTTTTATCCAGTGTCCTGATAAGGCAAAACAAACACAACAACTACCCATCACCATGTTTCTCTCCAAGGTAAAGCCCCCCTGGCTCTATCGTCAGCTTCTCCAGCAGAAGAGTCTCCGAGTGAGCCTAAAACTTCTAAGAGTCAAGTGAGAACCTCTCCTCCTCCACCAACAAGACTCTTCGCCTCTCTGAGAAAACAATGTTGATTAATGTTTATTACTCTATAAGGTTTTGTAATTAACGTTATTAATTAGTACTGACACGTTTAAGTAAATGCGTATACTGTTGTAATTTGTGCCTTAATTGTGTAAAGTATAAATACTGTTTACATATTTAAAACACTCGTGTACCCGCATACACGAAAATCCCTAGGGGCAAATCCTACGTCGCTGTTTTTCAGTTTTCGCGGAAGGTTCTGGTCCCCAATAACCGCGAAAAATGTGGAATCACTGTATTATGGTGTTTTTAAACTTAAAAAAGAGGAAGACAAAATTTAAAATTTCTTTTTTCAGTTTCGAGAAAAAAAATCTTGGGGGGAGGCATATGTCCTTTTGCACACACCTACCCTGGGTAAGCCTCTGATAGTACCTATGCATTTTTATTATAAACAGATATTGCCACAATTGTTCTGATTTAGGCACTTCTACAATTACTTCAAAACCATTACAGAAGTTTGCGTCTTGGGACTGAATTAAAAGTCTTCATATTTTATTCTATTTATTTTCTTACATACACTTTTATTAATATAAGTAATTTATTTCTTTAATTGATTACATTAACCTTTAGTTTTGTATTAGTTTGATTTTAAGGTCTACTAAGTTTCTTTAACTCGTAGTATTTTAAATTATAATTATTTTTTTATCTTTCAATATTTTATCCAATTTCCGTTTATTAATTACTAAAACTTTGTTTTCCTTAAAATTCATTAATTACTTGCAATTATTAATTCTGATATTTTTAGATTATTAATATCCTATTATGAAAATATTTTTATAATTTTAATTCGGTTTAATTTCTTTCATTAGTTTTCATTATTTTGATTAATTGTATAAAACTTTCGCTGATTTTGTTAATCTTCTTGCCCGCTATTTCGAAACTTTGAAAATCATATTGATTATTATTATTTTTCGTAGCTTTCTAAAAGCAATTAATTTAGAATTTTTTACTTTCAGAATGAAAACAAATTACAGTTATGTTAATCAATTTTGCTAAAGAAATAACTGAATAATTTTTAAGTTTACAATTAGTTTAAGTAAATTTTAAAATAGGACAAATTTACAAAAAAATGAAATATTGCTATTGAAAATATGCAGCTAGGATAGTGTAGGAAAGACCGGGGTTAGTTGCTATCAGTGGCGTGCGGTCCATATGTGCAGGATGTGCACTGCACACCCTAACAAAATTATGAGAGACAATAATTTTCTGCACCTATGTCTGCCTATCTTTATATGGTACATAATAAATATTATTGAAAATCACGCTTTATATGTATGGGCTACTGGAGAAGCACAGCATACTATGGCACTGAGGCAAGTGCAGCTATTTTTTCCTGCACTTGGCATTCAGAATCATCCGAAGGTACGGTTTATTAAGCGTTGTATTAGAGCGGGGACTTACGTGCTGAAGCGATTTTGGTTTTTTAACTGATTAACTGGCCGTACGATTTTGCAGACGGTTCATGTTTAAATTTATATATTGTAAGATTTTGTTTTCATGGAAATATAAAAGTATTTAATCAATATAAAGTGAAATGTTTTAGTGGGGTAAAGTAATTTCGGTGATGAATTATATTTATAGAAATAATTCGCTGAAAAACAATTTTGTTTTGTTGGACAAAAAAGAAACGAATTCTAACAGAACAGTCCAAATTTTACCATTGTGTCTTACAGACAGTATATAAGTTATATCTGTAACACCATATCCCTGGTTTTGTTTTTAAAAATTGTGAAGATGTTTTTTGCAGAATATATGATTCTCAAATGTTAAAAACAATTAATAAATATAATTTAATTCACTGACCGAACGAGAAACAGTTCGTTCTATTGCGCCAGCGTACAGCAAAATCCTCTGCACGTGTACTAGACTTTCGGTTTGTCGCCACCGATGATCAGCGGCGGGCGCCGTGTGGTGTTACGTTTGCTGAAAATATGTTTTTCGTGGAAATATAAGCTTTTCGTTATTTTATTAGTAATACGGATAGACGTATGGATTTTGTGTACAAATGAATAATAAACGTTAAAGAAGTGTTTAATGTACATTTTTATGGCTTTATTATTATTGTTGTTGTTGCTCTCTGCACATCCTGCTTGAACACCTACCGCACGCCACTGGTTGCTACACTGGGTTGTTAAATTCAAATTCAATTTTAACCAACAGTTAAAGCGTGTTTATATCTAGTTAGATAATGGCACTAAGTCGCTTGGATTGTATTGTGGTTAACATATTGTGAATCCATGATCGATACCCAAGTAAGGCTTGGGTATATTTGTTTTGTCTCCTCATAGGGAATAATGTTGGCTGCCTATATGGTGTGTTGTGTAGCTCTCATTAAATTTGGGTATTTTACCCCGGTTTATATCGGTTTTAACCAGGGGTTTTAAACTAGTGGTTTTAACCTTTCTGGTCAATATCAATTTTAACCAGTTTTGACCACTGAAATTCACTTTTCAATATATTTAGTACTAATCAAACATAGTTTACTAGCATATGATGAAGGCAAGTTACATTTGTTAAAAATGTCATAATATAGATAACAACAGCAAAAAATAAATACAGTAGAACCTCTTTTTAACGACCCCACGATACAACGACCCTTCGTTAGAACGACCATCTTAAAAAATCCTAATTATTTTACCATAGGAATAATGTTAATTTTAAATCATTACAACGACCCCAAGTGTATTATTTTTCGTTAGAGCGACCGCCAATTTTAGACCGCAGAACTCATGAGCAAGTGGGCTGTTTTAAAATTATTGTATTATGGTGTAACTTCAAGAAACCTACACTCCTCTCTTTGTGTCTGCTTAAAGGGACCCTTTCGTCACGTACGACATTGATGTCCTAGGTAGATGACACTCCAGACACTAATGAAATGACCCAGCTCCTCAGTGTCGAATTCCCATTTCTTCAATTATCTTTTGATGAGTTTGTTGCGGTAGACGAAACTTTACAGTGCTGCGAAGAAAATTTGAATGAGGACGATTTTATTGCATGTATTACCGGAAATGAAGAAATCTCCGATTCCGACGGAGAAGAAATCGTTTAAGTTTTTGAAAAGTGAATGAAAAATAAGCCTTTAATGCAATTAATCCATGAAAATGGTATCTGGCGTAGAAGATACAACATTGTGTTGTACAGATTGTTTAAAGAGGCAGATGTTGTTTACTTCACAAAGATGAGCAGCCTTGATTGGTCAGAGCATGTTGTTCATATAAACAACAGTTATATGCCAAAAAATTCTTTTTGGATAGACCAACAGAAAAAGGGGAAGACCCAAACTTCGATCGGTGGATGCAGTCGAAGAGGACGGTCTTGTCCTTAAGACCAAGAATTGGAGATTTAGTTTGGACCACTAACGTCTACTTTTTTGCTACGCAAAGGCTAATGTCAGAGCCGTAACTAGGGCGTGGCAAATGCCACCTTTGCCACGGCCGCATCAGTCTTAGAGGCGCTGAACCGTGAGGTAAATGGGGTCCAAAAGAGGACGATAGCCCCAAGAAGAAATAAGGGAAAGTTGAAAATACCTTTTTTATTATAAAATCCAATGTGCTTAAAAATCATTTTTATGAAATTTCTTATTTTCAAAATATTTCTAGAGACTAAACTTGCTATAGAATCTTATAAAGTGTTTACCAAACACTCCTAGTAGGTCTTAATATAATTCTAGGTACTCGCATTAAATTTTGAATTTATTAAAGTTATTAAAACTAAATTTGAATTTAAAAATTTGGCAATTTTTTTATAAAAATTCAACGTTCAAATAAAAGATAATTCCCTCAAATAAACTATTTAGTTTATCAGCAAAATACTCCAATGTATTAAAAAATATTTAAGTATAAATAAGGAAAAAAGAAAAATTTTTATTATGCTAGGAACATTTTAAGAATTAACAAAATATTTTGTCAGTTCATTCTGAATATATATATATATATATATATATATATATATATATATATATATATATATATATATATATATATATATATATATATATATATATATATATACTTATATATATACATATATATACATATATATATATACATATATATACATATATATATACATATATATACATATATATATTATATATATATATATGCACTGGCGCTAAAGGACCTACTTACGGCCCTGGCTAATGTAACTGGGACCTACTGCTTAAAGCCGATTCCAAACAGCTATGAATATCCATACCAATAATAGGATTCGAACCTGCAGACCCTGAACAACCCTTGTCCATTCAGCCCCAAGAATTAGAAAAGACTAGCTGCAAACAGGGGGACATAGACCAGACAGATTCAGAAGACATTGGTCCACCCTGGGCGGTCGCGCCATGAATGATGATGATAAAACTCCACCACCCTCAACCTTCTCTTTAATGTTTTTTCTTATTGATTTTATCCTTTTCTTAATTTTAATATGTATTTTTTAATGGCCGCTTTAATTGATTTGTACTTTGTGATTCTTTATAGGACAGATAAGCACATAATATATATATAGATAATCTGCAACAGTATTTTAATATTTAGTATAATTAAGAAGAAGAGCGTTAGAATATTTTTTTCTTATATTGAGGCGGTGATGTAGCTCGAAAAAAAATAATTTAATTAAACGAGCCACCAACTACTCAGCATAATATTTAGTACATACTCTCAAACCAAACAATTCTGTTTCATTGAGAAAGCTCCGCCGTCTGCGGAAGACCAAAAACAAAAACTTTCGTAACGTTGAACTCGTTTCGTAACCGTGAGCCGCGGAAGAATTACTCGCAGTGAAAGACAATCTCCGATTGTAAAGTGGACGCATCCATTGACGAAATTGGCAAGTAATTATTCGTAACCGCTGACTATAAAATGCAAAAGAAATCTATCGTAGCAGTTGGTATTGACCCACAGGCTGGTTTCACATCCTTGAATTGCACTTCTTTCATTGATCACGTACGTGAATGAGGTCAATGAATCGAAAGTGAAATTGTAGTGGACGCTTACTCGCAGTTTGGAGTTTACGATGGACTGCTCTTTCTTTATACATACATATATATATATATATATATATATATATATATATATATATATATATATATATATATATATATAGAGAGAGAGAGAGAGAGAGAGAGAGAGAGAGAGAGAGAGGTAATATTACAATCCCTTATTTACATATTTTAATATTAATTTAATAACTTTCTTTGATACATTAAGTTGGGGGTTTGTGCGGTAATTCTTATTTTTCCTTCCACACACGCTATAGACATAATTCAGCCTCTGTCTGTACTTCTTTAGCCAATAGTAAAAGCGTTCTTTTTAAACATGGGTATTTTTATCACGTGATCAAATGTTCGTAGTCTTTTTTACCTGAGAAATCCCTACTTAAAAAGTGTGTGTTGTGAAGTCTCCCTTTGTTCAGAACACTAACAATCGAAATTAGCTAAACTGGGTCTGTAACCTTAACTGGAGGTCTCAGGTAACTGGGACCGTAACTGACTCCCAGGTATAAAAAGCCTAGAATTTTGCGACTCGGGGCTTTTCGACATTTTTTACGTAGGTGTTTTAAACTCGTAGAGGCTTCCGCGTCTCTTGACCGGAGCCAGCCTTTTAGCCATTACGTTCGGGAGACTCGTAAATTTTGCTCATATAAGGAACTCCAGGGTCTCGGACACCGAACGGGGGATAGATAGGGTGCGCTTTGCATCCTGGAAAAGCCTCCCCATCGTCTAGAAATATTTAATTATTTTTTTACGACTGCGATTATCGTGGATATGTTATCCAAGCAACAATCCTTTACATTTCGAATTGTTTCGGGATATTAGAATCCCTTTGTATATAGTCAATATTTACTCCAGAAAATAAAATTATTTCCAATTCTGTTATGTCTGTGATTCTTCTTCAAACTACCTCATGACTGAAACACATTGAAGGCGTCACAGTGTGCACGATGTTCTCGAAGTTTTGCACTCTTGCAGGGCCTGATTTCCGACAGGGCAAACGGGGCAAGCGCACGAGTCCCTAGTCAAAAGAGGCCCCCCAAATCAACTGCAATTTCAAGTTAAAAATAGGATGCGTATGTCTAAAATTCACTTTAAATTATCGACAATTTCTTCTCTTAGTTTCTGAATAAAATCGTTTTTAACTCACATAATTTCCAACTACTCCTTTTTTAGACCTGACATATATATATATATATATATATATATATATATATATATATATGTGTGTGTGTGTGTGTGTGTGTGCGCGCGCGAGTGTGTGTGTGTGTGTGAGTGTTCGCACGTACAAGAGAAAATAAGCATTAAAGACGTTCGTTTGAAATTCGAAAACTTCATACAGGTCATAAAAGTGTAATAAACTAAATTGTCCACAATAGTACGAATTTAGAGTCAAATATGGTCACAATCATTAAGATGTTATTAGATGTCAATAACGTGTTGAAAAAGCATCAGATTCAGATTAGGATTCCGATTGAAGAACACGCAGATTTTTCGTGTTACAGCAAAAAATTTATTTTGTTTCAGGTTAATAAGTGATAAGGCCTGGGCCGTAACTAGGTCCTTTAACGCCCGTGGCAAAAAACTGGTCTTTACCCCTGCCGTAAAATATAAGAAAATACATAAACCTGTTTACTTACTTATAGTGTGTGTAATAATGGGGCGAGTTGCTTAAAATATTTCTTTTTGGATTTCAAAATTCTATATGTCAATTCTTTTAAAATGGCTGCGTTCTTCTGATTTTTTGGATTCGCACACGGCACCCTGTTAGTGGGATGGGTTTTTAGAATTCGAGAGAACTTTCTATGCGGTGACTTCTATGATGTGACGGCTAACGGTCGTTTCATATATATATATATATATATATATATATATATATATATCAGGGCTTCGAACCGTAATTTTTTTTGTTCCGGTTTTCGTTCCGGTTCAACTAAAAAATTAATATCGGTTCAGTTCCGGTTTTCGCTCCGCCAAAAATAACTGTTTTCGTTTCAGTTCCAAATGAATAATTTCATTTTATGTATATTCTTATTTGTACTAAAAATATAATTCTATCATAAACAAAAAATGTAATTCTATCAAAATTTAGAAGATTTTATTCTTTTTTTAATTGGTACACTATGTTTATATTGGTACACTACAAACAGCAGGTACGATAAGAGCGGCGAGCATTGGCATTGCTATCCATTATCAAAATCGCATTTGACAACTAGGTTCATGATTACCCACATTCGTCGTTTGACTCTCACATCGTGCACTTGGCCTTGCAATAATTATGTAAAAAATATATTATTTATTTAACATATGAAAATTGCCTCTAATTATTAATATATCTTCTAACGTGGTTTCACTGAGATTACTTCTGTTGTCTCGGAGAATAAATTTCAAACCTGAAAACGCTCTTTCAACAAATATCAAAATAGGAAATCGAGAAGCAGTATACATGTAATGATAATTATAAAGTTGACGTTAAATTAGAAAATATTGATAAGTTGGTAACAGTAACAAAATGACTGAAAGATATATCGAACCGAAATAAACCGATATTTTTTTCGGTTCAGTTCCGGTTTTCGTTCCGACCAAAATAACGGTTTTTCCGGTTTTCGGTTCAGTTCCGGTTCGAAGCCCTGATATATATATATATATATATATATATATATATATATATATATATATATATATATATGTGTGTGTGTGTGTGTGTGTGTGTGTGTGTGTAGGGCAGTACGGCGTCTAGGGGTAATGACGACACTTTTCTGAAGACAAATCACATTTAATGAACAATACTTGACTTTACAACACTTCACACACACATAAAATAGAATTAAAGGTTATCTCAGGTCGTTCTCTCTGTTCGTATTACGATCAAACAGGATCTCTCTCGGTCTCACGGTCGACCTGCGTGATCTCTATCTGACACCTTCGCTAGCACTCCGCAGCGCCATCTATGCGTTCTCTGTCATCTCTCTCCCAATGGTCTCCACCGATTCTACACACACACACACACACACACATATATTTATTTATTTATTTATAAATACGCATTAAAGACGTTCGTTTGAAATTCGATAACTTCATACAGGTCATAAAAGTGTAATAAACTAAATTGTCCAAAATAGTACGAATTTAGAGTCAAATATGGTCACAATCATTAAGGTGTTATTAGATGTCAATAACGTGTTGAAAAAGCAACAGATTCAGATTAGGATTCCGATTGAAGAACACGCAGATTTTTCGTGTTACAGCAAAAAATTTATTTTGTTTCAGGTTAATAAGTGATAAGGCCTGGGCCGTAACTAGGTCCTTTAACGCCCGTGGCAAAAAAACTGGTCTTTACCCCTGCCGTAAAATATAAGAAAATACATAAACCTGTTTACTTACTTATATATATATGTGTGTGTGTGTGTGTGTGTAATAATGGGGCGAGTTGCTTAAAATATTTCTTTTTGGATTTCAAAATTCTATATGTCAATTCTTTTAAAATAGCTGCGTTCTTCTGATTTTTTGGATTCGCACACGGCACCCTGTTAGTGGGATGGGTTTTTAGAATTCGAGAGAACTTTCTATGCGGTGATTTCTATGATGTGACGGCTAACGGTCGTTTCATATATATATATATATCAGGGCTTCGAACCGTAATTTTTTTTGTTCCGGTTTTCGTTCCGGTTCAACTAAAAAATTAATATCGGTTCAGTTCCGGTTTTCGCTCCGCCAAAAATAACTGTTTTCGTTTCAGTTCCAAATGAATAATTTCATTTTATGTATATTCTTATTTGTACTAAAAATATAATTCTATCATAAACAAAAAATGTAATTCTATCAAAATTTAGAAGATTTTATTCTTTTTTTAATTGGTACACTATGTGAATTGATACAAACAGCAGGTACGATAAGAGCGGCGAGCTATGGCATTGTTATCCATTATCAAAATCGCATTTGACAACTAGGTTCATGATTACCCACATTCGTCGTTTGACTCTGAACTCAGATAATATTTTGTTAATTCTAAAAATATTCCTAGTAAATGTTTTCCTATTTTTCCTTATTAATACTTAAATATTTTGAACATTATGGGGGTATTATTTTGCTGATAAATGGTTTATTTAAGGATATTTTTTATTTGAAAGTTGAGTTTTCTTAAAAAATTGGCATATTTTTAAATTTAAATTTAGTTATAATAATTTTAATAAATTCAAAATTTAAAACGAATAACTGAAATTATATTAAGGCCTATGTGGAGTGTTCAATAAACATTTTGTAAGAATCTATAACAAGTTTAGTCTCTAAAAGCATTTTAAAAAACAAGGAAATTCATAAAAAATAAATTTTATAAACATATTGGATTTTATAATAAAGAACGTTATTTTTTAACTTTTCCTTAATTCTACTATAGGTGAATCGTCCTCTTTCGGACCCCATTTTCCTCACGGTGAGGCGCCCCTAAGAATGATGTGCCCGTGGAAAATGCCACCTTTGCCACGCCCTAGTTACGGCCCTGGATAAGGCGGATAATCAATGATAAGATCGGTTGAAAATTTTTCGCTCTCGCACGAGAAATCTGTATTATTCAACGGGAAAAGGAATCTTAACCTGAATCTGTTGCTTTTTCAACAAGCCCATTTTTACATGTGATAAGGCCTTTAACTTCTTTATTTGTGGTGAGGAGTAATATACAAGAAAAAAATAATAAATAAAAAGAACTAAAAGAAATTTTAAGTAAAGCTATAAAATTATTTGTTTCAAATTCCAATAACATTATATACGGATGAATATATTTCACAAAATTGTTTTCTTTCCTTGGATTTATTACGTCCTTCAACACATTAGAAATGACGCAATCACTCTAGAGCAGATTTTGAGACACTACGAGACGCAATTTCGAGACGTAGCTTTGAAAAATTCATTTAACTGCATGGAACATTGGACGTGCTCTGTCGAAAACCGTGAACTCATGCATAACAAGCGTGTAAATGGCGTTTCCATGTGATTGATTTAAGAATAATTTGTGAATTGCTGCTGTTTGAACAAATATTTTGAAATACTCGTGTGCTATGGTCTAGATAAGGCAATAAAGTTAATCGATGTCATTAATATTAGTAATAATTACGAAATTTTAAAGTTTACTTTCGAAATTTATAACAAGCACCTTCCAATGTTTAATAATTTGACGTGTAAGAACATTGCTGGAAAAGCTTCACTATCACAGGTTTTTTGTTCTTTCGAAACTGAGAAAAAAAGGCTTGGCTTTTAATATTTCCTTACCTTTTGGGGGTACAATAGTAATCTTTGTACATTACAGCACATTTCATGTACATGCATGGGCTGATTAAGGCCTAGGCAACCTAGGCACGTGCCTAGGGCCCGTAATTTTTGGGGCTCGAAAATTAGGTTTTTAATTTTTATTTGACAGATAAACGTGATATTCATAATTATTGCAGAAACGTATCCAAATTATGCCGAATCGTTGATTGATAAAGTCGACAAGTGTGGACGAGCGTTATGCATCCACGCCCTCCAGTATCGATGTGTGTACGATCGAGCCTCGCACTTATCAAGCCTTTACTATGCACGTCAGTAAAGGCTTTCGCCTTTACTGAAGTATTTCGCCTGTATCCATGTGGTCATTTATTCAAGAAAATAATATTATTGTGACATTTTCTAATTTAAATATAATTCTGAGAATTTATTGAACCCTTCCAATAAGCAATATAAGCGGTAAAAAATCATTCTCAGTAATGGCGAGAATAAAAAAATTTTTAAGATCCACATGAGGCCAACAAAAATTAAATATTTATCATTACTTTACATAGAAAAAAGTTATTAAATAACTCTATTTATTATGACAAACTAACTAACGAGTTTGCAGAATTAAAAGTGTGAAAAATGGCAATATAACTAATCAATCTGGGTATATTTGTTTAAGTATTATTGTTTGTTTTAATAAATTATGTTTAGTTAATTTTTGTACATGTATTTTATTTTTTTCCTTTTTTTTCTTGGAATCAAATAATTAAATAGAACTACAGTAGAATCTCAGTATAACGACCCCCTGTGGGACCAACATCATATGGTCGTTGTAACGAATTGAAAAAATAATAAAAAAGTTGAGCAAAGAAATGATGCAACAGTACATACCTAGAGAACACTTCTATTTATTTGTATTTCCATTACTGAATTTTTGAAAAAAAGTCTTTGATTGACGCCTGTTTCAAGTTCATTTGGGAATTTTTCATTATCACTGATTTCATATCCGTTAGATTTTGAAGAATATCTTCAGAATTAAATTGGCCTTCAAAATATTGACGCAAGGCACTGATTGCGTTGAAGGCTGCTTTTTCATTCACTTTAT
Source organism: Pardosa pseudoannulata (assembly GCA_032207245.1). NCBI lineage: Eukaryota > Metazoa > Arthropoda > Arachnida > Araneae > Lycosidae > Pardosa > Pardosa pseudoannulata. Next base: position 104,427,179 of record CM063509.1, read on the forward strand.
CAAAAACTTGGACAATTTCTTCTCCGTCGTCGGAATCGCAGATTTCTTCATTTCCGGTAATACAGGCAATAAAATCGTCCTCATTCAAATTTTTTTCGCAGTACTGTAAAGTTTCGTCTACCTCAACAAACTCATCAAAAGATAATTGAAGATCCGGAAATGTAACACTGAGGAGCTTGGTCATTTCATTAGTGTCTGGAGTGTCATCTACCTAGGACATTAATGTCGTACATGACGAAAGGGTCCTTTAAGCAAACACAAAGAGAGGAGTACCGGTTTCTTGAAGTTGCATCACAGTACAATAATTTTAAAACAGCCCACTTGCTCAGGAGTTCTGCGGTCTAAAATTGGCGGTAGCTCTAACGAAAAAAAATACGCTTGCAGTCGTTGTAATGATTAAAAATTAACATTGTTAACATGGTAAAATAATTGGGACTTTTTAAGATGTTCGTTCTAACGAGGGGTCGTTAAAAAGAGGTTCTACTGTACATACTTTCTGCTTTAAAACCAAACTACTAAACGCAAAGTATGCATCATGACTGAAAAATAGAACCGAAATTATGAAACCGAAACGAATGTTGCCTAGGGCCCGCTTTAGCCTTAGTCCTCCACTGTGTACACGATGCCTAATTGCAGATATCCAGAGTCATTGACGCTCCAACTTAAATAGAATAAAACTAGCATTTTAGAAACTTTTATGCGTTTACTGTACAAACCAATATAAATAAAACTTCAATGTTAACATTTAATTAAAATTGTAACACTGAAATAATTTAATAAAATGACCTCACACATAAACAAATTAACACATTGAGAACTAGGAGTAAATTATCAGTATATTACCAGATTTTATTGTGGGGAGAGCCATTTCCAAAGTTATTAAATTCAGTAATTTTTACATTAGGAAAGTTAGAATTATGAGACATGTCAATAATAGCATTTATTTGTGATTTGATAACATTATTCAAATTATGCAATTTTTGACGATAACATAACTTAAGAAAACATAATTATCCAATTCACTCACCTTAACTCCTTAAAAGAAATATTTGAAGACAAAATAATTCGCGCGAGAAGTTACCTAAAATAGAGTGGAATGATTTCTTAATAGCGCATGCGCAAATGTTCTTATAATCTACGTATAAACTACGTACACTTCTGGTGTTTAGTTCAAGGTACAGAATGATTATTTTTAATCATTCAACGTGTTGTTTTCCACATATACATTGTATGTGAACGATTTTTACACCTTACAGTATTTTACTTTCGATTTTTCGGAAGCCGCTGTAAGCGTATTAAAATTTTGTTTGGCCAACTTGTTTTTCTCCATGCTCTAAATTATGTTTTTGATAATTATTCGTTCGGAGGTTGAAGTAGTGCTTTTAATCACTGCTAGGTACTCCGTAAAAACCAATTACCTTGACCTTGGTAGAAATTTCGTCCAAAAGTCGTTGAATTTATGTTCATGCATTACCTTATGCTTTACGTCCAGATTTAGTTGCTTAGGTTACAAGTTTTGAACATGTTAGTTAAATTTACGTTAGTCAGTGACAATAATAGGACTTCACTTCCGAGTGTGGAACGTATTTTGGACGAACTAAACAAGAATGGGACGAAATATGATCGTATGTGCTGTGTGGGTAGTAGCTTGGAATATCATTAGTCTTCGAGTAACAAAAAAGTAGATCGTAGCGCTCCAAACTTAACCAACCTAGTTGTTTCGAATATTCAACTTTCCGCTAAAATTATTTTCAAACTAATAACTTCACAGGAATTCTGAAATGACTGAACCAAGAATGGTTTAACAACAAAGTTCGAGTAACGAAAGTAAAGAAAATTTATGAAAATATGATGTATGAACACGATGCCATTTTGAAAACAGAACATTACAGAATCTAGCAGGAATCAAGGACACTCTACAACCTCTGTGTTTTCTTTTTAATGAGCTTGGAAATGATTAATCACGTCCAAAGGCATAGAAACTAGAGCTATAATAAATTACAAAAGAAGCGTGATTTAGCCACTTAGGTATTATATTGTGCACTTAAAAATCGAGTACAGAGTGGTGAAAATGACGACGAAAAGTAACTATAAAAGGAAATCATTATCATGCAACAAATTTTAGTGCGTGTCAAAATTCTTTCGTTAAATAAATATCCTCTCAAAACGTTTATACTTACATGTAATATGAAATATACCACTTTCCTTAATATATCCACTACATTCAAATTAAAATTATTTTTCTATTAGGCGATTCAAAATTAACTGACACTGCTTTATTATTATTTTTAATTAAGATATTGTTTTAATGGTACATAATCAAGATCAGTGTTTAAATTGTTTGACAATAAACATGATTTATTTTAAAAATAATTTAAAGTGTATTTTTGAAACATTCAAAGTATATAAATCCTTTTGTTTAATCAACCAACAAGAAGCATTTTTTTTTAATTATTTCAAAAATTACAAATGTATTGAAATCTTAATGTTTATTCACATAATTTATAACTGACAAGTAGTAAGATAAATTTGAGATACTTTTCAAATGATCTTCTGGTGTATTACAGTTCACCATTTTTTCAAAACTAATCTGTTGTTAATCTTTCACTTTTATTTATGACTTAGGTTCTACCGCTTTCATTCAAGAAATTTAGAGCTTAAATGAATTTAATCAACATTTATTTTCTAATAATATATAAAAAGTGTCACTAAAATCACTACACTTTAATCAGGGTTGGCAACTTTTTGCTAGGAGGGGGGAGGGAAAATATTCATCCTAACAAAAATATAATTTTGAAATAATTTTTGCGACTGGCAATACTTATTCAGTACCTTAAAATTTCACAGGAATCTTTATGGATTAAATTTAGGATATTTTGACTTGTGCTATGAAAGTTTGAAATTGCAATTTTTCTAGAAAAAGCATTTAAGATGAATGCATGAAAAATAAAGAAGCATTATTTATAAACCATTTCAAAAATTAGAAATTTATTCAAATCTCTTGTTTTTTCACATAATTTACAACTGACATGAACTAAAGTAAATTTGAAGTATTTTTGAGGACAGCTTCTGAGACGAAACAATTCACCATTTTTTTTCAAACTAATCTATTGTAAATCTTTCATTTTATTTTCTAATGACTCAAGGTCACCTTTTGTTTAAAGAATTTAAAACCAGAAGCAATTCAAATCAATATTTGTTTTCTAAAAATATATACAAATAATTAATAAACTCTATAAATGAACTTGTTCTAACAAAGTGGCACTAAAATAACTGTACTCTAATCAGGGTTATCAACTTTTTGCTAGGTTGGAAAAAACCATGGAAAAAAATCTGTCCTGACAATAGATTTTTGCCTCTAACAAAAATTATCAGTACTTAAAATAGCACAGAAATTGTTATGGAACAAATTCAGAATATTTTAACTTGTTCTATACAAGTACAGTATTTCAAACTGCAATTTTCCTGGAAATATCATTTACAATAAATGCAAGAAAAATAAAGAAGCATTATTTATAAACCATTTAAAAAATTAAAAATTTATTTGAATCTCAATGTTTTTTTTTACATAATTTACAACTCCCAAGAACTCGGGTAAATTTCAAGTTTTTTTAAGGTGAGCTTCTGGGATGTAACAGTTCACCATTTTTTCAAACTAATCTATTACATTTTTAAGACTCACAATTTTAACAGCTTTTGTGCAAGGAATTTAAAGCCTGAAGCAATTCCATCAACATTTGTTTTCTAAAAATATATACAAATCACCACTAAAATCACTATACTCTAAATGTGGTTGACAACTTATTGCCAAGATGGAAAAAGATTGTATTGGCAAAAATAGAATTTTGCTATAAGCAAAAATTGTCAGTACCTCAAAATTACACATGAATCTTTGTTTATTAATTTTTTCAACAGATAATGGTACATGGATGCTATCGCATTTTATCACATGAAAAAAATATGTCAGCTGAGTCATAAACTTAGAAACCAGTAATTTATCTGAAAATAAAAATGTTTACAACGTGATTTTTAAAATGTTTTTTACAGCAAGATATAAAATCCTATTTTAAAGCAAAACATAATGAAATATGCCCTAAACTACTTAAACGCAAGTTTAGTTGGCACACTAAGTTCTTCATAATTATCAATGTGAATATGTAAAAATGAATATGTGTATCCTTGTATTGTAGCTAATTAACTTAGCAACCAGTAATATATCTGAAGGTAAACATGTTTACAATGTGAATTTTAAATTTTTTTTTGCAGTGAGATATAAAGAAAATAAATCCTGTTTTAAAACAAAACACAATGAAACGTGTTCTAAACTATTTAAATGTAAGCTTAGTTGACACACTAAGTTGTTCAAATGGTGGGAAAGCATTTCATCTTTTTGTGAAACAAATTTTGTAATATTCCTGCACATTTACAAACTTTTAATACTAATTTTGCTGCTACTAAAGGAAACTTTTTACACACTTCTTTTAGTTATTCTGATAATAGAAATAAACTTTCACTGGAAACTTCACAACTGAAAATATTTTGCCATGCAATATAAAAAAAAAATACTAAGCAATACAGCAAATTTTATTTTAACTGAAGCATATATTTTATTTCATTAAAGTAAAATTCTGAATTATAATTCTGCTTTTTTCTTTTATGATTAAACTATTCATTATATATTGAAATTA
>CM063509.1:104436866-104529479 GCA_032207245.1 Pardosa pseudoannulata
AATTTTATATCACAAGTTTTCTAAATAGAACTATTTTTGCAGGATCTTAATGCTTTGTTATATGAACACTCAACTGCATTTTTATGTCCGTTTCATACCAAATTTAAAAATAAAACTTTGCCACGGATTAAACAAAAAAAAAAAAAAAAAAGCTGCAAATAAAATGAAATCATAGCAATAATTTATAAAAAAATCACTCAAGGTTAGCATATATATTAAAAAAATATCACTTTCATAAAACAAATCACTCAAGATTATTTGCAAAAAAGTTGATAGAAATGTATTCTGACTACAACAATAAAATAGCCAATTGAAGAATAATATTATAAAAGCTTGTGATTTTAAATAAGCTGAACTTGATTTAGAAACAAGAAAAATTTGTACCATCTGAATAAATAATCTGCAGTCCAAATTTAGGAGGAAAATTTGCATAATAAACAGGATGAACAGAAAGTAACAGGCGTTATTTTGCTACAAAAGAAGATAAATAACCTAGCTAAGAATAGCAATAAATAAAATTATACAAGTGGTATAACCACTATACATTTTTAAAACACTATTTAACGAATAAGATTTTTTAATTTAATAAATTAACATTAAAAATTGCATATTAAAAAAATTAATGCTGATCAAAAATATTTTTATAACAACTTAAATACTACAAAATTAATTGACTTTTGCTATATCAAGGGAAGTACTAGCTACAAATGAGATTTTAGGGGACACTTTTTAAAAAAAAATTCCTCAATTTCAAAATATTTTAAAATAAATATTACCTTAATCCCAATTTTACACAAATACATTTCAAATTGTTTAAGGTATACAGAACTATAACTTAATGCTTAATAAAAGGTAAAAATTAAAATACAATTTTGAAATGTAAAATTTCAATCAATTTTTACTAGAAAATTTCAAAAATGTTACTAAACTCAAATTAGCAGAAAGGATAAACACCTAATAAGTAAACAATATTTTATTTTGAAAAAACTGGAAAAAATAATAAGTTCCTTTTTGGAAGAAAATATTTTTCTTGCAAAATATTCCTGATGGGTAGATCACATTACACATTTTAATAAATTTTTTTTAATTGTTCATGTCCCAGGGAGAAAATAAAATTAACACAGAGACATATAAAACTATCTTAAACTGTAACAACTACTCTTGAGGAGTATACTACAAAGACAAATGTAAAAAAGCTCTCGCAATGGGTGCAAATTGATAAATTTCAGGATTTTCAGGACAAATAACTACATTTTAGGACAATTATTTTTTCAATAATTTTGAGACTTTCAGGATAAGTAAAACCCCTGGCAATATAACATACATTTGTTTAGAATAAAAGTCAATTCTATACTTAAACATTTAAAACATAAAATATTCCTCATAGCCATTGTCCAATCAGGATATTCAAACTGTAGTAAATATTAATGCTGGCTTTAAAAAAATGCAGCAATAAAATTTCATACAATATCAAAATGAAGTTTGTTATCTAAATTATCTGCCTCACATATGAAAATTTTGGCACAAGAGAATAATAAAGTATTTTACCACCACCACATTCAAAAATAACCCTTCTAAATCATAAATAGCATGCTTACATACATAAATATACATAAAGGAACAATGAAATTAAACTTGGAAATACTGAGAAACTGGAAATATAATTGAAGCACAGTTATAAAAATTAATGCTGCTACTTTATTGGGCAAAGGTTTAAAAAAAAACTTAAAATAAATGCCTACATCATAGGTAATGAATGTGTTTTAAAAACACATTCCAAAATTTGAAGGTTTTGAAAAAAAATGCAAACCTATTCAAGGAAAACTGATAGGAAGTGATTTTAGGTGGTATATTAAAAGAATAAAATTATGATTTTAAAGAATTGAAATGCGTATTTATAGTCTGTCTGGCACACTACAAGAAAGATAGCTAAAATAATTCTATTTTTGCATTTCCTAACTATAATCAATAAACTGGAAGGATACACTCACTGGGATTAAATTAAACAATAAAATATTAAGTTAAAAAGATGTTTATCAATTTTTCTGTTCAAGCAAGACAATGGCTAAACAAAATAAAGTTGCATTAGTACATGAAGGGGAAAATATCAATGAATAAAAAATAATTTTTTTAGAAAATTAAAAGTAAGGCCCATGTTTAACAAATGGTAAATAAAACTTAATACATCTACCATCATTTCCTTTTGAAATACTGTACAATTAAGGCAATACTTCATTTACATAGAAAATTCATACATCTTTTGATCCTGACAAATAACCAACATTTGCAAAAGCAAAACATGCTTCAGTATAAATAAAGAGAGAAAACAATCAAACTATACATACATAGATATCTTATAATGAATTTAAAAGATACTTTTCTACAGTTTAATTTTATACAGTGAGCTATAGAGTTCTTTTAATCTTTTTAAATATATTTAGTTCCTAAACAGGTAAACATAGAGTTAGATAACTTTGATAAAATAACAGTATTCAATGAATAGCCATTTGCTTTGCCATATTAAATACTTTTTTCTCTTTTTTTATATATAGATTAATAGTGCTACTGATGTACAAATGCAAGAAATAAGCCTCCCAAAACTGAGATACAACTTTTACAACAAATGCTCCATGGGAAAGATTACAAGAACCATGACTCTTCAACAGGCACAATCCAAGGACCTTGACTGTCGCTGTTGGTGACGTGTCAGTCTGCGAAGCGATGCATCTCCATACTGGATACCAGAACCTATTCTTTCAGGATCCAACTCACCTGAGAGAAAAGAATCAAAAATTAAAGAAATTACAGAGTAAAATTTATAAATTTTGACCATCGCTATTTAATTCTCTCATAACAGAATTAAAAACTTAATTAAAAGGATTAACTTAATGATTTTTTTAAAGATACTAAAATGCATATCCCACTAAATGTTTATTAAAAAATGTACCATATTTTTCTTTGAAGCAAGAATTTTTAGGGCTTTTATAATGCTAAAGTGGAGGGATCAGCTTATATAGGTCACTTTTGGTGAAGTATTTCACCATTGGTGACCAAAAAGTTGCCCAATCAGAAACATACACAAGACATTTGAAAAACAAAAAAAAAAAACATAACTTATATCATGAAAAACATACTTCTCCATAAACCAGAAGTAAGTAATAAATCACTAAAAATAGGACTTTTTAATTTTCATATTTATATATTGCATGTTTATAAAAAAAAAAGTGTTAAATTCAAATAGGGTTACTAGGGTTGAAACTATCATAGTTGCATAATATTTTAATATTATCCACATGGTCTAGCACTGCAATTCTAAAACTGGTTGCAACAACAGTAACCAAGAAATATCGGATTAAAATTTTGAAATTAAGATGAAAATATTTAAAAGTTTAAATTTAAGTTGCCTTAGCTTGCTTCTGTCGATACATGCTAAGAAATGTATTTGTATTTGTCTTAATGTGCAGCTAATCCTTTACCTCTGCTGTTCTCAAACATTATTTCGTGGCAATAAAATTTTGAGAATTATTGGTCTAATGCCTTTACTTTACAGCAATTTGATTTTAAAAAATTTAACACACTTTACTTGCTTGGCAATATTTTCAGCTTCTTGGCACAATATTTGAACACTACAAAGATTTTTTTTTTTTTTTTCCCATTTTGGCTTATATGTAAATGTTAGTCTTGCCGAGCAGTGTTGATGTTTCTATTTCCAATGTCCGTCACATCCTAGTCATTTTGGCTATGACTTTGCATGGGTCTCGTATAACAGGGTTCCCCCTCTTTTTCCAGAACAAAAATTAAGGACTTTCTAAGGACCAAAGTAACTTTTTATAAGGACCTAACTGAAATACACAGCATAATGACATAAACCCTATTTCCTAAGGAACATATATTAATAATTAAGAACCAGACAAGGCGTGTTCAATAAATACCCTACAATATTTCAGAATTAAGTTTTTAAAAATATATAAAAATTAATATAAGATAAATATATTTGACAAAAACATTTTGAAAAATGTACATCTAAAGTTTTTTGAATGATCAAATTAAAAATAAATTGTGAATAAAATATATTATAAACAGTACTTTCTGAGGGTTTAAAAATGACTCTGATATATATATGTGTGTGTGTGTGTGTGTGTGCATACTAGCTGATTATACCCAGCATTGCCTGGTAAAGAAGAAAATTTTAGACTTTTCTATTACATTCAAAGCATAGAAAATTAAACTTCTGTGCGTAACTGAGATATCTACAAAACCCCCACCCTCTATGCTTTATTTAATTAAAATCTGTGTGACTGTTAGCTATTAGGAAAGCGCAGCTGGCTTTATAAACCCTTTCAGTATGCAAAAGATTATTTATTAGTCAAACAAGTTTTCTAGCTTGTGACCATAAAAAGTACATATAAACTAAAAGTATTTTCATAATATTTTAAGGATATCAAGGAAAGAAATTTTGAATTACTACAGAAATACACTGAAAACATATATGTATTTGAGGATTTTCTTTATTATTAATACTGCACTTTTGGCTCGAAAATGTAAAAGAATGTTATGAATATTAACAAATATTTTATATATTCTTTGACCAGTACTTATCACCTGTACTCGCAGTCTTAGAACTGGTTTGGGGCAAGTTTAACTCCAAACTTACAAAACCAGAAAGTTTGGAGAGTATGGCGAAAACTGATAAGAAATCATGTGACAACAGATAAATTGATGAAGTTCCAATTTAAAAAATTAAGGAGTTTTTAATAACCTTTGACAAAAATTAAGTAGTTCTAAGGGCCCTTAAAAATGAAAGATAAAATTAAGGAGTTCTTAAGGACTTTTAAGGACCGTGGAAACCCTATATAAGGAAACAGGTATGGAGGCAAAACAACCAGCCGCAGATGATTAAAACTTAACAAGGTTAATTTATTACAAAAAAAAAAAAAAACATTTAAAGAAATATTAAAGTGTATGCATATGCAACCAACCTATCATCCAGAGAGGAGATCACTATAGATCAACCTGCTCTCCTCAAAGTTCAGCCGGGAGTGCTCCCGCTTCTCTATTTTCCAAGCAGGAAACCTCGGTTTTAGGGGAGGTTGACACCCCACCCTCTGACCCTTGTCCTTGGGGGTAGCCGAAACGTCTTTTGGCGCCCGGCCGACTCGATCAAACAAAGCACAATTTCTTTTCTCTGTCGGGGTGTTGAAAAAACAGCAGATTTGACACCTCCAATCGTTCGGGCGTCAAGAAGACCATTACTGGTACAATACTGCCGTTTTCAATTGTTCGGCGTCTTACAATGAACAAAAGTTTGTTTTAATCAACGCTCTTCTTGACCCCCGACAGAGACGAATGCAATGCTTACAATGAGTTTTAAACTTTGGGTATATATTTGAACTAATATCATACTCTCTGTTTATACACAGATGGGCTTATATTTGGTAATATATGATATATACAATTCTTAACATTAATTTATTAAGCAAAGGAAGTTATTCATTTTAATCCTAAGATATTATCTAATTGTTTTCTGGTATATTTTTTAAACTTCTATTTAACTTGTTACTTATTTTCATATTTAATGGCATATGGTTATTCATATCTAGTCATATGCCATTTTCTGAATAACCATATATCAACAAATTTTCAAGCTTGATAGGTTGGAAGCACTACTTCTTGCTAATGAGATCAGGACCTACTTCTTAACTCATTCAGTACCACAATCATATATATGTGATCATGCAACTTCTTCATTCTGGGCCCATGAATACACCGGTGTGTTGCAAATCAAAATGCTTTATTTAAATGTTTAACAGGCACTAGATGGCAATTGAAGTCTGTTAAATTTTTTAATAATGTTCCACACAGTGTTGAGCTTCAATATACGCTTTCAATTATGAGTTTTTTTTTTTTTTCTTCTGAATCAGGGAATTTTGAACATGTAAACAACAGTACACGTTAAGAGTCCCGAGTCATTTTCAAATTACCTGTGCTAAAGCTTTTTACAAAGGAAGTGCAGAAAGCAGTACCAGTTTACATATAATAAAAGCTTCTAGGGTAAAAAACCTATACATAGAAATTCATATGTATGTGAGCCAGCCAATCAGTGTTTCAATGGTTAACCACATGGTGATGCGGAGGAAGAAAAACTAATTATATAAAATGTTATATAAGAGCAGGATCAGCAAGAATTTTGGTATTTTTGAACTTGCCATACTGATGGAAAGAAAAATAGTTGCCAAATTTTGACCATAAAAGAATAGAATGGACTAAAAATTACTTTCAAGATCATCAAAACAAAAACAAAATGATAATTTAAGATAACATTACCAGCTTCTATCTTTGCCAATATAGTTTTAGAACACTTCAGAAATGCCTCTTCAACATTTTCTCCAGTAAGAGCACTAGTCTCCAGAAACATTAATTCTGTTTAGAAAATTAGAATAAAAGATAAATGTTAGCTGAAATATTTATAAACAAGATTGCATAATAAGAAAAATAAAGAATTCTTTTTTCATGTAAATTAAACATATTGTTGATAAACACAAAATTATATATAACTTTTTAAGAACCAAAAAGTAAAGATCTCAGACTTTGAGCTTGATGAATCAGATAACTGGCACATATTCTGCAAACATACAACCTATGTTGGTTAACATAGGACACTCACATTAAATATATATATATATATAAAATTACTATGCAGTAAAATTTTTAACATAAGTAAGGGATATGACAAAGGTGAATAAAATATTTATTTTAACTTTTTTGATGAACACATATATTAATGGAAAAGGGATTAGTTTCAGAATTCAGCTGAATAATATACATTATGGTTTACAAAATACAAAATCTAATTGTTTATTTGTAGTAAGAGATTTTGTATTTATTAGTTTTATATACCATACATATTAAATATATACATAATCACAGATTCATTGTAGAAAATTTAAATTAATTAGAGTAATTAAAAAATACAGAAGCTCAATATTAAGTACTTAATAAGATTTCTAAATTGATAGATATACGAAAGTTTACTTAAAATTATGACAGGATGGTTGGTTTTTCTTTTTTATAATTATAAATTTTTTTTTTAGGATCCAGGTGTGGCAACTTGGCCACAGTAATCCCTAAAGGGAAATCTTTGTGGTGTTTCTTCCCCAACTAATGAAGAATTCATTATACGATCAGCATGTAACGTGGCATTGTGGATTCAGCAGTCAAATGCTGAATTTGGACTAGGGAATAATTTTTGTGAGAATGATCATTACTTTATGTTGTGGAATAAATGTTCAATATTAATTTACTGGCTGATATTTTGAAATGGAACTTGAAAACAGAATGAGCACACACCTGGAACAAAACAAATGCCACACCAGGTAAATTCTAAACAAAAGTTTTAAGGATTTTTCAGACTTCATTTTTTTACAATATTCTCAACATGAAGCCTCAAATCTAAGATACTTAGGTATATAAAAAGAAACTTCAAAGAAAATAACAGCATTTAGTTTTACACTATTATATTGGGCAAATTTAATGGTCTATTTTGGAATGAAAAAAATGATAATATATTTTACTAGCTTTACATTAATTTTCAAACTAGGCCAAGGTTTATAATCCAATTCTTAAGATAAATTTTGAATAGCATTAAAATAATCAGCATGTGTGTTTATAATTAGAAAGAATAACAGTATTGACTGATTACAGAATAAAATTAATTTTACAATTGGTAGGCATATTATTGATAAATGTTTATGGTAGTCAATTTTGGCTACACAAAGACAAATTATTCCAGAACCTACTAACTAGTGTTGAATCTGAAAGGATATCCATATCATAAACAGGATTTGATCCCAGGAATTCCACTATCAAGACTCAAGAGGTATCAAGCTTCCTATATAACTATCATCCAAACCTGAGAGCAAAAAACAAATCCTCTTTATAATCTCAGTATAAAAAACTCAATTAGGTCTAACTAGAAGTAATGAATGCAGTGTAATTAAGAATATTAATTCTGACAAAATGATAATTTAATAAACATTTTATTAAATCCTTCTTACCATTCTCTTGCGCAAATCGACTAGCTTCCAAAAATGTAACTTCTCTATCTTCTTCCAAATCTTTTTTGTTTCCAACCAAGAGTACAGCAATATTAGGACTTGCAAGTGTACGGGCATCCACAAGCCAATTGGATAAGGAATTATAGGATTCTCGACTGAAAATTTAAAGAAAGATTTAATTCAGAAAAATATTTTGTGTTAGAGTTTAGTAAAATGCACATTATACAAAAACATAAATAAGTTTAAAATAATAGTTTTCAATGCAAAATCAGAAATGTTATTTAACTTATTGGTCACCACAGGGGTTCACCCAAGACTAACATCTGGTTATTTTTAGCAGTACCTTGTAAATCATTGACTAGTAAAACAGACTTATCTCTGATATATTATTCAGTACTGCATAACATGTTGACTAAGAAACCTATATTGAAGAAATCTGATTAACATAAAGCTATATTATGATTGACAGCCAATATGTGTCTTTAATAGTTTTAAACAGTTTTCACTAATAAATATAAATATATATATATATATATATATATATATATATATATATATATATATATATATATATATATATATATATATATATATATATATATATATATATAATAAAGATGACTTAATTTCTCATATTTAACTTTAGAAGCATTATATGTTGCATTATCCATTTATATGTTGCATATGTTTTTAATTTTTCTTTTATATATTTAGTTATTTTTTCTGAATTTGTCAAAAATCAATACAATATGGTTTAAAACTTTCTGATAACTCATATCTTAGCATAAAAGATAAAAACTGTACATTATATTGGATATATAGGGCATGTTATTTAAGTACCATTTTAAAATTAAAAATATACAAGTATACTTTTTATATCAATTTTATTTTATATGAAAGTCTACACTTTAATTCATTTTTAACAATTTCCACCACTATCAAGACATTTGTCATATCATAGAACCAGCTTATTAATTCCATCTTTATAGAAATGTGCTACCTGGCTATGCATTCACTGAACTTCAAATTTTGTACCTCTTAGTCAATATTTTCAGTTCCTAGTGAGACAAACTTATTGTGATTTATGTTTTGTGCCACAATTTCATAAAAAAAACACAACTTGGAATGTAAGAAAACACATTTGATAAAGATGAAATTATAAAGTATATTCTCTTGAATGCTTCTATAACTTCTCGGCACCAAGTATTCTCAGTAAAGGTAGAAGATTAATCGCTTCCCTCCTTATCATCTAGAATCATGCAAACATGTTTAAATGTTCTAACACACTTTCTTAGCATTCCTTCTTCCATTTCTTTTCATATATTTTATAAATGCCCTAATGAATTTCAGCCTCCTTCACATTTTTTGCATTAAGAAAACAAATGACAGAGCATGTTTTTCAGTCAGTATGTTTCCTGTTTCAACTGACTGAGGTGTTTTAAATACACAGACTTAAAAAGGTGCAGGAATTTTTTGGGATAACATGTTTATGCATACAACTTCATTTGCTTCCAGTTTTTTTTTTTTTTTTTTTTTTTCCTAGATCTATTTCCTAGTGCAGAAAATTGCAAATTTGTCTTTAAAAAAAGTTTCTGATATATCCCTGATTATTCTACATTGTTAAATTTCAATGCCATTTCCATATTTTATCAGTCTGTGGTCACCCTAATGTAAATGGCATAAATGCATAAGCTACATAAATAATAGATTTTAGATAAATGTATCAATGAGCCATCATTAGGGATATTTTATAGTAATGCTATAAAAAATTTACCTCAAATATTTACATACTTAAAGCCTACAAAACATATTTAAAGTTGACAAAAGTTGTTGAAATTTTTTTTTTTAGTTTGACATAATTTTTTTAACCCTTTCGTGGGCTGTGGGAAGATTACGATTTTACAAAATACACCTGTGGGAAGTGCAAAAACCCATTATAATATATTGGTCTTATTATTGAAACGACAGGAAGACTGATTCCTGCTTTGGTTTTGTGCTGTCATCAATTGTTCAATTGACTTAACAAAACTGGCAGCTCTGTTTTGAAAGTTTGGAAACATGGAGTGAGAAATAAATGGCCCACGAAAGGGTTAATTGAAAGGGTTATATTAAATAAAGGTAATGCATTTTATAATTACTTATGTTAATAAGTGCACTTTCAATTCTCTTAACTGTTAAAAAATAATAATGATTACATGCATATAAAGTAATAAACTAGGACATAATTATTAGTAAATAGGTAATTAAAGAATAATAAATAATTGTAAATAGGTAAATATGGCATACTTGGGTCTTAATAAGTATAGTAGAACATAAAATATATTATGTCCTAATTAACCTCTTTGCGATGGACAAATAATATATGCATTCCACTTGAACATATCTCACACCCGCGTGGTTTACCCATGTATTCTGGAAATACTGGTTTAGTGAACGGCTGGTGTATATGCATTTTCAAGCTGAAACAATTTTAAATGACCACTAAATGGCACCCTGTGGCTATTATATTTGAACTGAACACAGTGTTTATTAGTCTAACCTTCATGTTGTTCATATTCTGTTTGTTTTTGGTGTTTTGCTCATCAGCATTTGTGAGGGAGAGGGAAATTGGAATGTGAACAGAGATTTGCTCTTTAACTTTCCACATTTTAGCATCATTTCAGTTGTTATTGCTTTTAGATATGTATCACATACATATTTACATTAATATAAAAATTCAGCAAATTGGAACACATTTTCAATTGATATGATCCTCTAAAAAATGGGAAAGAGAGAATGAGAATAACATATTTGGTTATTTGATTACTTTTAATAAAATAATACAAGCTGCAATGAAAACTTCCCTATAATTCAATCATCTTGATATGTCAAATTCATTTTCTTTATTAATTACATACCTTGTAATATCATAGACAAGTAAGGCACCAGCAGCCCCTCTGTAATAACTTCTAGTAACAGATCTAAAACAAAATAAAACATAAAGACAACATTTAATATTTGTTTTACATCTATGACTATCTTATGTAATATAGCAAGTTGTCAACAATTTAAATCAATTGATTTTTCTTAAGTCATGGATTTTAATCAACTGACTTTTTTAATCAGTTATTTAATTTCTTTTTTTACTTGAACCATAGAAATCTACTTGAAACTTTTGGTTTTGTACACAGTAAATTGAGCTAAAAATTAAGAGTGGAATTCAAAGCCAAATTTACATTTATGTTTAAAGCTTTAAATACATAAGAGTATCATTACTGTGTGTGACGATTAGCATTTCTGTAAAACTATTATCAAAACCTTTGCTTTAAAATTTGCAAACTAAGTTATTATATGATCAAGCAATTCTGCTAATTCCCAACGTTATCCACTTGCAGTAAAATATTTTACTGTTAGTTACTTGTTAAGAATTTTATCTTGATACTGTAAGTATCAAAATAAAGTGACCTTTAATATCATACAACAGATTTAGCATCTGATGACCATTTATTGCATTATACTATTTGAATGCTGTTTCAAACCTTAACTTTTGGTATTTTTTCCTTTTATCTGTCTCATTGATTTTCATTAGTTAATTTAATTCACTTTCTTATATTTTATTTTATCAGAATAAAACTTTTATTTCAAAGGTACGTATGTGCTTTGTTTTTCTCTTCCTACATGGTTTGTTGCAGTTTTTCTAAACTATATATATATATATATATATATATTGTTGGTATAGCTGCTGTTGTTGATCAAGTTTGTTTTATTGTTTTGTCAATGGTCTTGTAAGTCATGGGTAATTATTCCAATATTAAGACTTATTTGTTTAACCTATATTTCCTATGTTTATACCAAAAGGAGGGTTGTGTGCACACACAAAAAAATTTATGCCCATATTGGAGTCCCAGTTCTCCAATGGTAGAAGCAAAAATAGTATTCATTCCAATTGTTTATCACTGTCATAACATCAAGTTAATTTTTGTTTCAAGTTTTAGTTTTCTTTATTTCTATGACTTTATATATGCACACACACATACACATATACATACATATATATATATATATATATATATATATATATATATATATATATATATATATATATATATATATATATATATATATATATACATATATATAAGATATATATTGCAACATTTTATTTATATATATATATATATATATATATATATATATATAAAAGACTTATACTAAAAATTGGTATTTGGAACTCCCAAAACTTGAATTGTCCATCAATACCTGCTAAATATACCAATATATATATGTAAAAATGTTGCAATATATATGTTTTCTCTAGTCATAATAATTATGTAGTCCCTATTATTTTTACTTGCCCGGGCTACTGGGCAAGGACAAAGTTATATCAGTTAGCAGTAATAAAAATACAGTCGACTGGCATTGAAGAGAATGGTACAAATCTAATTAAAACTTTATTTCAGAGCTGCTAAAACAGATATCTTTACTAGTCAAGGACAGACAAGAGAAAGACACAAAAATCTTGCTGCTCAAACAGAGGGACACCCAAGAGTGAAGACAAATAATTTTCTCACTTACTCAGCAAATTTAAGTGTAAGATTAGGAAAACCGCAGATTCATTTGCCAGCAACAGCTGGGAAATGTGTTAAATAGACGGAAAATTTACATATATAGGATAGAAAGCTTTGGGAAATGGATCGAAAGAATTTTAAGTCGAGAATGCTCCTTTGATTAAGACATTTAGAGGCTGGGAAAAAGATTTTAAGGAATTAGAATGGGAAAGAGGAGGTTTTTAAGGAAATATTAAAGTTAAATAATTTGATATATTACACACACACACACACACACATATATATATATATATATATATATATATATATATATATATATAAAGAGAGAGAGAGAGAGAGAGAGAGAGAGATACAGGTATATTTGATTACTAAAGTAACAGAGTAATATTTTATACATACAAGATTGTAAAATCCTTTGAGCTTTAATAAACAATTAAATTCAAAACCATTATAAATAAAGCACAAATAATATGAGACAGTTGTCTTGCAGCTTCAAGCAAGCTGTCTTCTCAATGCAGGAAAACTCAGTGGTTCATAAGCTCAATCTGCTTTTATGCTAAGTTTTCTTGCATTAAAAATACAGTTAGCTCTAAGCTGCAAAACAGCTGAAAAGGAGTATAAGAATACTAGTATAAGTCTTTGAATTGCAAAATGACCAACTAATAACCAAACTAACCATTTATGTTTCTAAATTTTTTTTCTACCAAGTGTACCAAGGGAAGGACAATGAATTATCCATTGTAAAAACTAGAAAATGCGAATGGAAGTACAAAATTTGAGATCAATAAAGTAATTTCTAGAAAAGGAGAAAAGAAAAGTCCTGATTCTTTTGTTTGGCTGACTGGAATGCAGAGGGTTAAATTTAAAATTTGAACTTCTCTTTTTAATATCTGTATTGATTTCTCTGTATAAAATAACTCGGTTTAAGTAACTAAAATTTCTAAATAATCATATTTATGAAAAGGCAGTGAACCACTAATTCAAAACATCGAACAGAACTCAAAGTAAAATAATTTCTTATAACCTTTCACAAAAACATTATAAACAGATATAATTTACATGGTACAATTCTTATACCTGAATCTCTCTTGTCCTGCAGTATCCCATATTTGCAGTTTTACAGACTTGCCACCAATGTTGACAACTTTTGATCCAAATTCTACTCCAATTGTGTGATTAGAATCTGCCTTAACTAAAAAAGAGAAGAGTTATGGAAAAATAAATAATCACAAACTCTGAGAAATCCAATTTCAAATATTTAGAGCAAATTAAAAAAGTTATGTTAAAGAAATTTCATATTTCAGAGGCAATTTTTCTTTTCCTAATCAACAGGTTAGAAAGATTTTTAATAAAACTAAATGACTGGTTACAATTTATAGACAAACCTTTAAACTAGAAGTTACTTTTTTAAAAATCAGTTCTTATGTCCAGACCTGTACAATGAGAAATCTTCTATCAAAAACTGTAAGTATAAAAGGTTTGATTTTTGATGTGATAATTTTTTTCAATACTGAAACCCATCAAACTGGGATTTTTTGCTTAAAGCCTTATAAATAGCTACAATCCATTCATGCATCAAACTGGGCCCAATTTGACCAAAAGCTCTGCAGGCATATCCTGTCTGACAGGTCATAAGTACTGAACCGCCTCACTCAATAGAAACTCACCACGTACTCCTCACACTGCAGACACCGCAAATGAAAGACTGCAGCATCAGGAGGAGATAATTTAGAATAAGGCCAAATGCTGTAGCAGAACTCAAAACTATAATGCCAAAAATAGTGAGGTGTGAACCTTCTGGGCCAAAAGTAGGCAACAATTGTAACAAGGGAAGAATTTGTGGTAGTAGCACCTTTATGGGCAACTACGGCCTGCCGGAAGGTTTTTATCCGGCCCATGGATAGAATTATAAGTTGCCAGTCCGAGGCAAGTTAAAAGAAATATATATATATATATATCCATCTCCTTTTCTACTTTGCTTAAATATTATATCCCAAATTTATTATCTCGAGCCCAGAAGATCAGCTGTATATTTGCTTCTTATATGTGAACAAGTGTTTTCAACTTTGAACCTTAGAAAGAATAATTTCAGAAGTAGACTGACAAATCAGCATTTAGCATAGTTCCTTAAAATCAGTACATCTCACTTTGAACCTCAGTATAAGGAACTTTTAAAAATGAAATTGCAATTTCATTCATCTCATTAACGTGTTTAAACTGTCAGGTACTTGTATATTGTTTTTAAAATTTTAGAAAAATTTACCTTGGCCAGCCAAATTTATTTTCTTTCGATTTTTGGCCCGTGGCCAAAAATTTTGCCCATCCCTGTTTTAGGTGGTACCCGACAGGTTGAAGAAGAAAACAGAAAATTTCGTAAAGTGACAAGAGTAAGCCTTTGCTTCAAAACCATTGCAAACAAACATATTGTTGCTCTGAACATCTATACCAGAAGTGGAATTCAAGCCCACAGACCCTAGTAGTGAACAGCAGTCCCTACCCAATCAACTATTGTCTGGCAAAAGGCTTAAAAAGCATTTTTAAATATAATGTATATAAGTGAAATACATATTCACTAATTCAGTTTTTAATTTATTTTCTAAATTTTTTAAATTGTATTAAAAGCTTCCCTGAATACGTTTGATAATATAAATATAAGGAAAAGTAATACAAATTAGATGCTTTGTTTGATGCACAAATATTCTGCTATAACATAAATACAGCAAAGTGTCATTTGTCAAGTTACAAACTATTTTTACATAAAAAAGTTTTAATTAAATTAGTCCTTAATTAGAGATCTTGCATATAAAGAAACCAATCTTTATGCAAGAAACAAGGAACAAGCATAAATTTTCAATGTTCAAATTAACAAATAATATGCCTTTTTAAGTTATAATTATAGAACAAACTAAAATTTTTAGTTTAAAAATTTAAAGTAAAATTTAGACTATCAAAAGGTATTTCATTAAATTTTTATGAAAAAAAAAAACTTGAACTAAAAAATTCCAAATTACATCATATTTTTTTAAGTAGATTCAATGTATATGTTCCTCAGATAAAATATTTAAGTCAAAAACAGAAATTCCACTATTAACTGATATTAACAAAACTGATTATACAGATTTAAAAGTATTGAGTTGTTACAGAATTATTTATTTTGCTATTTATCTATAAGAAAATTTGAAAACTTACATTTGCTTTCGATAAACTGGTGTAACAGGCAAGATTTTCCAGTTCCAGCACTTCCAATTACAAGGAATTTAAAAAGGAAATCTTAAAAGAAAAAATTTCATTGGTCAGAATGTTAAATAAGTACAAAATGCAATTAAATAGAGAAAAAATAATAAATGATAAACTCTGTTTAACTAAAGAATATTAAACCTAGATGTTTACTCGATTTAACATTACACTATAATTTATACCCATTCTTTGGAGCAGAAAAACATTAGGTAAGAGCTCGGTAATTTACACTTCAACAATGTTTCATATTTACTTTGATGAATAGCAGATCAGGTAAGTTCGGATGAGAGAGAGGTTATTTTAGAAATTTTCAAGTTATCAAATCAAAATAATTGTCCATGGCAGTTCATATAATCTATCACAGTTAAAACTTAACAAAATTTAATACAAAACTAAATACATATACATATACACTTAAGAACCAAAACATTATGACCACCTGTCAATAACGAGTTGGCCCAGCTTTGACACGCAACATAGGTTCAACCCTCCTTGGCATGGATGCCACAAGTCCTTGGTAGATGGCCGGAGACAGATTGTACCAGATGTTTATGCAATGGTTATGTAAATCGTTGATACTGCAAATTGGTGATCTTTGAACTCTGAGCTGCCATCCTGTGATATCCCAAATGTGTTTTATCGGATTGAGATCCGATAAATTAGGCTACCAGGACATTAACTGGAATTAAGCATCATGTTCCTGGAACCACTTTCACACAATTTTAGCCTTGTGACATGGGGCGTTGTCCTGTTGGAACATTCCATTTCCAGCAGGAAAAACAGAGGCCATGTAAGGGTGCAATTGTTCTGCAAAGACATTCAAATACCCTGTAGCATTCATGGTCTGCTCTACTACAACCACGGGTCCCAGAGACGCCCAAGGGAACGTCCCCTAAAGCATAATACCGCCACCACCGGCCTGTGTATAACTTACTGTACGTTGAGGGAGCAACTGTTTGCCTGGAAAGTGGTTATCCTGACACGACCATAGGCATGATGAATGACAAACCGTGATTCATCTAACCAGGCAACTCTCTCCTACTGATCCATGGACCAGTCGCAATGTTTCCGGGCTAAGCGTAGGTGCAGTTGGCGATGACGCTTGGCCAGCAAAGGCACACGAGTGGGATGTTTGCTGAGTAGCCCCAAATTCAACAGTGTCCTCTGAACAGTGTGCTCCGATACTATTCTTCTTGGCCCTGCATTGTATTGGGTTGTCACTGAGCCACTGTCTGGCTCCGGTTTTGCTTCACCATGTGAGACAGTCTCTGACGACCTCTTTCATTGATAGCGTGTGGACGTCCAACACCAATTCGTCTATTGCTAGTTTCACTGCCATTCATCCACTTTGCATAAATAATAACTGTAGGTCGCAAACAAGCCACAAATCGTGCATTTTTGGAAATACTTGTTCCGATCCTTTTATCCATTACAATCCGCCTTCTATCAAAATCGCTTAAATCTGCAGCCTTTCCCATCACACACAGAAGTAAGTGAAAGAATGACTCTTCAGACTCTCCAGCAGCAGTTAAATACCACTTTCACCTGAACATGTGCCTTCCACATCATCCAGGCAAGTTCATTGCAAAATATAGGGGTGATCATAATGTATTGACTCTTGAGTGTATAGATGGTTTTGCTCCTATTTCATGATAAAAATGCAATGTAGAAATGGAAAATAATATTATTCTCCTGGATAAATTATTGAGTTTGAAATATCTAATGAAAAAGAACAACCATTCTAATACAAAACATATCTATATTGTAAAGTAATACAACAGACTTAAAGCTGCTAATTATTAATACAAATTTAAGACTTCAATAAATATAATCAGCTAATTAGATAAGTAACTGTTAATTAAACTGAAAATTTAAATTCTATCTTCAATAATCTCTTGGTATGATCCTATTGTCACTTAAAATTTAAAAGTATAGAATTTAAAGTTTTTTTAATACAAAGTTTTATAGAAATTACATCCTATGTTTAAACTGTAAATAACATACTAAAAAAATATAGCCAAAACTGACTTTATCATTTCAGCTATAAAACTTATTTTCAATAAAAATCCAAAAACTTCTAAATACAACTAATAAATTTTAATTCTATTTGCTAAAACAGTTCATATTTTTGATTATTATTAATTTTGTGGTATTGCTTTACAAATTATAATTAACTAAATATTATAACATATTTTAACTTAAACCTGTAGAAAAAAAATTATAAGATTATTTTTATAACACTGAATTAAGACAAAATTACAATTAGAAGAATTTATTTAGGAGAGAGTAAAAAAGTAAGTTCCCATGGTAAGTTCTATTATAATTTAACTAATTTTGGTTCATAGCCAGTGTTAATGCAAATCTATATCTTGTCATTGCATTAATCAGACTGTTTTGATATAAATCTAGTTTTTGAATCTGAATCAATTTTATTTATTTTTTCAATTTTTTACAAATTGAACATTATATATTAAGTTATTCAAGTTAGGATTCAATTTATAATGATTAATTTTCATTATCCTATTTATTTAATAGGTGCAATGTTATTACATATGGCAAATTAGGTATTAAATGCATGAAAATAACTTTATTCTTTTTAAACAAACTCTTCAATTTTTTTCATTGTTTACAAACATAAAAAACTAATTATTTATCAAATTAGTTTTTAAAGCACTAGTATTCAAATAAGCACAAAAACTAATATAAGTAAAAACATTAAGGATTTGATGTCAGATTAAGAAAAATATCCTGTAAGGTATCAAATTTAGTTAGAACCGCCAATACTAAAAGAAGAATATTTAAACCTTATTTTTCCTCTAAAAGTGTTATGGTATAAGTGATTGTGCTTTTTAACGTTGCTGGTGTCATATTCTATTCATGCAATAATTTAGAAAAAACATGCTTAAAATGTTTACAAAGAATAAAAAAAAATAATCTTGATTTAAATCAATGATTTCTTTTAATCAAGTAATTTAAATCATGGTATTATAATGATTATAAATTATTATAATCCTGTTCAGATTCCTGTAAAGATTAAATAAATTTTATTATTGCTAAATTAATATTTAACTTTCAATAAAAATTGTGTTTAAATAATGTCATTTCAATAACAAATAGTATCTTTAAAAATTATGATTATTCAGCTAACAAACTTTATATGTTTTTATAAAAGAAAAATTGTTCATTTATTTTAAGACTAGAAATTGAAGAATGCTAAAAGGATGATTGAGTTAATAAGTTTAAGAATGCATGTGTAATATTTCATGCAGTCACTGGAAAGAATTGTTTTGTGGTGCACAAATGAAAATTAAATTTTTCATTTATATTTGTTCAGCCTTTCTCAAATGTGGAATGTCAAAACTACACAATATGTTCAAATTCCACTCTACCTAACAGAAGCACCTAATTAGCAAAACTCAGTCCACCAGAGAGTAGAACATTCTGTTTGCTTTTTACTGAGCATATGACAGCATCATGCACTTCCATGCAAACTAAAGCAGCAACTTATTAATATTAAATATACCTGCTGCTGCATTCCTATTTCTATATGTTCATTAGATTAGCTTTGTAAATGTCTGACAAAACTGTGGTTCTCAAAGTGAATGCTGCAAGTATATGCTAGGGGTGCCACACAAATAGAAAAATGCATCCACACAATTTCATTCATTCATTGTATTCTGGACAAATTAACACTAAACCTACATTGTTTTCTCTTTTGGATTCACACCACTTTAATCTTTTAACTGTCATGCCCGAGATAATCTCAGGCACAGCACTGGTGTTCGACAATGTCACGCCCGAGTATTACTCGGGGTAATTTTTTATTAATGCAACGTATTGTTATACCCTAATATATATCATGTACTTCAAAATATAAATTTTTAACTACTAAGTATAATTTGTTTTGTAGTAAACATTTGAGTTTTGCAATAAAAAAATTTGACAAATTGTGTACCCAAATCATCTAAATAACTTGACAGTTAAAGGGTTAAATGCAACTGTGTTTTTTCCCCCCCCTAAAAAAATTTTGAGAACTCCAACCTTAGAATATAGTTTTATTCTAAAAAGGAGCCTTTAATTTTTATGGATTTACATACAACCATTAATCATATTACAGCAACATATCTATAGTATATGACAAATTTTGTTTAAAATCACTCCTCATACTTTACTTAGACTATGAATTAACATTGTTATTAATTGTAAACATGCTAAAAAAAAAAATTTTATATATCCCTCCATAGAACAGAGTAGAAAATAAATTTTTAAGTACTAATCAATGAGCTTTAAAAAATTGTGACAAAATATTACAAAGTAAATATGGACCAAAATGTATGTTAAAAAATACTAAAGATATACTTATTTATTAATCAGATATTTATTAATACACTAGTTTTAAGTAATCTTTGACAAATGCTATGAATAATAGATCAAAATTTCCTGCATCTGAACACATACTCTATGCTATAACTACCAACAATTGTGCAATTTTTTAGGTTAATTAAGTAATAAAGTATAAAGTAATATTTCTTACAGTTAACTCTAATGTTTTAATTTGTCGAATCAATAAGTCATATCAATCGTCATCATTTCAATGAGTTTATTTATTGAAGTCAAGAAAATAATAATTCAAACAAAAAAATGTCTGCTAATTTCTCAATTTAAATAAAAATAAATTTATTAAAATATAAACATTTTAATAATCATACTAAACTTTTTAGACATAATAATTTAAAATCTATAATAGAAACTCATATTTTCTTTTTATCACTGTTCTGTATTTGAAATTCAATAAAAGAATATTACAGCAAATTTGCATAATACAAAAATAAAAATTTCTTTACTGGCATACAAGGGTATATAGAAATGGTTCATAAAAACCATATATGTATATAACTTATTAATTTTTCATAGCTTACTTATAACTTTAAATTGCAGTTTATATAGTTTAGTTTAAATTCATTCTCTAACAAACAATGTTTTTAATATACACAGCATTCCTTTATTATAGTATCATACTATAAAAATATCTTTAAGCTATAAAAACTTTGGTGTAATTAAAACAATTCAGTATATAGAATTTAATTTTTTACAATCACTTTATAAGATTTATAATACTATTACTTTAATCAAAATGTTTAAAATGATTTGCTGGTAGAAATTAAAAAATTTCAATCAAATTTCCATTTTCCTTCCCTTAAATAGATTAGAAAAGACCTGTGTTATATAAAAGCCCTAAATTCATAACTTCTTGAGAATAAAATAAGTAACTAATCAAGTTAATCTAAGTAAACATAAAAATATTTCCCAAATATACACTAAATAATTATTCTTATAAATATTTATTAATATAAAGATAACAAAACAAAAAAATATTTACAAACATAATGGGATAGAGCAACCTGAATTAGTTTTAAATGAGTATGTAATAACGTATAATGAAGGTGACTAATTAATCAAAACACAATAACATTTATACAACAATATTGAGAATACATATTTAGTCACACTGCTTAGAAAAAATGATTAGGAGAAATATAACATAATTGACAAAAATATCGCGCTACGGTAAATAAGGTTAAAATAAAAATATGCGTAGCATCAACTTAAAACAGAGGTGTTAACCACTCAAGTTAATTAAATTAAATATTCAGGAAGACCATCAGATAAATAAAACTTTGCAAATGTTTAATAAAAGTTATCATAAATTTATCTTCAAATCACTCTAAAAATAATTCCCAAAACATACTGTTAAAATGAGAAACAAAAGCTTATCTTTTAACATAATAACAACAGTGCATTACATAGTTTGTTACGAATACTTATAACAACTTTTTGAAAGATTTTATTTCATTCTGGAAACTAATCGTGACTGAAATAAGAACCTAAAAGTTCTTTCCTAACTATTTTAAACTTTCAACATTAGAAATTATACCTTTTCCGTAGTATACAAATCACTGTAAATACATATACGCAATGTATTTCAATTTAAATCTTGTACTAATTTTAAGATGAAACTAATTAAACTGTCTTACCGTAAGTTTCTGACATGCTTCACTATATAAATATAACTAACAGCACCATAGATTAAATATCAAACTTGTCAAAATTTCATTAACCCAATTCAGCTGGAAGTAAACATCACTTGTCGTCCATTACATCCACAATGTTACTGCCAAAACTCCGCTATTACGCAACAAATTGTAAATCATTAATTTTTTTTCTTTTAGAACATTTATACAGCTTTTTTATAAAAATTTATTTTTGAAAGTTGTGAGTGAAAAGCTATTTTAAATCATTTTCTTTTGTTTCAAAATATTTATATAAAAAACTTATAATCAACTCAAAATAGTTTTGGTCTGTTCCTTAATATTTCCTTTATTTTGAATAGTGAATTCTACACTTTTACTGAATGTATGTTCATTGTTTGAAATGACTTATAATTTTTTGTTTCTTTCAAAACACACGCTATAGTGATATATTTTCAATGTTATTATGTGTATTGAGGAATTACTGAAGTCTTGTTTATGGTAGTTCAAGTTTCTGAAATCCAGTCATAAATTTGTTTTAATCAAGGAACTTATATGGAAAGGTTTATCAATAATAACTTGTTCGTATATAGAATATAACTGCTGCCTAAAAATACTTTCATTATCAACCAATAACAATATTTCAATTTTCTGAGAGAAATATGAAGACCTTAAACAATTCATAAGATTTCATTGTGTACTGTTTTGAACTGATTGAGTTTCATTCGGTTTTTAAATTAGCATTACAGCATATTCCAGTGATTGCACTCAAAAAAATATATTCTCCTTGTTCAAAATGTACTGAAAACAACTCGCCTTTTAATCGGGAACTCAAAAGTTGTGTTAGGAAGTTTATAATGTGGCAACGCGGGAAAAATGGCGGATTCCCTTGAAAATGAATCTGTGGCAGCGCTTCTGAGTATGAAAAGTCAGGCTAGGCATATACCTACGACTCCATCGCCTGTTCCTGCGCGCAGAGATTGTTCACCTAGGATCCGGAAACGCAATCGACTGATATATAATGATCAAGAAGACACATCATATACTTTGTCCAGGTCATCGCCAAGAAAAACAGTCAGAGTTGCCTCACCTACGCCTCCTGTCGTAGTCCAACCTCTGCCGGACAAGAGAGTAGCCCAAAAAGTTGGTTTAAAATTACGAAATTTGCTCAAATTACCAAAGGCTCATAGATTTCTCTGCTGTGAATGGTTTTACTCTAATATTGACCAACCTCTATTCTTACGTGATAATGATTTCTGTGTTTTTTTGCAAGAAAGCTTTTCAAACTTAAAAACACGTAAATTAACGAGAGTAGAATGGTGCAAAATCCGAAGATTAATGGGCAAACCACGTCGTTGTTCACCGCAATTTTTCGCAGAAGAAAGAAAAGCATTAGAAGAAAAAAGAAGCAAAATCAGACAACTTCAACTTCGTAAAAATGTTGATTTAGAGCATTTTAAAGATTTACCATCAGAGATCCCATTGCCTTTAGTCATTGGAACCAAAGCAACTGCTCGTGTTCGTAGTCCCCAAGATGGACTTTTTTATGGTTCCATTGATGCTGTTGATACTTCCAACTCTACTTATCGCATAACTTTTGACCGACCAGGATTAGGAACATTTTCTATTCCTGATTTTGAAGTTTTGAGCAATGATCCTCCAGAGATGATGCCAATATCTGCTTTTGCTCAGAAGTTTCGTCCTCGTAATATGTATTTCACACCACCACGTTATGTTTCAGTTTCTCCATGGCCTGCACTAGACAATGATCCTTTCTTATCAGAAACACCTACTAGAACAGATCTTTCTTTTATTGAAGATGGTACGTTAGGAGGCTTTCCTAAGAAATTTCTTGCACTTCTTGTTAGGCTTACAAAAATTCTTCAAGTTAAAAGTAAAAATTTGGTTATATTAAAAGAAATGCATACTGAGGCAGAAAGAAATTTGTCCAGAGGACAACCAATTACATTTGAATTTCAAAAGTCTTATGCATCTCTAGTTTTGGAATTTGAACGCTTAGATAAAGACTTATGTGACTATTTAAATAAAGTTCAAGCTTATTGCCAAGAAATAGCACCCGAGCAAGGACTGCAACCTGTCTTGCAGCCAAGTACAATAAAAGAACAGTGTCTGAAAGAAGCACTTGATTATATTGAACAAAGAAATGGGCAAGAAGGCTTTCCTTCAGTTAAAAACCAAAATATTATATCACTCATTGCCCAATTATCATCTCTCATGTCCCAGTTGAAACATCTTTCAACTAGTGAATATAATTCATTTGAATTTAAATCTTTGTCAGATACATTGGTAGAAATACAATCAAAGCTTCGAAAACAAAACATTTCTATATTTAAAAATGAAGTAGAAATTCATATCAATCATATTCGAGATGGTATCAGCCAGATGGGCAGTTTGCATGCTTTTTCTGCCCAACACATGTAAAAAGAGAAAAAAAAATTATAACTTGTTTTCCCTGATGGAAAATTTTATTACTTGTATATTTTATTAATATTTCTTAACTGTATAATATATTGTAATTATGCTTTATATTATGTATTTTAAATGTAAAAATATTTATTCGTGGTTTCACACACTCTCATTTTTGTATTATAAGTTAACTTATATTTTTATGGAATAAAATTCATGGCATCTCTTATGCATGCAAGGAATGTTTCTACAATGAAAGTCAATCAGTCCAAGCATTTACTTTTAAAGAGCTTTCAGATCAATTGTTTATAAGAGTATATTCACTTAATATATTAGATAATAATACAAGCATTTTATGTAAATAAGTGTTTTATATAAGTTTAAATTTTAAAAGTTTTCTTTTTAAAATATTTAAGACATTTTTTTAGTTCTAACAAGTAATTAAAATTTAAGGCATAAAAGTCAAAATATTTTACATCCATGTTCAAAAAAGCATATTTTGATTTTTCATTTCCTAGCAGCATTGAAAAAATCCTATTCCTTTAGATTTTAATAAATATTTTTCATCTGAGTTTATGGAAAAAATGGAGGAATTTTTAAAAAACTCTATCCCTTTAAAAAATAGGGTATTTATTATTATCATTTATGAAGTAAAAGTAGTGTTACATGCTTCATGAAATTTGTTTGGAGCACTTTAAATTGTCATAAGAAATTACAAATAATAAATCTATTAAATTTTTGTCTGATTATATAGAAAGCATTATTTTTTGCATTGTATATGAATCAGCTTTAAATAACATGCAGTTTTAAAATAAATATATGTGAAAAAAATTAATGAGTTTGGCCTTTAAAAAGCACGTATATTTTTTAAATGAAGATTTATTTATGTGGCAAAATAAGGATTTTTCTTTTTTTTAATTATACTTATGTTTAGCTTTTGTTTTGAATCTTAAAATGTTCAACAGCTATACGAAATATTACAACATAAAAGTATATAATAAATAAAAATATTTTAAAAACCAGATTATCTTTTAGAGTAGTATTTTATTATTATTACTGTGGAAGTATTGTAATTTTATTTTTAATAATAGTCTGTAAACTGTGTTTTATAGGGCAATTTAAAAATTGCAGTTTCCATTTAATTAGTAAAGTAAAAACTTTAAAATAAAGTTTTTGTTATTTTCAACATCTTGTAATGAAGTATATACATTTTCTATCATTTTTAGTTCATAATTACGCATAAGTGCTTTTGTAAAACGTTTAGTACTCTTATTCTTTATAAATTTTTAATATATGAGGATTAATTAAAATATATCTTAAGTTCAGGTTTCATCTTTAAAAAAAAATATATTTAATGTAAAACACTTTACATATATATAATATAAATACATACACATATGTTTGTGTATTACATGTATTTTATTTTTTTATTTCATCTGCTATATTTCTGTTCAATGTTGAATTAAAATCAGAATGATTCAAGACTTTTTTTTTAACTTATCCCAGAAAATTATAGTGTTTTGAATTATGAAAGATAAGTAATTTTTAAAATGCTATGTGCATTTGAGTCTCACTTTTGTAATTTTCATATCAGTTAGAACATTTAAAAAAACTATGTTTTAGATAATGTACAAATCATTCTGAATATTCAAAAACTTCACTTGTAGCATGAACTTGGATGCCACTTGTAAATTGTTTAATTATTTAAAGATATATAGTGATATTTTTCTTTTCATTAGGTTTGATTATTTTATTATGGATAACTTGTGTTATATAGACATATACATACACGCATCTACAAGGCTTATTTCCTCACAAACATTTCACTTTTCTTTGAAAATTGATTTATAGATTAGTTTCCAGATTTTATATATTTTATATAATAGAAGCTACTCTACATAGTTTTGTTTTTTATCTGTAAATTCTGTGATAATTCTTTATCTATTCATCACTATATTATAATTGCTATCAAATGATAATGCATATTTTACTAACAAGTATAGATTAGCAGTTTTACCTCAGAAGTATATAAACAATATCAATAAATTTAATTTATTAAAAGTAGTAATGATAATTTTAAAAATTAAGTTTCAAAATTCTATCTTGCATTTTTTTTATTATTATTATTTGAGCTGTTGATTATTAATCATAAAAATTAGCCTTAAGATAGGATATATTTTCCTTCAAAATTTTCTCTAATTTTACACTTATTCAAAATATAGATTGTCCTTTTGCAAATAAAAAAACATAAAATAGACTAGACCTTCAGTAGGTAGATTTAGTAATTTGCTTTTTTATAATTGAGTTTACAGGTGATATTTTGCTGAAAAGTCAATAGTTATTGGAGTCTTGCTTTATGCTCTCTTTGTTCAGGGTTATTTAATGTAAATCATCTGGTTTGTAAAGCCATGTTTTCATATAAAAACAGCTAAGAATGAAAGTAATACATGAATACAAAGGGAAGATATAAAGTTTCTCTTACAAGTACTTGATATAATTTCCTTTAGTTCTACAGTCTGAATGATGGCTGATTGGTTAGGGTGTTGGCCATCAGTACTGGAGTTCATGAGTTCGAATCCCACTATGGCATGGATGTTCATAGCCGTTCGAAATCAGCTTTAAACTGTAGGTTCCAGTCTCATTAGCCCCCGTGTTGCAAGAAAAGTAGATTGTAGCACTCCAAACCAAATCTACAGCCACAAAATGGTTAAATAGGTACGGTACCAGAGTTTTTGTAGGTTCAAATCCCACTCCTAGTATGGATGTTCTAAGTTGACATTAAACAATAGGTCCTGGTTTTGTTAAGCTCATGTAGCGAAACCGTATATCATAGTGCTCTGAACCAAACCTTTAGTTCTTTGTATAATGATAAGATGGCATGTAAATTGCTGCAAAACTTGACCTAAATTGTAACTGGTAATTAATTACGCAGCAGCAGAAATCCATTGTTTGTTTCCACATAAAATTGTTGGTATAATGGGGGCACAGACACTTATCTTTTACAAATCCCCAATGGAAGATATTGCATGGGTTGTATCAGATGACCTAGTGGCCAGCTGTGTAACATCAAATTAGCTGGTCCTACTGCGAACAACCTTAACTGCAAAGTACTTTCATGTTGAGAAAACGAGAACCTCTATAGCACAATGGAAGTGATGTCCCATCTTGTGGGTGATTCGGTTGATAATTTCAGTACTTTTTATGAACTTAATACTGAACATTGATTACATATCCACATTGTGCAAGTAACAGCGAAAGTAAAAAGCCTCCTACTCTACAAACACAATTATTATTACCACTGAAGAGCTTCTATAGTAGTTTCACAAAGAACACAATTTCTGTCTATTTTTCAGAATATAAAACTTCCATATTTTTTCTTTGTATTCATGTATCATCTTTTTATGCATTTATTTTCAAAAATATGGGATTTTGAAATTGGTTTATTCATTTTGGATATCCCTGCATTTTTATCTATATAGAAAACCTATATTTGCTCAAAAAGTTTTATTGAAGATGTGCATATATATATAAAGATCAGACAGTATCATTTTCTTCCTAAACAATATTTTTTCAGCTCTTTATTTCTAGTATTATTTGTTATCTATAACTTTCATAACTATTGTATGATAGCTGATTTAGAACTACAGAAATATTTAAAGCATTTTCTTGATATACAAGCTAAAGTCTTAATGACCTTAAATTCCTCTCATTTATGCAAATATTGTAAACTATCAGAAACAAGATTTTATGTACATTTGTATAAATTGGTCTTCATGTTGTACAAAATAGGCAATATCAAATGATATTAAGCCTTCTCTGAACTGCAAATCTTAGATTTAAGAAATATATATTTATATACAGCTTTTTTATTATTCACTGTATGACATGAAATGCTGCAGTCTTGAAAGGTTGCCTAATCTATATTAAAGTGTGTCTAGTTGTATTTAAGGTGTCCAGACCAGCCATAACAACCCTGTTGCCTTTTATATCATAATTGTTGCATTTCCATCAATTTTGCTAAATTTGGAAAATTTTATTTGACAATTCATCACTTTGTTTATATTCACTTGACATCAGTTTATGTATTAATATGTTTTAATCATAAATTTTATTACATAGATTATTTAATTAGACAAGAGTATATATTCTGAAAATTATTATAGAATCTTGAAACTGTGTGATACTTTTATGTAAAAATATATATATACATTTATAATTATTAAAGCAATGTTTCACGCTACTTATTTTAGAAAAATGGAATTAGATTACTTATACTAGAAATAAATGTTAGTACAATTTGGTTAAAAAATCCTGGAAAATTTTCAGATTTGTAAATTTAAAAACTATTCATTATACAATTTTGTTATGTTTATTGTATATATCTGCACATATATATTTGCATATAATTAATTATACTTTGGTTGTGCTTTCATTTTGCTGCAAATTAAATTATTAATTCTTGTATCTGTGGTTTTAAAAAATTACAAAATTTCAATCAAGACAGTAGATAAGATGTTAAGAGACTTGGGAGGCTTTGACTTTCTTGACACCATGCAACAAAGCCTTAATGGTTTGGTTTAGGGAGGTGGCTGTAATCAGTTGTTATCATTACACGAACTGGTTTAATCCAAGACCTACTGCTTAAAGCTAATCTAGATGGCTGTGAACATCCATGACATAATACTGATTCAAACTCATAAACTGATAACAAAAGGCAGCTCTGTACTTTGAACATAAAGCTGTCAAAATGCAGTGCTAAGAATATACCTAGAGTGAGAAGTTAGAGAGGTCTGTCTAATTTCCTGGGTCCAGGTACTTATTACTGCACACTGTCATAGTTTTTACAAAAGCTGAAATATATATTTTATCATTGAAAACTATACATTTAATCCAATTATAATTTTTAAAACAGAAGTATAACTAGCAAAAAGAATAATTTTGAAAGAAAATTAACATGTCCGAATTTTTTTATCTGTATATTATAAAATATATTCACCTTGAAAGTTTGCAAAAAAGTTTCCGAATGTGCATTAATAATGTGATGCGTTTCTAAAAGTGCTATTAATCTGCTCTTACTGGTTGAATACAATTTGCACCTTCTGTTTAATTCAACGTCATTAAACATACTGTTGTCTACGCTCAGTTAGGCACATGACACAACCACCAGGGTTGGCAAAAACCCGAGTGTTTTTTTTTTTCCCAGAAAAAAACCAACCCAGTGGGTTTTTTCAGGGTTTTTGGGCTTTTTTTTGGGGGGGGGAGATTTCAGGCTTTTTTCGGGTTTTATCAGGGTTTTTACTATACTTTAATGGGTTTTAGATACTTTTTTGGGGATTTGAAAACTATTCAGGTTTTTTGTTATGTAAGAGAACAGGATATATAATTAACTATATGATTAAAATAAATTAAAAATGTTTAACTTTTTAAAATTGAAAAATTTAAAAATCAATTTTTAATTATGCAGAAGAAATTTTTGTCTAAATTAAAAAAAAAAAAAATTTGAAATCTTAAAATTAATTTTTTTCATATTATAAAATTTTTCTAACAAAAAACTAGTTTTGAATGGTGATTATTTTATACTAAAAGTTGGCTTTGAAATAGTTGCTTTTGAAGTTTTTTTCTTTTCAATGAAATGTATTAAATTATTGCTCTATATTTATTTACAGTATTGTGTTATTAAAGCATTTAGAAGATTTCTTTTTAGTTAATTTGAAAGTTATATATGATAAGTAGCAGAATTAATGATATATATTATCCCCATGTTTATTTGTAGTTGTTATACATATTTTTTTCCCAATTTTTCTTGTCCATTTTTCAATTAATTTTATCACATGTAATACTTCAATATTCTTTTTTTTTTTTCATCATACATTCTTATTAACTTTGTTTAATTTAGATTTTATTGTATTTGTTATACAGATAGCTATTTTTCCCTGAAAAGTTTTTAAGTTTTTGTTTTTTCTAACAGTTTAGACCCCTCAAATTAAACAAAATCTAGGATCATTGTCAAAGATGAAATATGTAATATATATTATAGATTTAATTCAATAGATTTATTATTAGTTAAATATGTGGAATTTTAAATAAAGATTTTGTGAACCCAATTTGAAAAAATCCACTTGGGTTTTTTCACGTGGTTTTTTTTTTTTTTTTTAAACTGGCCCAGGTTTTTTCGAGTTGGGCAAATGAAGCCAACCCTGACAACCACACACATGGTCCAGTTTCTTTCTATGAAACGGTCTTTTTCGATTCTCGGAGGGGGACCAGTCCCCCTAAATCCCCCCTTGACTACAGTCAGCATTTCCTGTCATTGTGGGCGGTAAAAGAGAAGAGGTTATTTGCTGAACTATAAGCTCTGACCTTTGGACGAGTATTGATTGATTATGTTAACATAGCACTGCAAGGATGTATTCTCACATGTCTTGTGGGTGTATGTGGGGAAGGGGATAATATTTTACTTCTGTGTCTGATTTTAATTTAATCTAGTACTTATTGTACTAGAAAATACATTTATCACAAATAAAATGTATTAGATATTCAAGATTTAAAAATCCAAATGTAAGACTGCTAATTTGTTAGACATCTAAGAGGGAGATTCTCCAAAGGAAGTTAAATTTTTCATTTCAATCATTAAAATTAAAGTAGTCACTGCTTTAATTGACTAACACTTAAAATTAATGCTTGAAATTGACTAACAATACTTTTAATCTGATATTAGTAACATGCAATTATTTGTTATGTAATTCACTTTTTTAGTTCCAGGTTTTTGATGACGATATAAATTTCACGGTTTTTTACTTAGAGGCATAATCATCCCTGATAAATATATGTAGCTTACAAATTAAGATTTTGAGTATGAGACAAAACTGTTTATTATTAAAGTAATTTTCTAGAGTCAGTATACAAAAAGACTATTTACAGGCATGCAAATTATATGAAAATGCACAGCACCATCTGATGTATTAAAAGGCAAACACTTTGTGGTACATATTTGCATATGTTAACAATTACTTCTTATATGCTGGGTTAAAGTATCTGAAAGATGTAATTAGTGTCTATTGGTCCCTTTGAAGCAATTTATTTTCCAAACCTTGAATCATATGGGGGGGGGAAATATAATTAATATAAATTCTAAAATTAACCTACCATTTTATGATGACTGGGTACCAGCCGTATTACAGGGTTCCCACGGTCCTTAAACGTCCTTAGGAACTCCTTAATTTTAGCTTTCATTTTTAAGGGCCCATAGAACTTAATTTTTGTCAAAGGTCCTTAAAAACTCCTTATTTTGGTTTGGAGCGCTACGGTCTACTGTTTTGCACACGAGGGCTAATGAGACCGGGACCTACTGCTTAAAACCGATTCCGAACGACTACGAACATCCATGCCATAGTGGGATTCGAACTCTGGTACCGACGATCAGCACCCTAACCAATCGGCCATCGTTCGGCCCTTAATTTTTAAATTGGAACTCTATCAATTTCTTCCATGGAAAGATATAAAAAAAAAAAGTAGCTGAGTTACAGAACTTGAGCTAAAAAATTTTTGATACAAAAAAAAAAAGAAATCTGTTGAACTTTCAAAATGAAATTATTTATGTGTGTGAATTTGCACTTTGGAAATTTCTTTGTAAATAGTAAATATTTGTTAAAAGTTCATAACATTCTTTTACATTTTCTAGCAAAAGTGCAGTATTAATAGTAAAGAAAATCCTCAAATAATATGTTGTTAGTATATTACTGTAGTACACTTATGTCCATAAATTAAGGATAATGAAGTTCAGGCAATGAAAGAGACAAAAGCAAAACAAATTTGACTTATTTGTAAAGTCTATTTATTAAACAAAAGGTAAAGAGCAAAAAAGATGCTATATGTTTGACATAATTAATAAAAATTGCGATTTTTACTCCCTGGTGCAAATTTCAAAAAAGAACCTATTTACAGAAAACAGTATAACATGGTTAGTATGATGGTTAATACGGAGTATGTCTCCCGGACGATGCAATACAAGCGTTACAACGCCTACGCATGCTGAGTATCAGATTATCAATCTGATCTTGGGGAAAATTACACCACTCATCAAGCAATGCCCTCCGAAGTTCCGATAGACAGTTGTGAGGTGGTTGACGGGCTGCAATTCGTCGGCCAAGCATGTCCCACACATGCTCTATTGGATTCAAGTCCGGTGAGTATGCTGGCCAATCCATACGGGTGATATCCTCCGATTGAAGGTATTCGTCTACAATGTTTGCACTGTGAGGTCGGGCGTTGTCATCCATATACAGAAATTCAGGACCCATGGCGCCCCGAAACAAACGTACATGTTGTTCCAGAATGACATCCCGATAGATGTGGCCTGTCATCGTTACACTCTGAACATGCAGGTCAGTTCTGGAACCAAGAATAAATTCTCCCCAAACGAGCCATCCTGCACCACCGTAACGGTGTCGTTCAATGGTGTTCTCTTGGTGGTAACGGGTACCTGGCGCTCTCCATATGAAAGTCCGGCGAGAATCAGAATGTAAACTGAACCTGGACTCGTCGGAAAACATCACACAAGACCACTGTTGCGGTGTCCACAATGCATGCTCTCTAGCCCAGCATAATCGCAGGCGACAATGAGTTGCGGTAAGGGGAACACATCTGACAGGCCTACGAGCATATAGACCAATGTTCCCTAAGCGTCTGTACACGGTCTGCCTTGAAACTGTCGTTCCGGTAGCTGACGAGACAGGTCTGATGCTGTGCTCCGTCTGTTTCTTTTGGCAGTAACTGCCAAATACCGGTCATCATTTGGCGTAGTAACTCAGGGGCGACCTGTGCTGTAATGTCTACTCACATTATCATCATGTTTGAATCGTTGCCAAAGCCTGGAGATACCACTCTGGGCGATTCCAAGTTCCTCGGATACTTCCAGCTGGGTACGTCCACATTCCAGTCGTCCGATAATTCTACCACGTAAAAAATCATCCAAATGCTTCCTTTGTGCCATAACTATGCGGTTATTGCACTGAAAGGCTTTTAAAGCGCTTGTGAACAATTTTACTTCTTTGCTACCATTCCTTATATACCCCTTTCATACACTCTCGTCATTGTGACGTACTATCCGCGCCATCTGGTGGTTTCCTGCAATTTGCATATTCTTCTTCAAGATGTGTGTGATAATTCTATAGGTGAAATTTTTATTTTAGAGCTCAATTTCTGTGTGATTCTGAATTATCCTTAATTTATGGACATGAGTGTAATTCCTTATTAGTATTTTTTATGGTCACGAGCAAGAAAACTTATTTGACAAATAAATAATCTTTCACATACTGAAAGTATAAAGTCAGCTGTCCTTTTCTAATGGCTATGGAGGGTAGGGGTTCTGTAGATATTTCAGTTACTTATGGAAGTTTAATTTTCTTTGGATTTAATGTAATAGAAAAGTCTAAAACCTTCTTCTTTCCCAGGCAACGTCGGGTATAATCAGCTAATATGTAAAAACATATATCATTCATTTTTAAACCCTTAGAAAGTACTGTTTATTATATTATATTTTATTCACAATTTGTTTTTAGTTTGATCACTCAAAAAACTGTAGATGTACATTTTTCAAAATTAGTTTTTGTCAAATAGATTTATCTTATTAATTTTTATACATTTTTAAAAACTTAATTCTGAAATATTGTAGGGTATTTCTTGAACATGCCTTGTCTGGTTCATAATCATTAAAATATGTTCCTCGGAAAATAGGGTTTATGTCGTTATGCCGTGTATTTCAAGTAGGTCTTTATAAAAAATTACTTTGGACCTTAGAAAGTCCTTAATTTTTCTTCTGGAAAAAGAGTGGGAACCCTGTATTAGGTTTTTTATGATCAATGTTAAAGTATGAGAGGAATCTTTTAATGCAAACCACTCATTAGTAAGTATGTTCTCTACCAATAGGTGGTTTAGATTAAAAGATTTCTTTAAACAAACTTTACACCATGGAAGAATGAAATATTCTCTAGAGTTTTGTCGACAAGATTTATAAAAATAGCAAGAAAAAATGTGTTTAGTGTATTAATATGGATATTTTGGTATACAGTGAAACTTCTCCGAGCGGCTACCCTTCTAAACGGCCAATTTTCATGGCACGGATTTTTCGACTCGTAGACCTAATGGTAAAATAACCTGTATCAGCGGCCACCGACCCCCTCTAAACGGCCGCCGAATGGGATTGCCTATTTCATCTTTCGGGAAATTCTACTCGCTCCATGCTTTAATTTTGAGTGGAAAAACTCAAGGTTAGGTTTGTGGTCGGATATAAAACCCAGGAATAACTTCCGAAGTCCATTCATTAAGTTTGCGGTCCTATCCCCCTTGCTTAGAAATATTAAATCTGTTATCTCTTTTGTATTCTCCCCACACCCTTTAGATAAGGGAATCCTTATTGCAGCACCCGTAGAAACTAAGGGAGGAGTTGTACAATCAGTCATTGAATGTGTCCTAGGGCCTTTGTTTAGAATTCCAATAGGTACAGTTATAGAAGAATTGCACCTCTGTCATCAAAAATGTCATTCACGCCCGTTTTATTTCATTAGTTGGTGAGTGATCTGAGTTGCAACGATGTCGAAACGCGTTTTCCTAAATCTCGAGCAGCGCATTGAATTTCTGCGTGTATATGGGAATGGTAAATCGGCAAGAAAGTTAGTTGAATTATCTAAGTGCGGAAGAACGCAAATCAACAAAGTCATTAAAGAAAATAATTTAAATTTGAAGGAGTAAGACTTCAATTTTCTGCTTTTAAAGTATAAAACGAATTTAAAAATGGTTGTAAAAGAGAAAAGTAAACACTTAAAAGACAAATTGTAGCCTTTTTCAAAAAAAAAAATGTAAGAGAGCATGAAATAAAGTACTATTTTCTCTTTAGATATGCCTTAAATTTCATTTTAAATAAAGAATGTATGTCAGACTTGTTTATATTACGCATTATAGCAATTATCTTATAATAAAACCCTTCAGAGCGGCCAAATATTCTCGGTACGGTGGGATGGCCGGTCAGAGAGGTTTCACTGTACTCTTATTTTTGAATAAAGCTATAATTTAACAATTTAAAAAACCGACAGGCTAAAGAAATTTCTATTTTTTCTTGTAAAGTTTATTTGAAGAACTCCTTAAATACATGGCATCAGGGCCTGATTATCGCACGGGCACTTAGGGCATGAAAATTTAAGCTTGAACAGCTTGAAACAGCAGAAACATGGAGTTTAGGTGGAGAAAAATTGCAAACTTACGCTACCATCGTTAAGTTTTAATAAATTATTGTACAAGGTAATTGTGTTTGTTATGAACTATATTGTTTCCTATTTACTTTAATTTTACTGTTATTTACCTGATAATTAATTCCCTCAACAAACTTGGTACTCTTTTTATCCTATGGGTTATAGCATATTCATAAGACAGATTATTAACAACGTACCACTATAAACCATTAAATCATCTCATCAATTTAAATTATTTTTAATTCTATTAATATTTATTTTCTGAACCACAGAGCTTGTGAGTGTGACAAGGTGAAAATAAAAAAAAAGTACATGGCTAAACAGAGGTAATAATGATTTCGTAAAATAAAAATTTGGTGTTTTTGATTTTGAATATTACTTTAATTCTAATTTTTTTAAATCCGTTTGCTAATTCAATGTTATAATTTTTATATGACTGTAGTTATGATAATAACATGTCGCTATAAATTTGAATGGGGGTGGGCACAAAAGTTGGATTGTGCCCTGGGCACAAAGTATCTTAGTCGGGCCCTGCATGGCATTCATCAGTAGAAATATTTTCCCCATGGGTTATTGAGCAAATAAGATTTAGAATGAGTCACCTACAAGAAAGCTCTACATTAAGAATGGGTTTTGACTTTAAATTACAATGCTGCTAATTCTAGGAAAATGTTATTGTTTTGATTGATAAGCATCATTTAATGAAATCTGTAAAACATTGTACTCTACAATTTTAAAAAATGCAAAAACGTAATTAGGTTAAACAAACCTCTATCTTTTAATTGTATGTTTTTATATACATGCATGAATTGAGGATAAATTTGTTGATTTTTACTTGCATGTGTGAAGTAAAGGAAGTATTAATTGTTCCAATTTTCTGACCTTACATTTCAATGTAACCATTCATTTTGACTATACCAGAATCACTTTTAACTCATTTAAACTTTGCTTGTATACTTTAAACTGTATGTCTGTACATGCATACAAGGAACAGAGCAGTAACTAGGGCGTGGCATTTGCCATGGGCGGATCAGTCTTTAGGGCGCCTCACCGTGAAGAAAATAGGGTCCGAGAGAGGACTATTCTCCCCAAGTAGAAATAAGGAAAAGTTGAAAAAAACTTTTCTTATTATAAAATCCAATGTGTTTAAAAATTATTTTTTATAAATTTTCTTTCTTTTTTTTTAAATGCTTCTAGAGACTAAACCTGTTACAGATTCTGACAAAATGTTTACCAAACTCTCCCAATATACCTTAATATAATTCCGGGTGTTCGTTTTAAATTTTGAATTTATTAAAGCTATTAAAACTAAATTTATATTTAGAAATTTGCCAATTTTTTATGAAAATTCAACGTCTAAATAAAAAAAAATAGTCCCCTCAAATAAACTATTCAGTTTATCAGCAAAATAATACCCACAAAATGTTCAAAAATACCTTTAAGTTTTAATAATTTAAAAATAGAACAAAAAATTTAAAATTAATATTTTAGGAACATTTTAAGAATTAACAAAATATTTTGTGAGTTCAGTTTGTGTATATATATATATATATATATATATATATATATATATATATATATATATATATATATATATATATATATATATATATATATCAGTGGCGTGTGGTAGGTGTTCATGCAGATTGTGCGGAGAGCAACAACAGTAATAATAAAACCGTAAAAAATGTACATTAAACACTTCTTTAACGTTTATTATTCATTTGTACACAAAATCCATACGGCTATCTGTATTACTAATAAAATAACGAAAAGCTTGCATTTCCACTAAAAACATATATTTTCAGCAAACGTAGCACTACACGGCGCCCGCCGCTGCGGTGCCTCATCAGGAGGCTTATTGGTGCCGACAAACCGAAAGTCCAGTCTACGTGCAGAGGATTTCGCTGCACGCTGGCGCAATAGAACGAACTGTTTCCCGTTATGTCAGTGGATTAAATTATATTTATTGATTGTTTTTAACATTTGGAAATCGTATATTCTGCGAAAAACATCTTGACAATATTTAAAAACAAAACCAGGGATATGGTGTTACAGATATAACTTATATACTGTCTGTAAGACACAATGAATGGTAAAATTTGGACTGTTCTGTTAGAATTCGTTTCTTTTTTGTCTAACAAAACAACATTGTTTTTCAGCGAATTATTTCTATAAATATAATACATTACCGAAATTTCTTTACCACACTAAAACATTTCACTTTAGATTGATGAAATATTTCTTTTATATTTCCATGAAAACAAAATCTTACAATATATAAATTTAAACATTAACCGTCTGCAAAATCGTATGGCCAGTTAAAAAACCAAAATCGGTTCAGCACGTAAGTCCCCGCTCTAATACAACGCTTAATGAACCGTACCTTCGGAGGATTCTGAATGCCAAGTGCAGGAAAAATAGCTGCACTTGCCTCAGTGCCATAGTATGCTGTTCTTCTCTAGTAGCACATACATATAAAGCGTGATTTTCTATTAGTGCGCAGTGCGTACACATAAAAATTTCTTATGTTTGTTTGATTTTGAACGCACTACGTGGTGCAGCACCTAGTACCGCAAGCACTG
Source organism: Pardosa pseudoannulata (assembly GCA_032207245.1). Classification (NCBI taxonomy): domain Eukaryota; kingdom Metazoa; phylum Arthropoda; class Arachnida; order Araneae; family Lycosidae; genus Pardosa; species Pardosa pseudoannulata. The sequence continues at coordinate 104,474,992 of CM063509.1, forward strand.
CGAGAATACAAGCAAGCAAATCAACATAATATTTGAATATATTATAAATAATATTTATTATATACCCTATAAAGATAGGTAGACATAGGTGCAGAAAATTATTGTCTCATAATTTTGCTAGGGTGTGCAGTGCAGGGTTTCTGCACATATGGACCGCACGCCACTGATATATATATATATATATATATATATATATATATATAACATGTTTATGTATTTTCTCACTATATTTGGTGGCATATGCTCAGACCCGTTTTTTACGGGCGCTAAAGGACCTAATTACGGCCCTGACAAGGAATCTATATATCCATTTTGACCATTCCTGAATACATTTCGACTAATTTTGTCTTGACATCTGTCGGTATGTGTCTCGCTCACTCAAGATCAATTATCCTAGAATGTAAAAATTTTGAATTTAGGACTGCTGTAACATTTAGTTGCCCAAATTCCTTATGATTGCAATTCAAACTCAACACAACGGATATTAATGCTGTTGGACATTACTAAAAAGGATTAGCTGTAGATAAGCTAAATGGGCTACTGACATGTTAGGTAAGACTCCTTGGGATCAGGGTATCAAATAACAGGGGTAACTGTTCTCCTGGAGTACCGCAGAAATCCGGATTTTCTTTAATTATCCATTCGGGCCCTATAGTAGAATGCTTTTCAATGTTCTGCAACAAGCTTTCGGATAATTAAAAATATCCTACCGCAAATACGTTTATTATATCATTCTTTACTTTTTCATAATATTACTGCCATTGTGGTACACATTTACATGTAAAAAAAGTATACAAATTTATTTTTATCTGAAACAATAAAAAGTCAAAATATTTAATAAAACAATGTTAAAAAACAATGAGTTTAGGAAAATGTTTTTATTAAAACCGGAGTAATCCCGGAGACTGTAAATCCTATATCATTCACATAGGATTTACATACTATATCATTCACCAAAATATTTAATAAAACAATGTTAAAAAACAATGAATTTAGGAAAATGTTTTTATTAAAACCGGAGTAATCTCGGAGACTGTAAATCCTATATCATTCACATAGGATTTACATACTATATCATCATTCACCAAAATATTTAATAAAACAATGTTAAAAACAATGAATTTAGGAAAATGTTTTTATTAAAACCGGAGTAATCCCGGAGACTGTAAATCCTATATCATTCACATAGGATTTACATACTATATCATTCACCAAAATATTTAATAAAACAATGTTAAAAAACAATGAATTTAGGAAAATGTTTTTATTAAAACCGGAGTAATCTCGGAGACTGTAAATTCCTATATCATTCACATAGGATTTACATACTATATCATTCACCAAAATATTTAATAAAACAATGTTAAAAAACAATGAATTTAGGAAAATGTTTTTATTAAAACCGGAGTAATCTCGGAGACTGTAATTCCTATATCATTCACATAGGATTTACATACTATATCATTCACCAAAATATTTAATAAAACAATGTTAAAAAACAATGAATTTAGGAAAATGTTTTTATTAAAACCGGAGTAATCTCGGAGACTGTAAATCCTATATCATTCACATAGGATTTACATACTATATCATTCACCAAAATATTTAATAAAACAGTGTTAAAAAACAATGAATTTAGGAAAATGTTTTTATTAAAACCGGAGTAATCTCGGAGATTGTAAATTCTATATCATTCACATAGGATTTACATACTATATCATTCACCAAAATATTTAATAAAACAATGTTAAAAAACAATGAATTTAGGAAAATGTTTTTATTAAAACCAGAGTAATCCCGGAGACTGTAAATCCTATATCATTCACATAGGATTTACATACTATATCATTTATCAAAATATTTAATAAAACAATGTTAAAAACAATGAATTTAGGAAAATGTTTATTTTAAAACCGGAGTAATCCCGGAGACTGTAAATCCTATATCATTCACATAGGATTTACATACTATATCATTCACCAAAATATTTAATAAAACAATGTTAAAAAACAATGAATTTAGGAAAATGTTTTTATTAAAACCGGAGTAATCTTGGAGAGTGTAAATCCTATGCCATTCACATAGGATTTACATACTATATCATTCACCAAAATATTTAATAAAACAATGTTAAAAAACAATGAATTTAGGAAAATGTTTTTATTAAAACCGGAGTAATCTCGGAGACTGTAAATCCTATATCATTCACATAGGATTTACATACTATATCATTCACCAAAATATTTAATAAAACAATGTTAAAAAACAATGAATTTAGGAAAATGTTTTTATTAAAACCGGAGTAATCTCGGAGACTGTAAATCCTATATCATTCACATAGGATTTACATACTATATCATTCACCAAAATATTTAATAAAACAATGTTAAAAAACAATGAATTTAGGAAAATGTTTTTATCAAAACCGGAGTAATCTCGGAGACTGTAAATCCTATATCATTCACATAGGATTTACATACTATATCATTCACCAAAATATTTAATAAAACAATGTTAAAAAACAATGAATTTAGGAAAATGTTTTTATTAAAACCGGAGTAATCTCGGAGACTGTAAATCCTATATCATTCACATAGGATTTACATACTATATCATTCACCAAAATATTTAATAAAACAATGTTAAAAAACAATGAATTTAGGAAAATGTTTTTATCAAAACCGGAGTAATCTTGGAGAGTGTAAATCCTATGCCATTCACATAGGATTTACATACTATATCATTCACCAAAATATTTAATAAAACAATGTTAAAAAACAATGAATTTAGGAAAATGTTTTTATTAAAACCGGAGTAATCCCGGAGACTGTAAATCCTATATCATTCACATAGGATTTACATACTATATCATTCACCAAAATATTTAATAAAACAATGTTAAAAAACAATGAATTTAGGAAAATGTTTTTATTAAAACCGGAGTAATCTCGGAGACTGTAAATCCTATATCATTCACATAGGATTTACATACTATATCATTCACCAAAATATTTAATAAAACAATGTTAAAAAACAATGAATTTAGGAAAATGTTTTTATTAAACCGGAGTAATCTCGGAGACTGTAAATCCTATATCATTCACATAGGATTTACATACTATATCATTCACCAAAATATTTAATAAAACAATGTTAAAAAACAATGAATTTAGGAAAATGTTTTTATTAAAACCGGAGTAATCTCGGAGACTGTAAATTCTATATCATTCACATAGGATTTACATACTATATCATTCACCAAAATATTTAATAAAACAATGTTAAAAAACAATGAGTTTAGGAAAATGTTTTTATTAAAACCGGAGTAATCCCGGAGACTGTAAATCCTATATCATTCACATAGGATTTACATACTATATCATTCACCAAAATATTTAATAAAACAATGTTAAAAAACAATGAATTTAGGAAAATGTTTTTATTAAAACCGGAGTAATCTCGGAGACTGTAAATCCTATATCATTCACATAGGATTTACATACTATATCATTCACCAAAATATTTAATAAAACAGTGTTAAAAAACAATGAATTTAGGAAAATGTTTTTATTAAAACCGGAGTAATCTCGGAGACTGTAAATTCTATATCATTCACATAGGATTTACATACTATATCATTCACCAAAATATTTAATAAAACAATGTTAAAAAACAATGAATTTAGGAAAATGTTTTTATTAAAACCGGAGTAATCCCGGAGACTGTAAATCCTATATCATTCACATAGGATTTACATACTATATCATTTACCAAAATATTTAATAAAACAATGTTAAAAACAATGAATTTAGGAAAATGTTTTTATTAAAACCGGAGTAATCTCGGAGACTGTAAATCCTATATCATTCACATAGGATTTACATACTATATCATTCACCAAAATATTTAATAAAACAATGTTAAAAAACAATGAATTTAGGAAAATGTTTTTATTAAAACCGGAGTAATCTCGGAGACTGTAAATCCTATATCATTCACATAGGATTTACATACTATATCATTCACCAAAATATTTAATAAAACAATGTTAAAAAACAATGAATTTAGGAAAATGTTTTTATTAAAACCGGAGTAATCTTGGAGACTGTAAATCCTATGCCATTCACATAGGATTTACATACTATATCATTCACCAAAATATTTAATAAAACAATGTTAAAAAACAATGAATTTAGGAAAATGTTTTTATTAAAACCGGAGTAATCTCGGAGACTGTAAATCCTATATCATTCACATAGGATTTACATACTATATCATTCACCAAAATATTTAATAAAACAATGTTAAAAAACAATGAATTTAGGAAAATGTTTTTATTAAAACCGGAGTAATCTCGGAGAGTGTAAATCCTATCATTCACATAGGATTTACATACTATATCATTCACCAAAATATTTAATAAAACAATGTTAAAAAACAATGAATTTAGGAAAATGTTTTTATTAAAACCGGAGTAATCTCGGAGACTGTAAATCCTATATCATTCACATAGGATTTACATACTATATCATTCACCAAAATATTTAATAAAACAATGTTAAAAAACAATGAATTTAGGAAAATGTTTTTATTAAAACCGGAGTAATCTCGGAGACTGTAAATCCTATATCATTCACATAGGATTTACATACTATATCATTCACCAAAATATTTAATAAAACAATGTTAAAAAACAATGAATTTAGGAAAATGTTTTTATTAAAACCGGAGTAATCTCGGAGACTGTAAATCCTATATCATTCACATAGGATTTACATACTATATCATTCACCAAAATATTTAATAAAACAATGTTAAAAAACAATGAATTTAGGAAAATGTTTTTATTAAAACCGGAGTAATCTCGGAGACTGTAAATCCTATATCATTCACATAGGATTTACATACTATATCATTCACCAAAATATTTAATAAAACAAAGTTAAAATCAATGAATTTAGGAAAATGTTTTTATTAAAACGGGAGTAATCTCGGAGACTGTAAATCCTATATCATTCACATAGGATTTACATACTATATCATTCACCAAAATATTTAATAAAACAAAGTTAAAATCAATGAATTTAGGAAAATGTTTTTATTAAAACGGGAGTAATCTCGGAGACTAAATCCTATATCATTCACATAGGTCTTGTTAATTATTTTGGATGTGAAATATTTTAGAAACATCACCACGATGATAAAATGGGAATAGCCATTTTGACCCAAACATTAAAAGAAAGGGAAAATTTTAATACTCGTACTTTTGGACTTATCTGTGTCCTGGTGGTGCAATATATAAACATTCTTTTTTCAGCTGTTCTGACATTGGTTTCATCACCATCATTTATATTATGCTTAGTTCAAAATGCTCCATTTATGCCTATTTGTTTTTATCTCTTGCTGATTCTCATAATTTGAAAATGCATTTTGGTATGGAAATTATAAAACATCTATTAAGAAAATAAGTGTAGGTGTTTCACTTGTAATTCATGTATAACTTGCGCTAATTCAGATTTGATATCAATACACATTACATTACCTCTCGAATCCCACCTTTGCCGCAATTCATTCCTACTCTCTATATGTTAAAAGAAAAATGTAGATTAATGTTTTTTCAATTACATTTCGCAAGCCTTGAATGTTCTGCAACGGAGCCTATTGTTCTGCGACATAAGTCGCCCATTTTGACACATTCTGCTTTGGGGAATTCGGGTTTGAAAATAATCATATCTTTACAGATTGAAAATTTCCACCCTGGTAGTTTGAATTCAAAGAAGCAATAAAAAAATTGCATAAATTAAAAAGAGTTCTCGTCAAACTTTTGTTATTGCTTGTGTTTTGTGTTTCAGCTGCAGAGCGAGTATTCTACAACTGTCAGTCCAGGGGTGGAAGAGGAGAAGAGATTTGCAAATTATGATATTGAAGAAACATCCAATTTGAGTCTGTTTTAAGAATGTTTTTGATTAGGGGACTTGAGTACTTGTTTCTATTAGTAAAAATCATTTAGTTTCTTGTGTGTTTCATATTTAGGTTTTTGCATTATATAAATAAAAATTATATTTTTAATAGTTCCTTATTTTCCTTTTTTCCTTCTTTTCTTCATTTTCCTAGTTCCCCCCCCCCTTGTTTTTCCTCAAATATTTTACTTCTGTGTAGAGTGAGCAGTGGAAACAAACCGGGTTTTTTGTGAAGAGAATTCTGAAAATTTCCAAAACATGGGAGTTTTGAAGTATTTTGTTTACTTTTATCCTAATCGCACAAAGCAATTTTTACATTTCATAAATTATTTGATATTAATGGTTAACTGGCAACTGTAATGAATAAACGTGTAAGGAAACCAAACAACTAAAAAATTGAATAATTGGGATTAACTAACTATATTTGGCAAGGTATCATGTTTAACATGAAAGTATGAGTGTATTTTTCCTTTGAGAAATATCCAATATTTTTATTATCACATAAATATTAGGCAATAATTTGTAGTGTCACAAAACCCATAAATCATTTTTCTTGGATAACATCTCTCTCTCTCTCTCTCTCTCTCTCTCTATATATATATATATATATATATATATATATATATATATATATATATATATATATTGTTGTGTGTGTGTAATAGACTGACTTCAATGTTTGCAGTCATGGCCATAAAAATATACCGTTGCAGCTAAAGATTTATTAGGATAAATAAAGACGGGTTACTTCATCATAGGGACAAACTGAATAGTCAGCTAGCATGAAGTTCTATGTACAACAAGTAACACCTGGGTCAACATCTGTGAGAAAATATCTAAAAAAATCTGTCTCCGCTAGCTTGTATCTCCTTTTTATTTGGAAATCCTAATTGTTAGATGTAGGTTTATAATTCAGGCTCTGAAATTAGCATGTCAATTTAATTATAAAAAAGAGGAATGGAAAATGACGCGGGAATTTACCCTTGATTTAAGTTTTGAAAACCCCTTAGAATCCTTACATATATATATATGGTATTCTACTTCCAAAAACAGATATCAAATTGTAAGAGAAAATATCTCTTACCTGAAATTTTCCAGGTTCATAACGGGATCTCTATCTTGCGTGGTGCCTCCAAAAGATTCGTCTCTATTCAGGTCTTTGAAATCAAAACTTGAGAATGTCTTTTAAATATTTATTCTTTAAGACAGCACAATTTCATAGAAAATAAGTAAAGACAAAAGAACTGATGTCGCCAACTTTCGGGCGAACTAAGCACATTTTCATAGGCTACATATGCATCACAAGATGCCTTTTAAACACTGCCAATAAAAGCTTACAGAATGCGCGCGCACAAAAAGAGGTACATCACTCCAATAAGTCATGATTTCCAACAAACACACACACACATATATGTATATATATATATATATATATATATATTAATGTGTGTGTTTGTATAAATGGGACACACAATGCAACATTGTCATTTGATTATATTTTTAAATGATATATGCATTACAAAAAATAATACACTGTTATTTTAAATTAAATGATTTATTTTTATATTATAAAACGAGGGGGAAATTTTAACATAAAGAAATTTACATAATAAATAATGATCAAAAGTAATGTATATCGTTATTATATTAGCAATTAAAATGTAAGCAACCAATTATGTGTTTGATAAGACTAACGGGGTAATTAATTACATAAGTACTACTATAAAATCATTTAAATGCTCCTTGCTATTATTTCTTGAATATATATATATGTATATATATATATATATATAGATTGCCAAAAGTAAAAAAAAAATCTCTTATAAATAATATGCTAGTTCTTAAATAGCCACTGTTGAAAAAATAAATGTAAATATTGTTCAAATGATATCTTCCCAAAGTTCCCAAAATTCCTGGTTTATTCTCCAAAAGTTCCTGGGCTTATTCCCACCTCTTTAAAATTCCGAGTTTTTACATCTCTACTTCTGTGTCTCGTTATGAATTGATTTAGCAATTAAAATCACTACTTGAAATTTATTAACAATACATTAAATGTACTATTAGTAACATGCAATTATTTGTTATATGTAATTAACTTTTTTTTAGTTCCGAGTTTTTGATTGCAAATGACATAAATTTCAGGGCTTTTTACTTACAGGTAGAGTTGTGAGCAGTGGAAAAAACCCGGGAAAAAACTGGGTTTTTTGGGAAGGGAATTTTGAAAATTTCCAAAACATGGGAATTTTGAAGTATTTTGTTTACTTTTATCCTAATCCCACAAGACAATTTTTACATTTCATAAATGATTTTATATTAATAGATAACTGGCAGCTGTAATGAATAAATATGTAAGGACGACAAACAGCCAAAAATTGAATAATTGGGATTAACTAACTATATTTGGCAAGGTATCATGTTTAGCATGAAAGTATGAGTATATTTTTTCTTTGAGAAATATCCAATATTTTTATTATTACCTAAATATTAGGCAATAATCTGTAGTGTCACAAAACCCATAAATCATTATTTTTCTTGGATAACACCTTTCTCTCTCTTTATATATATAAAATGTGTGTGTGTGTAAAAATCAGACACAAAATGCAACATTGTTATTTGATTACACCTTTAAATGACATGTGCATTACAAAAAATAATAAACTGTTATTTTAAATTTAAAGATATTTATTTTTATACTATCAAAGGAGGGGAAAAAGTTTAGCATAAAGCAATTTACACCATAAATAATGATAAAAAATAATGTATATAATTATCATATTAGCAGTTAAAATTGAAGCTACCAGTTATGTGTTTGATAAGACTAATAGGGTAATTAATTACATAAGTACTACTATAAAATCATTTAAATACTCATTGCTATTATTTCTTGGATAAATATAATGTATATTGCCAAAAGTAAAAAAAAAATCTCTTAGAAATAATATGCTAGTTCTTAAATAGCCACTACTGAAAAAATAAATGTAAACATTGTTAAAATGATTTCTTCCCAAAGTTCCCCAAATTCCGGGTTTATTCCCCAAAATTCCTTGGTTTATTCCCACCTCTTAAAAATTCCGGGGGTTTTTACATCTCTGCTTACAGGCACAATAAGTAAAATGAAATTTTGCCTCTTTGGTGGCATCCCTCAGGAGGGAATGAAGGCCGTGAAGAGACATTGATAAGCGCAGAAAACTCAGACTTGCTATCAAATAGGATAGTAGTGCTGGTTGCAGATTTGGAGCTGTATAACAGCGAACAAGGCCTCTGCAATGAAAGTAGATTTTGGATGCAGAGCTAGAAAAGTAATCGGGGGTAATTGTGCTCTGGGTTGTTTCAATTATCCTTCCGGGTATGGAAATAATCCTTCCTTCCGAGTTGAAATTTTCCACCATGGTAGTTTGAATTCAAAAAAGCCCCCCCCCCCAAAAAGAAAAAAAGAAAAAAAAATTAAAATAAATAAAAAGCTTTTCCTTAAACTTTCGTTGTCTGTTGTGTTTTGTGTTTTAGCTGCGAATATTCTGCTACAACTAACATTCCCGGTCATCATGGGGGTAGAAAAGAAGAGGCGATTCGCTGTACTGTAAGCTTTGGATTAATTTGCGAAAGCTTAGCGTTGCGATGACACATTCTCGCGACTCGTGTGGGTGGAGGGTAGAGTTGTGAGCAGTGGAAAAAAAAAAACGGGTTTTTGGGGAAGAGAATTTTGAAAATTTCCAAAACATGGGAATTTTGAAGTCGCCAATTCCTATGACACAATGAGAACAACCATTTTTTTTCTGTCTTTGCTGTAGACCCGAAAAGTTGATATTTTCACAAAATTTAACTATTATATGCTATGAAAAAAAATTGAATAATTGGTATTGACTAATTATTTTGGCAAGGTATCATGTTTAGCATGAAATTATATTTTTCCTTTGAGAAATATCCAATAATTTTATTATTACATAAATATTAGGCAATAATCTGTAGTGTCACAAAACCCATAAATCCTTATTTTTCTTGGATAACATCTCTCTCTCTCTTTATATATATATATATATGGGGAGCTTTAAATTCCCCTTACGAATAAAGAAAAGAATTAATCGTTACAAAACGTAACACAAGATTAAATGACTAGAAACGATTGGGTAACTTACCCATCTCCCAGGGTGGTGGACACCAGAATTATTTGGACACATGGACACCAAGGTTTTCAAAAACTTTAACTTTAATGCGACTCAGATTGAAAGAATAAGCGAATTAGACTACCGACCTTCTCGTCGGGCAATTTTCACCGAAGTGAGTAAAATACATAGATTTTCGTGCTAGAAATAAAAACAAAAACAAAAACCGCAAGTCTGACTGGCGCCTCACACCTCGGAATTAGAGTTCCGTTTTCTCCCAATATATATATATATATATATATATATATATACATACATATATATATATACATATATATATATATATATATATATATATATATATATATATATATATATATATATATATATATATATATATATATATATATATATATTATATATATATATACATATATATAAATATATATATGTATATATATATATATAATATATATATATATATATATATATATATATATATGTATATATATATGTATATATATATAATGTATATGTATATATATATATATATATGTATATGAATATATATATATATATATATATATATAAGTATATATATACATATACATATACACATATATATATATATATATGAATATATATATATATATATATATATATATATATATATATATATATATATATATATGAATATATATATATATTATATATATATATATATATACATATATATATATATATGTATATATATGTATATATATATGTATATATATATATATATATATATATATATATATATATATATATATATATATATATATATATATATATATATATATATATATATATATATATATATATATATGTGTGTGTGTGTAGGAATTGGACACAAAATGCAACAGTGTCATTTGATTGCACCTTTAAAATGATATATGCATTACAAAAAATAATAAACTGTTATTTTAAATTTAAAGATATTCATTTTTATATTATAAAAGGAGGGGGAAAAATTTAGCATAAAGCAATTTACATAATAAATCATGATAAAAAATAATGTAAATAATTATTATATTAGCAACTAAAATTGAAGAATGCAGTTATGTGTTTGATAAGACTAACAGGGTAATTAATTACATAAGTGCTACTACAAAATCATTTAAATGCTCATTGCTATTATTTCTTGAATATATATATATATATATATATATATATATATATATATATATATATATATATATATATTCAAAAGTAAAAAAAAAAAATTCTTAAAAGTAATATGCTAGTTCTTAAATAGTTTTTGTTTAAAAAATAAATGTAAACATTATTAAAATGATTTCTTCCTAAAATTCCCGGGTTTATTCCCACCTCTTCAAAATTCCGGGTTTTTTACATCTCTAGTGGATGGTGGGGAATATCGAAGGTAATATATAAGTACAGTGATCCCTCGTTTTTCGCGGTTAATGGGGACCAGAACCTTCCGCGAAAGCTGAAAAACCGCGAAGTAGGATTTGCCCCTAGGAATTTTCGTGTATGCGGGTACACGAATGTTTTAAATATGTAAACAGTATTTATATTTTACACATTTAAGACAAAAATTACAACAGTATACGTATTTACTTAAACGTGTCAGTGCTAATTAATAAGGTTAATTACAAAACCTTATAGAGTAATAAACATTAATCAACATTGCTTTCTGAGAGAGGCGAAGAGTCTTGTGTTGGTGGCGGAGGAGAGGCTCTCACTTGACTTGCCGAAGTTTTAGGCTCACTCGGAGACTCTTCTGCTGGATGCGCTGACGGTAAAGCCAAGGGGCTTTCTTTACCTTGGAGAGAAACACGGCAATGGGTAGTTGTTGTTCTTGTTTTTCCTTCTCTTTGTCCTTGCTTTTCCTTTTCTTGTATAATTACCCTGTACAAGGACATAATCTCGTTAAAGCGATTTCTGAACTCGGCAGCTCGAATCATATTGTCAATTATCCACAATCCTTGTAGAAATTGTTGCCATGTTGCAGATTCTCCAGGGTATGTCCACGTTTTACAGTTTGTTCTTCGTCTTCCTCTTCATTTTCTTCCTCACTTGGAGACTTTGTCATCTCATTAGCCCGTGGTATGTACTCTGAGTCCACTCATCTCTTTGTTCGACATGCAGGGATCCTTCTCTCTCGTGCATCAACATGAAACGACGTTCTTTTCCGCAATGTGGCTGCCGACATGGTTGTATTTTTTCATTTTTATTTTTTTATGAATATTTTGGAAAAACCCGCGAAGTACTGAAGCTTCAAAACATGAAGCGGGAAGTGGCGCGGGAACACTAGTCAGATGAGAGGAGAGATAAACAATCAGAAGAAGTATTCTTAATATATGGGATTGGTTAATTTCTATTTGAGGAGAAGCGTTGTGAGTAGAAAGAGAGGGTAAGTTTAATAACTTGATATTGTGGTACGACGCTTGTTTTAATTTTCGATCTTCAGCTTAGGTTCAGGGCAAAATATTTTTTCTCAAATATTTCTGTGTCTTGTAATAGTTTAATCTAGCACTTATTGTACCAGAAAACAGATTTATCGTAAATAAAATTTATTTGATATTCAAGATTTAAAAATTCAATTCTAAGAAGGCTAATTTGTTGAATATCTAAGAGTGGGATTCATCAAGAGAAATTTGGTAAGTTTTTATTTTGATTATTAATATTAAAGCAGTCAATGTTTTCATTTAGTAACAATACATGGAATTTAATATTTATTTATTTTACAAATGCCGAATGATTAGCACCTAAGCCATTAGTTCACGGGCTCTCTAATACTTTTTAACAATGCCCTATACTGAGAAAGCAGAACACAGTTATTTAAATATTCAAAAGTCATTGGGTGACTAGAGTCACACAAAACACAGTACGGTGAATCCACCACTGCGATTCTGTAGAGATGGTCTTGTAAACAGTCATGTCCAGTCAGACCTATAAACTAGGCCACTGCAGTCTTTCTCGGAAAACTCTTCCCTCAAAATATATCTATACCTCAAAATATTGACGCAAAAATATTAGTAAAGGCAGATATATCTGATAACTAGAAGAGAAAAAAAAATAAGCAAGTTTACAGAGATGACTTATTTATTAGCTTAATGTTGCCAAAACAGCAAATAGAAATATTATACATGAATAATAAGAAAAAAACATTGAGGTAGTAATCATGGCAATGCTTTGTCAGGTAAAAGAACATGTAAAAATCAATTTAGTTCTGACACTCCTCCTTGCCAAAGTATACTTTATTACATGTGGAAGTGTTCTTTACAAAAACCCAAGTATTTTCTCAAGTTGATTAACACTGTCTTTCAAATATTTTTGGTCAAAACATCAGCTACGTTTTCCTTAGAATTTGCATATTCCAGTTGAATCACGCCTTGTTCAGTGTGGTCATGGATGAAATGATGCTTAATGTCCATGTGTTTACTACGTTCAGATGTAGTTTGGTTCTGTGCGATGAACATAGCCTCTTGGTTATCTGCTTATAACTGAGAGTGATGGGATAAAGTTGAACATCCCCAGTTCCTTCAGCAGATCCCTTATCCATAAAACTTCTTTTGTGGCGAGGGTAGTAGCCACATATTCAGCTTTAGCCGACGATAAAGCAACAGTAGACTGCTTCTTGCTGCACCAAGATATTGCAGCACCACCTAATATTAGAACATATCCACTAAAAGACTTTCTATCTATCTTGTCAACACCCCTATCAGCATCAGAAAATGATTAAAGGGCTCTTCCTGTCTTTCTGAGAGTAAAAGTAAATGTTTGATTACTTTGAGGTAGCGAAATAGATGTTTAACACTTCTCCAGTGAAATTCAGATTTTCTCTCATTGAATTGGCTCATAAAGGTTGCATTAAATGTAATATCAGGATGTGTTCCATAGGCGAGGTATAACAGGCTACCAATGGCTTGCCTATATGAAATTTGGTCACTTTCTGCCTTTATATCTTTCCCCTCTTCATCGTTTACCTTTTGGTGCTTTACAGTCGGATCCATGCGTGTTGATACTCTTTGACCACATTTAATTTGAACTCCTCTAGAATTTCTTCTATGTAGGTTGTCTGATCTAATGTTAAGGTACTATCAGTGTGCTTCTGGATTCTCATAGATAATATTTCATTGCTTCACCAAGGTCTTTCGCTTTGAATTTTGTACAACCTTATGCTTAAATGCAGTTATTTCCTCTGGAGTCCCTACAATTAACATGTCATCTACATAAATACTAAGATATAATGCTTTGTTTGGATGGTAATAAATGCATGAATCCCCTTTTGAGCGTGACAGTCCACAATTATTTAAGAAAATATCAAAACACTCATTCCATTGTCTTCCTGATTGCTTTAAGCCAGGGCTGTCCAACTGGCATCCCGCCAACTTCTTATTAAGCATATTTAATTTTTCGAAATGTTATGCTATCAAGAAGCATCCGAGCCTACCATTCTTGGTCAAGCCGAGGTCCCCGAAGTTTCCTCTTGATCGCTCTTTCACTCCTTTCATTGTATTGGGAGAAAAAGATACAGGACATCCACAGGTCAAGGTCAAGCAGTCCTACCCTGCACACTGGTGTTCAGACAAATTCCTAGAAATAGTATTGCCTCGTATTGAAATAGTATTGCCAGGCAAGAGGAAAAGGCGGGGGAGACAGAGAGGAAAGAGAGAAGCATTTCAGATAAGCAAAACCTGCCCACAAAGGGTTAAAAATAAAGACCGGCTTCACTGCCGCTGCGGCCTTTGTTGATTTCGAAAAAGAAATTGAGAGCTTGCGTTCGTCAATTCTCAGATAAGCTTGCAGATTTTGGATATGAAGTAAACCTATCTTGTACCTTAGCTATATTTGGGGGGGGTGCAAAAACCAATTTTATTGTTGATTATAAATATTTCATCTTTCAAAGGTGAATAAGAAGCGGAAAATAAACAGTGAGAATCGAGTGTTCCAGGACCGCTGGGAAACACAGTATTTCATCACGAAATGAAAGGACAAACTCCAGTGCTTGATTTGTATGTAAGTTGTGGCTATGTGCAAAGAATATAATGTCAAAAAGCATTACGCGAGTCTTCACGAAGGGTGCCATAGTAAATATCGAGGAGAAGCAAAATCTCTGATAGTTTCAGAACTAAAATCAAAACTGCAAACTGGAATGTTTACTCTAGTAAAATATAATCAGTACAATGCTTTGCATGCTTAGTATGCAATTTCACTTGAGCTTGCTAATGCGAAAAAACCTTACACTGCCGACGCCGTTGTTAAAAAATGTTCTGTAGAAATGGCAAAAGTATTTGATGATAGCAAAATGGCTAAGCATTTTGATTCAGTTCCAGCTTCTCATCAGACCGTCCAACTAAGAGTTGCCAAAATGGATGATCAAATACAACAGAAATTGTCCTGGGAGATTGAAAAATGCTGCTATTTCTCCTATTGTATCGACGAGAGTACAGACCAGTCGGACGTTAGACAACTCTTGATTTTCATTTGCACTGCTACAGAAGACTTTAAGATCAAAGAGGAGCTCCTTACCATGTGTTCTCGTCACTCCACAACAAAGGGTAGAGACATATTTGAAGCAGTGATAAAAGCGGTCAACAGCGTCGGAGGAAAAGTGTTCCGTATTAACTACAGACGGTGCAAAGGCAATGGTAGGACCAAAGATAGGATTGATTGGATGTTTGAGAGAAAATGGAATGAAATGCCCTGTACTTCATTGCATCATTCACCAGCATGCTTTGTGCGGAAAATCGGTGAAGCAAACTGAAACCCTCAAAAAAGTTTTGAAAGTCATCAACATGATCAGAGGCGGCAACAGGGCTCTTATGCATCGGCAGTTCCGTAACTTTTTGGAGGAAATTGAAGCAGAATACGGGGACCTGGTTATGTATAATCAAGTTAGGTGGCTTAGTTCCGGAAACTGCCTCAAAAGATTTTTCGAGTTAAGAAAAGAAATCCCTTTTTTCCTTCACCAGTTTTTTCCATCAGAAAACCTTGAACAAGAACTTTTAAGCATGAATTATTCACGTCACCTGGCATTTCTAACTGATATTACTGGCCACCTTAATGATGTGAACTTAAAAATACAAGAAAGAGGCCAACTGGTGTCTGACCTAATGGCACACATGAATGAGTTTAGAAACAAGCTGAAAATTTTCCATTAAACTTTGGAAAAAAATAACTTATCTCACTTCGCCAGCTGCAGTCGTTTTACGTCAGAGTGTGAGGAAGTGCTGGATTTTTCTGAATTTTGCCCTGAGTTGCAAGCTAATATTAATGAGTTCAACACGAGATTTTCAGATTTTGATAGCATTAAGAATGGCGTGGCTCTGTTTAGTAACCCAGTTACAGCAATCATTGTAGAACAACCAGCCAACCTAGCTACCAACTAGAGCTCTATCTGTGATCTCCAGGCTGACCCGTTCTTTCAAACAAGAACCGAAAGGAGGCCAGAGTTCTTCAAGTTGCTTCCAACTTAACGGTTTCCAAATCTGCTTGACTTAGGACTGAAAATAACTCCCATGTTTGGAAGCACATATTTATGCGAAAGTGTTTTTTCGGCGATGAAGTTTATCAAGAGTAGTCACAGGAGCTCTCTCCGACAGTTCATTGTTAGACCTTTTTCGACTGGCAACGACAAACATCGATGTTGACATTCCTGCCCTTGTAAAGAAGGCTGATCGGCCTCAGTTTTCCCATTAAAATGTAAGCAAATTGTTTTATCCTTCTGTTCCATTGTTTTATAATTAATAATTCAATTATTAATTGTTATTGTATAAGAGGTAAGAGGTTATTGTTCAACTTTTTCAAACTGCGGCCCGCCAGGTGATCAGTGACCGGAATTCTGGCCCTTGAACTCTTTGCAGTTGGACAGCCCTACTTTAAGCCATATGTGTTTCTTTTAAAATGACACACTAAATGCTCTTTACCTTTCTCTTGATATCCTTCAGGTTGTACCATGTATATGTCTTCCTTGAATAAACCGTTTACATAGGCAACAGTAATATCCATTTGGTGCATTGCCGTTTGTAACTCGACAGGGAGGGCCAAAATGATTCTTATGGATTTTATCTTTACAACATGGGAAAAAATCTCTGAAAAATCTCTACCAGGAACTTGTGAGTAGTCTTTTGCTACTACTCGAGCTTTGTATTTGATTACTTCTCCTTCAGCATTCTGTTTTTCTTTAAATACCCACTTGCATCCTATGGTCTTAATGCCAGCTGACTTTGAAACCAACTCCCAGGTCTGGTTTTCGTGTAAATTTGATAATTCTTCCTCCATAGCTTCTTTCCACATTTTTGCGTTTGGTGAACTTATTGCTTCTTTTACACTGGTTGGGTTCTCACAGGTCTTGACAGCAGGTTGTTCTTCACAAACAACTTTGTATAGCAGTGGATCCCCATACTAAGTCTTAGGTCTCCTTTCTCTAGTGTTTTTTCTGACCTCAGTGTGATATTCCTTACTGATGTCAGAATCTCCCAATATAGTTGGTTCTGTATCTTCACTATCCTCTACTGTGTCATTTATTGTGGCTTCAATGTAATCAGCTTCTGTGGTGGTGCAACTCATGGGTACTTTATATGGGACTGCATTTGCTTCACTGTCAGAATTGCACCCATGATTTAAATTAAAGGTTAATTCCCTTTCCTTCTTTGCTTGACTAGCTGTCTGGATCCTCCTCAATGGAAAAAACGGTCTCATCAAATTTGACATTTCTGCTCACTATAAACTTATCTTCTTCTATATTCCACAGCTTGTATCCTTTCACACATTCAGGATATCCTACGAAGACACATTCTTGTGCACGTTTCTCTAGCTTCCGTCTTTGCTGCGTTTTATCAATTTCAGCGAAGACTCTGCAGCCAAAGTTTCTCAAGTGGATAATTTGTACAGTTTTCTTGGCCCAAAGCTCTTCTGGTATGCTTCCCTGGATAGCTTTTGATGGACACTTGTTGCGCAAATAACAGACAAAAGTCACAGAATCTGCCCACACTTCATGGGGAATGTAAGAGTCCAGAAGGAGAAATCTAGTCATGTCGAAAAAAGGTGTGTTCATCTTCTCGGCTACTCCATTTTGTTCTGGTGTCAGAGGAACTGTGAGTTGTATTGT
The DNA here is from genome assembly GCA_032207245.1 of Pardosa pseudoannulata. Lineage (NCBI taxonomy): Eukaryota > Metazoa > Arthropoda > Arachnida > Araneae > Lycosidae > Pardosa > Pardosa pseudoannulata. The sequence goes on from CM063509.1 coordinate 104,493,171, forward strand.
TATCCCATTTTTTAGTTAAGAAATCATCAAATTCCTTGCTAACATATTCGCCTCCATTATCACTTCGTAGAGTAGTGACTTTGAGTCCGTGGAAATTTTTAGCACATGTTTTATATTCGATGAATTTTTCAAGGACCTTAGGATCTTTAGATTTCATGGGTTTAACCACAACGTACCTTGAGTAGTCACCAATGGAGGTAATAGTGTACTTTGATTCACCCTTTGATGTAGGTCCGATAGGTCCGATTACGTCACTGTGTATCAACTGAAGTAATCTCGTTGAACGTTCAGTTTTTTCCTTAGGAAATGGAGTCATTTTCATTATTCCCAAGACGCATGTTGAGCAAACAGTTTGTCGTTCTGAAATTTCCTTGCACATCTTGTTAGAATCGTCCCTTTTTAAAAGTGTCCTAACTGCATCATTGTGTAAAAGTTCTAATCTTCTATGCATAATTTCTCCATGTTTAGAAAGGTATATTTTGTACATTTGTTCTTCTTCAATTTTGTATAATCTTCCTTGCATTTGCTCTGTGTGGATGACCTTATCCTTTTGCTTTGGATCTCTTATAGTTGCTTTCCCTCTGTCAAAGAAAACAATCATTCCGATCTCTTCCATTCTTCACACTAAAAGAATGTTATCATCAAGATTGGGGACATACAGAACATTTGCTAGGTGAATGGCATCTTTCCCGCATTCTCTGACAGGATTCAAAACAATGGCTCCTATGTCAGAAACTTCAATTTTTTCAGTACTGGCTCCCTCAACATGCGATTTCACTGAAGCTAAGTTTGAGAACCTCTGCTTTTGAGAACACATGTGTTCGGTGGCCGCACTATCCAGATACAAATTGCAGACAGGTTTCTTACCACAAGAATCAACAAACAATGCTTGATATACATTAGAAACCACTTTTGCATGTGGTGTTTTAGCAGCAGAACAAATTTTTTGCAATCTGACCCTACTCACCACAAGAAAGGCAACGGGTATTTTTGTCATTATTTCTCTGTTGTTTCTGCAATGGCAGCATTGTTTTAGTTCTGTACTTATCTCAAGTTTTGAGGGCTTTCTCTCCCACTTGCAGCAACTTCTGGTTTCGCTTAAGTGTAGCACAGTAACTTCTTCTCTTCAACGATCAGACGCGACTTTAAGGTTTGAGTTGCCAACATATCTTCTTCGCTTTCTAGGTTAAGGAAAAGCCTTCATACTCTTTGGGCTAACACATTAACATAATAAGAGCAACTTCTCTGTCCCCAAATTCGTGGCCGTAAGATGATACCTTTCGGTGAAGGTCCATCAATCGATAAGAACTGACGCTTTCACCTGGTCTCAAAGTTACGTTAAAAAACTCCTTTAAAAGTTGTAGAGAAAGCAACAGTCCAAATTTCTTGCGGTGAATGCCTTTTGATATATCCTACGCTTCTTTCGCTCTTTCACAGTCGGCGATGTCATCTAAAAACTGGTCTTCAACTATTAAGAATAGGTAGGTTAAGGCTTTCTCATTATTTTTCTTTTCTTCAGGCTTTAATTCAGTTCCTTAACCTGGATCAATCGCTTCCCAACAATTTTTTTGTACTAAAACAGCTCGTATTCGGATTTTCCAAACATTGTAATTATCTCCGTCAAGTTTCTGAATCTTGATTTCTTCCATCTCGTCACTTCCAACGTGTTAGGCTTAACTTCGCCGACCCTGTGGATGTTACTTTTTTTTCTTTCAGAAAAATCAAAACGTCGTCTTCGTTTATGCCAAATAACTTCTTTAGAGCTTCGTGCCGATAACGTGATTCAAAAATGGTAGTAAAGGCAGATATATTCTGATAACTAGAAGAGAAAAAATGTAAGCATGCCAACACTAGCAAGTATACGGAGATATCTTAATCATTAACTTAATGTTGCCAAAATAGCAAATATATATATTATACATTATTACATATTTTCTGCAAACCAGGAAAAATCGAAAAAAAAATTAAAAAGTTAAAAAAAATTGAAATAAAATTGCTATTACTGCAAACTATGACAGTAAAAATTTTGTAAGAAGTACTCGTAAAATATTTTTAATTCTCCTTTTTTAAAAAAGGCAGTATTTTAAAAAAACTAAATTCGTGTTTAAAGTGTTTATCATTTACAGAAAACAAGTTCGAGATTTGATAACTTTTTTCCTGCCTTTATTACGAGTACTATGAACAATTTTACATGATACTGAAATCAGCTACATAATTTTTTCTCAAGAAAAATTCAATACTGCTAACTGCTTAGAATTCCAAAAGGGTATGCTTATGTGTTTCCTATTATTCTACTTAAAATGAAATTAATGATTTTTTTTATTCGTGTAGCAACTCTGCATATAAATAAAAAAAAAATTATGTCACGTAACTTAGTGTACAGTTTTGTTCCGATGTCGATCAAATTTTGCACACTAGACCTTCTGGACGTGAAGATGGCCTCTGTCTACTTTAAATTTCCCCTGGACTTTAATTAACGGAGATACATTAATTAAAACCTTCAGAGCGCCAATTTCTTCACCCTTTAAACTGTACTTTCCAGTGATACTCGGTGAAACGGCACGCGTGAAGATGTTTCCCGTGAATTTCGAACATTTTAAAGTTCTCATCTATTTCTCCTAAAATGTTTGATTTGGTTTGAAGCGCTACGGCTCGTGTTTCAAAAATGTAAACCGTAGTGCTCTAAAACTAAACAGAACCAAATCTGTCAAGTTAGCACCCCTCAAAAGTATGTCCTAAAAACTTTTTTAAAATCTGGCACCATCCTTTTTTTTATACCAATCAACTACCCATTTTTCTTCTTTACGAATTCATACTGCATTTACCTTTATTTGTATTTAAAAAAAAAAAAGATTTTGGCAAATTATTTAATGCAGTAGTCTTTTTCTTTTTCTTTCATTTCCTTTTCTTTTTTATTCCATAACAAATTAATTATATCACTAGATTTTTTTCTGCTTGTTGTAGGTTTATTTTGCGTTAATTTTATAAAAATCAATCTATAAAGCTATTAAAAAATATTATTCTTAAATTAATCACATTTTTAAATCCATAACTTTGCTAATATTCATAAGTAATACCAGTTTTAATTTCAACTACAGTTGAGCTAATATTCATTGGCCAGAGAAAGTCGGGGAATTTATCAGAACAGTTTTACTCTGAGCCCTGTTATAAGAACTAAATTATCATAGTTTTATAGTTTTCATTATGCACCATTTATATACCACTAGCATTATTTTCTCAAGAAAATATTGACTCTATTTAAATTATTGGACTCATGTTTGGTTCAATATTTTATTTCTAAAATTGTCATTTTACAATTGTATTTACAGTAGGAAATTCTTTATACCACAGCAGTACGAATACAATATTCACCAATCAAGACCTCGTATTAAACTATTCAGGTCGTAAACACCATGCAGTTACTAAACGTTAATACTCAGAATCGACATAAAATCTTATCTACTTCAACTTTTTTTAAGTCCTTTTATTAACTTCTTAGTGGTAAATCTCTCATTTGCCATATATTTTATTTAGTTAAATCTGTTTCTATCAAAAGTTGAGCTTTTCCAATTAGGATAGGTAAAAATTCCGATTTTATTGCAGCAGTTGCAATGCAATTTAAGAATCAGTTTTGAAACTTTTAAAGAATTTTTTTTTTCATTTGGGGTACATTTAAGATTTTTGATCTTGTAAAAGCAGCAAAAATTCATTTAATTTCACTGTTACAAATTTCTAGTTTGGTTAGATTCTTCATCGTTTTTACTTTGAAATTCAGGATTATCGCTTAACGAATCACTAAAAAATTCTTCATTAGCTTGATTAAATTCACAACTTTTATTAAAACTAACGGTATCACTTTAATAGGATATATTCTCTATTGTTGCCATTATGGAGGTGTGTATCTCTCGAAGGTTTTTACCAAAATACTGAAAATATTTGTTGTATTACAATAGATACAAATTACTGTCAAATAAACAACAATGAACATGTAAATATTGGCTGCTACCATATTATAGTGGACATATGTCACTGGTGACTTCTACGTCATAATGACGTCAGAAATCGCCAGACATGAGAATTTGGTACCATAAATTTCCTTCTCTGACATCATTATGACGCAGAAGTCACCAGTGACATATGTCGACTATAATATGGTAGCACCCATTGTCTCAAATTCAGTAACATATCAAAACACCATGGACAACATTGGCCAAAAAAAGAGAGATGCTTTGATTTGTCATTTGTACTCAAAATTTAAAGTAAAATCTGGTCACTACTATTGTATTCCTATAGCAAAATTTTAAAGATAAATATTTAGTATACCTCTATACTAGAGCAGATAGATTTGTAGCTCCCATCATTCTTTATCAACACAACACTTCTTTTTTGCTTGTATTTCCAGAAATTTGCCGAGAATCCATCTGCTTTAAGAAATCGGAGATTTGCGTCACAGTGTAAAATTTCACAACACTGCCATCGTTCATTAGCACGTACACCGCTCTCTGTTCCACGCGATCGTGATCGAAGACTTCCAAGGCAATTTGGCGCACTTCTCATCTTTCGTATAACAACTCCTCTACCATGATCACTTTGTTCTGGACCTTCTCTTTCCTCTTCCAGACTCTCTTCCGTGCCTCGTCATTCGTGAACTTGACCACGATGGGTCTGGTTTGGGACCCCGCCACGATTCCTGACCTGTTGCAGAAGTCAATGTCGGACTGCGTCACCCACGCCTTGAGCTTCTTGCAGAAATAATTCAGTACGACGGCCTCGGTGTCTTCCCCGGGCGTTTCTTCCAGTCCGAAGATCCGCACGGTGTTTCGCTTCAGGCGTTGTTCCAGGTCGGTTATTCTCACCTCAAAGTCCTCACGGAGCGTGTTCAGAACTACTTCTTGCTCCTTGGCAATCTCTCACCAGTCACAATTCTGATGGTACGAAGACGGTTTGAGTGTATTGAGGATGCTCTTCAGATACTCAATCTCTGCTAACATGCTTTCGTAGTACTTAAGCTAAGATTCATTGGCCATGGCCATGCCACATAGCTACTTCCAAATCTACAAATGTAACTAACTCACTGCAGCAGTGTTTCTCTCGGCAGTGGAGTCGTGAATGGAACGTTCTTAAAAAAGGTACCAAATTTTCCACGAAGGAAAGAAAAAAATACACATATTTCTCAAGAATCGATCATTTAGTTGTCCCGCTTACACACTGGCTCAGCTACATCCGCTTCAGGTGATTTTTCCCCACCAACCTGCCAACACACACACACATCCAGTACAGTTAATTTAGCTTATCCTTGACTCATAGAATTTCAGACAGCAATATATGACGAAATCGTCTGTCTGTGGAAATGACAGACACACGTTAATCACTCAAACGCACTTCATTTCGTGAAATTCTGGAGTAAGCTTATTTTGGAGAGAAAGTGCATTACACAACTCAGTTGTTTTAACCATTCAAGAACAATGGAATCCGTACCAATTAAAACCCGAATCATTTCTGCCTGTTACATATTGATAAATATCTTATTTATAGATTCCTGAGAATAAAACAAATATGAAATTTCAACAACTTTCAATTTTACAACTTGTTTACATGAGTGATCATTTGTCATTTTACATATCGTAGCATTTATAAAAGTAACGTCTCTATAACGGAAATATTTTATAATCCTGTTGAATTTGAACACGATGTAATGTTATTGTCCCCTTTATTTACTTGGGACACATCAACTTATTATACATTAACTAGCATAAAGCCCGTCATATGACGGGGTCAGTAAAATTTTTAATTTTCCAGAATTGCAAAGTACTCTATGAGGCAGGTAAAAAAAAAATGGTTTGTTTTTTGGCTAAGAATTGTTTTTCATCAAAAATAATCGATTAAAATTATCACATATGTACCTAATCTATTACTTAAACCAAATATAAAAAGAAAATTATTTATATAATATCTAAGTTTAGTGATAAAATGTATAAAAATAATGCAGAAAATATGTAAATAATCTAAAATAAATGATTAAATGAGATGGTTAAAGGAATGACGTCATAATGTTAGAAAAAATGTTATTTTTACCTATTTATTTTGTGATAAATTTAATCACCTGCTCTTAAAAATGGGGCTTGATATAATGACATTAAACGCTCGAAAAAGGGGGGGCGGGGTGGATTTCGAACGTATTAAAGATCACAGTATTTTTCGCTGTGATACGAAGCTTATTCATACAAATTTATTTTAGAATCGGATCTATAGTTTAGGAAAAGATAAACTTTGCTCGCTTTGGATTTTGCTAACCCTAATTCATAAAAAATCCAATATGGATGCTCTATCCATTCCAGGTCCAACCGCTTCATAAATTCCAGGACAGACGGAAGTTTAAGGATACAAAACATGAAATGCTTATGTGCGCAGGGACATCCATACAACAATACGTGAATTTAATAAAATAAAAATAATAAAAAGTTGAAAAAATAGTCAAAATTTACTTTAAAAATAATAAAACAACTTTAGGAATAAGAATTTTGAAAGAAAAATGAGAAAACATTAAACTAATTAGAAATTTAAGCTGCGTCTAGGGCATAACCGTCAACCCGAGAAGTACGACAATCAAATGGGCAGAGACTCTACCGAACGTGCCACGCCTACATATGGGTAAAGGAACTAATTAGAGTATATGAGGTCGAGTAAAAACAGTCTAGTTTAAATATTACTCTCCGCCTCGCTATCCTATCAAGAATGAATTTTGTATAGAATAAAAGGGAGAAATAAGGCTTGAAATAATAGCATTAAACGCTCGAAAAGAGGGATGGGGTGGATTTCGAACTCGCTTTGAATTTTGCTATCCCTAACTCATAAAAAATCCAATATGGATGCTTGTATCCATTCCAGGTACAACCGCTTCATAAATTCGTGAACAGATGGACAGACGGGCAGACAATTTAAGCTATTATTATATAAGGGATAGCATACATTATTTAAAATTCATATATAAATCATATAAATGTAAATCTTGTCAAGAATTAAAAAAGTATGAAAATAACCTAAATTTTAACATTAAATTTTTAAATTCAACTATATAATGAAAATAACTAAATAAATGTTTGAGTCGCAACATGTACTTACATTAGCACGAGATTCCATGGAGCTTTTAAGAATAATTTGTAAATTATGTAATACAAAATGTGGAAAGAAAGCTTTTAGAATTTTAAGTAAAGTCAAGGTCAAGGTAAATGGGTTGAGTACCTAGCAAAGTGGAAAGTCTTCACTTTAACCTCGGAACTGTAAATAGATCAAAACATCAATTCAGGCCTCTAGGCAAAAAGTAATCCAAACAAAAATTTAAATACACTCCAGCTCACAAGGAAGCGAGGAGGTGAGAACGTACTCCTAAAAAATTATGAGTAACCAACGCGTTGTCTAATTAGGGGATAATTAGACTGGAATCTTGACTATGACCAGTAGGTATGGTTAACAGCAATGCATAGTATTCAATACAACGTGAAGCTCAGAAAATACATATATACACAAAAAATGTTAAAGGGACTATAACAAATGCAACTTGGTACAGTTAATAAAAAAATAAGCAAAAAGTGACGACACTAACAAAAAGATATATTTTTGTATTTTACAAAATTTTAAAATGTTTATTTAGCATTTTCAATATTTTATAACATAAAACAAGACAGAACATTACGCAAAGCACAAAATAAATGAGAGTAAAATAGCGCAATGATACGATACCCAAAATATTGGAAAACAAAATAGCATTTTAAGTAAAGTATGAACATAACAGAGGATGTAAATAATTTAATTCGCTGTAACTTTCTTTCCATTTGAGATATGACAAACGTTATGGCATTATAGTGTGTTGAATTGTTCATAGTTTAGTATACACAATTTTTTTTTAGCATTTTCAATATTTTATAAACACAAAACGAGACAGAACATTGCGCAAAGAACAAAATAAACGAGAGCAAAGTAGAAGAATGATACGAAACCCAAAATATTGGGAAAAAAATAGCATTTTAAGTAAAGTATGAACATAACAGAGGATGTAAATATAATTTAAATCGCTGTAAATTTCTTTCCATTTGAGATATGACAAACGTTATGGCATTAAAATGTGTTGAAATGTTCATAGTTTAGTATACACAATGTTTATTTAGCATTTTCAATATTTTATAACATAAAACAAGACAGAACATTACGCAAAGCACAAAATAAATGAGAGTAAAATAGCGCAATGATACGATACCCAAAATATTGGAAAACAAAATAGCATTTTAAGTAAAGTATGAACATAACAGAGGATGTAAATAATTTAATTCGCTGTAACTTTCTTTCCATTTGAGATATGACAAACGTTATGGCATTAAAATGTATTGAAATGTTCATAGTTTAGTATACACAATTTTTTTTAGCATTTTCAATATTTTATAACATAAAACAAGACAGAACATTACGCAAAGCACAAAATAAATGAGAGTAAAATAGCGCAATGATACGATACCCAAAATATTGGAAAACAAAATAGCATTTTAAGTAAAGTATGAACATAACAGAGGATGTAAATAATTTAATTCGCTGTAACTTTCTTTCCATTTGAGATATGACAAACGTTATGGCATTATAGTGTGTTGAATTGTTCATAGTTTAGTATACACAATTTTTTTTTAGATTGAAAGTTTTGAAATTATTCGTAAGACACCTTAACACCTTTGTATCTCAACAATTCCGAATCAAAAAAATATTTCTTAGAATATTAGAATATAGGATTTACACTGTTTCAAAAGCGTAAAATATTATTTAAAAGATTTAAAATATAAAAATGAAAATTATCGGCAAAAAATGTATACTATCTACAACCAAAAAATTATATATTTCTTATATCGTTAATCATTTTGCATAAAAAATTATTATGACACCTTAACACCTTTGTATCTCAACAATTCCGAATCAAAAAAATATTTCTTAGAATATTAGAATATAGGATTTACACTGTTTCAAAAGCGTAAAATATTATTTAAAAGATTTAAAATATAAAAATGAAAATTATCGGCAAAAAATGTATACTGTTTACAACCAAAAAATTATATATTTCTTATATCGTTAATCATTTTGCATAAAAAATTATTATGACACCTTAACACCTTTGTATCTCAACAGTTCCGAATAAAAAAATATTTCTTAGAATATTAGAATACAGGATTTACACTGTTTCAAACGCGTAAAATATTATTTAAAAGATTTAAAATATAAAAATGAAAATTATCGGCAAAAAATGTATACTGTTTACAACCAAAAAATTATATATTTCTTATATCGTTAATCATTTTGCATAAAAAATTATTATGACACCTTAACACCTTTGTATCTCAACAACTCCAAATCAAAAAAAAATGTTTCTTAGAGTATTAGAATATAGGATTTACACTATTTCAAACACGTAAAAAAAGATTTAAAATATAAAAATAAAAATTATCGGCAAAAAAAATGTATACTATCTACAACCAAAAACTTATATATTTCTTATATCGTTAATCATTTTGCATAAAAACTATCTTTAAATAAAGAGTTTGGAACCATTTTTGCTAAAAACTTATTTCTAGTGACTGTACACTTTTTTTCAATTTCCACTATTAGTTCACACTCTCCCTATATGCACTCCAGAGCCAAAACATTATGACCACCTATCAATAATGAGTTGGCCCACCTTTGGCGAGCAACACAGCTTCAACCCGCCTTGGCATGGATGCCACAAGTCCTTGGTAGATGGCCGGAGACAGATTGTATCAGATGTTTAAGCAACGGTTACACAAATCCGAGATATTGCGAATTGGTGGTCTTTGAACTCTGAACTGCCATCCCATGACATCACAAATGTGTTCTATCGGATTGAGATCCGGTGAGTTAGGCGGCCAAGACATTAAATGGAATTTAGCATCATGTTCCTGGAACCACTCCAACACAATTTTAGCCTTTTGACAAGGGACGTTATCCTGATTGAATATTCCATTTCAAGCTGGAAAAACAGAATTCATGTAAAAGTGTAACTGGTCTGTAATGATGTTCAGATACCCTGTAGCATTCATGGTCTGCTCTACCACAACCACGGGTCCCAGAGACGCCCAAGAGAACGTCCCCCAAAGCATAATACCTCCACCACCGGCCTGTGTATTACCTACTGTACATTGAGGGAGCAACTGTTCGCCTGGAAGACGGCGTATCCTGACAAGGCCATCGGCGTGATGAATGACAAACCGGGATTCATCTGACCAGGCAACTATCTTCCACTGATCCCTGAACCAGTCGCGATGTTCCCGGTACCAGCGTAGGCGCAGTTGGTAATGACGCTTGGTCAGTAAAGGCACCCGAGTGGGACGTTTGCTGTGTAGCTCCATATCCTACAGTGTCCGCTGAACAGAGTGCTCCGATACTGTTCTACTTGGCCCTGCATTGTATTGGGCTGTTAACTGAGCCACTGTCTGACTCCGGTTTTGCTTCACCATGCGATACAATCTCCGACGACCTTTTTCTTTGATAGCGTGTGGACGTCCAACACCATGACGTCTATTAGCTGGTTTCACCGACATTCGTCCACTTTGCATACATACTAACAACTGTAGATAGCGAACAACCTTCGAGTCCTGCAGTTTCGGAAATACTTGTTTCGAGCCTTCGAGCCATTACAATCTACCCTCTATCAAAATCACTTAGATCCGCAGCCTATCCCATCGCCCACAGGAGTAAGTAAAAAATGATTCTTCATACTCTCCAGCAGCTGTTAAAAACCACTTCCACCTGATCACGTGCCTTCCACGTCATCCAGGCGAGTTCATTGGAAAATGTAGGGGTGGTCATAATGTTTTGGCTCTTGATGTCATTTATATATCTTGTTTAAATTTTCAATCATTAATAAAATTCGCTTTATCCATCCACTCAAGTTCAAATACATTTTTTAAGCTTGTGGTGAATGACACTTAATGCAGTTTTTTCAAATATTAATTCATTAATTAAATTTAATTAATTTTAGTTTTATCAGAAGACTCGGACCAAGCTCTTGGGAGTTTTCTGATTCAATGCGTCGTCATTCAGTTTACAGTAAACCTAAGTATCAGGATTTGAAATAATTACACGAGATTTTTTTTTCTTAATTCACATGTGATCATATTATTTAACAAAAAACAACCAAAATAAAATTTTTCTTTATTGACCTAAGTAGGAATTGACTTTAATTTTTTTTTTATATGTTGCTTGTTTTAATTTAATAAGTTTATTTTATCAAGAATCCTAATTACTCAATCACTTAGCTTTACTCATCTAACACCTTGAGTAACGAAACTAAATTTGAGCCTTTACGTAAATGTGTAAAGGGTAATTCTGAAGATTCATCATATAATTAAAATAAAAAAGAAATGTGTATAGTTTAATACGCATGCAAAAAAGTCATATGGTATCCACATCAGATTTTTTTTTTTTTTTTTTTTTTTTTTTAAAATACTGCTCAACATTTTCCGGGAATTTGGAAAGATTATTTCTCACTAATGACCTTAAAGCAACTTTAAAGATAAGATTTTTTCTTATATTTCGCCTTATCATAACTCTTTTAATTATTATCGTAAATACACGGAAATTTCATCATTTGTTCTCCATTTTTATTTTGTTAGTTTAGCTGAATTTACAGTGTTTCCTCGCCACTCCGCGCTTCATGTTTTACGGTTTCAGTGCTTCGCGGGTTTTTCCAAAATATTCATCAAAAAGTAAAAATGAAAATATATAACCATGTCGGCAGCCACATTGGTTGGTTGGTTGATTGAAGTTTAATGGCGCTAAATCCTCTAGGGACTAACTGCGCCAAACAAGATGAAGAAATAAACTAAAGACGAAATTTAGAAAAAAAAAATTTTTTTGACAAAAGAAAAAATGACAGGTTTTAAAACAGATTAAAGTAATTATAAAAATATAACATTCAACAAAAAACACAAATAAAAATTGAGTTATATACAGATTAACAAGAATTGAAAATAGAGTAAATTGAAAATTGAAAGATTAAAAATTGAATATTAGAAAAATGAATCAAAATCAAAAATCATATTTCAGTATAAAATCCAGTTTGACGAAGAAAGGGGAACAAGTTTGGGTGTGGAGTTTCCCCTATGATTAAATTAAGATTAGGCGATGAATTACCAAAAAATTTTATATACATTGATTTTAAACAAACACAAGAGGTTCAAATATGTGCGACTGTGTAAGGTGTCTTGCAATACGCACACTGTGGAGGAGCTTCACCTATAGTCCATGTAAAATCTATTGGCGCTTCAAGGTCACACTTTCTCGTTTCCCCAGCCATCGGTTACTATGGTAGTGACCAAGAAGCATGTGCATTCACACTTATTTTCAGCACTTCAGTTGAGGATTTGATTCCAATACGTTCAGACGACTTGCTTTATTATTATAAGCAAAGTCAAAATTTTCAGTTGTGCATAAATGCGTTAACTATCTACATAAAGAAAAGTTTAACAATATGTATAAAATGGTTATAATAAATCACAGATGTTTTTGTAAAAATACAAAAATTCATTTTAATTTAGAATTCTTACTAAAACATTAGGAATCTCTACCTTCTAAAGAAATTTTCACTTTCTAAAAATGTGTCAACAGAACATAAATCTTTAAATACATAATAAAATTATACCAAATATTGTTATTGCATTAAGACCTCTTTCAATTCTTGTAAAATCATAAAAAAATTAATACAGTACAATTTTGGAATAGAAATTTTACTATGGTCCACATAACTTCATAATATACTTATTAACATACAACTTAAATTTAAGAAATTTAAGAACTACATTCTCTTAAATAAATTAATTATTAAGAAATACTTTTGATATTTAAATCAAAAGAATCATACAAATATAAAGAAAAATAGTGAGAAATTATAACTAATTACTCATTAAAATTAGCGAAACATTCAATCATCTTAATATTATTTCTGTAAATAATGCAACTGTGTGTGGAAAAAAAATTACTTTTTCAGTAGAATTTTTTAAATCTTACGGATTAGAATATAACATACAATTTTTGAATTGTAATTTTATGAAATGGGATTATATCTTAAATTTATGAACTTAGAAACATGAACTGAATGAACTAAATGAATTTATGAACTGAAATTACTCATAAAATTTTGTGTAAAGTATTAAGTATTCTTCAAAGTGTAGTCTAAATAAACATACTTTCACCATGCACGGAGAGACCACACGATGCATGACACCCCTTAACACAGTGGGAAAAAAGAGCAAAGTCATTCCCCAACTGTCGTTACCATAGTTACAGTTGGTCATCGGGGAAAAATCAGTGACCTTGAAGTGCCTATTGAGTTTACACCGAGTATAGCAAAAGACAGCCACATTGCGAAAAGGAACGTTGTGTCATGTTGATGCGCGATAGAGAAGGATCCTTGCATGTCAAACAAAGATGAGTTGACTCTTAGTACATAACACGGGCTCTCATAAAGGCGCGTAATTGGTTTCCGGTGCGACATGGACCAATGAGAGAAAAAACAAAGACAACAACTACCCATCAACATGTTTCTCTCCAAGGTAAAGCCCCCGGCTCTATTGTCAGTGTCTCCAGCAGAAGGTTATCTGAGTGAGTCTAATACTTCTACGAGTCAAGTGAGAACCTCTCCTCCCCCATCAATACAAGACTCTTCACCTCTCTCAGAAAGCAATGTTGATGAATGTTTATTATTGTACTAGCATATTGCCCGTCATATGACGGTATCAGTAAAATTTTTTATTTTCCAGAATTGTAAAGAACCCTATGAGGCAGGTAAAAAATATGGTTTGTTTTTTTGGCTGAGAATTACTTTTCAACAAAAATAATCGATTAAAATTATCATATGTACTTAATCTATTATTTAAGTCAAATAAAAAAGAAAATTATTTATGTAATATCCAAGTTTAGTGATAAAACGTATGGAAATAATGCAGAACACATTTAAATAATTTAAAATAAGAAATGATTAAATGAGATGGTTAAAGTAATAAAGTCATAATGCTAGAAAAAAAATTGTTATTTTTACCTATTTATTATGTAATAAATTGATAAATTTAATCGCTTGCTCTTAAAATGGGGCTCGATATAATGTCATTAAAAGCTCGAAAAGGGGACGGAGTGGATTTCGAAAGTTTTAAAGAGGACAGTATTTTTAGCTGTGATACGAAGCTTATTCATACCAATTTACTTCAGAATCGGATCCGTAGTTTAGGAAAAGATAAACTTGACTCGCTTTGAATTTTGCAAACCCTAACTCGTCAAAAATCCAATATGGATTCTCTATCCATTACAGGTCCAAAAGCTTTATAACTTCGAGGACAGACGGGCAGATAACTTAGGCTATTATTACATTACGAAAAGAAAGTTTAAGGATACACAAGTTGAAATGTTTATGTGGCCATTGACATCCGTAAAGCAATACGTGAATTTAATAAAATAAAAATTATAAAAATTATAAAAAGTTGAAACAATAGTAAAAATTTATTTTAAAAATAATAAAACAACTTTCGGAATAAGAATTTAAAAGAAAAAGCAGAAAATATTAAATTTATTAGACATTAAAAAAAATTGGATGCGTCGGGGATAGAACTGTCAACCCGAGAAGTACAACGATCAAGTGGGCGGACATTCTACCAAACGTACAACGCTCACACTTTGTTAGTCAACTAATTAAAATATATGAAGGTTTAAGTAGAAACAGTCCAGCAATTTAAATATTACTCTCCCTTTGTCATCCTATCAAGAATGAATTTCGTATAGAATAAGAGGAAGGATAAGGCTTGAAATAATAGTATTAAACGCTCGAAAAAGTGGAATCGGTGGATTTCGAACTCGCTTTCAATTTTGCTAACCCTAACTCGTGAAAAATACAATATGGATGCCTATACCCATTCCAGGTACAACAGCTTCAAAAATTCTCGGACAGACAACTTAGGCTATTATTATATAGGGGATAAGGTTCTGTAATTAACCTTAATATTTAGCACTGACACGTTTAAGTAAATATGTATACTGTTGCAATTTTTGTCTTAAATGTGTAAAGTATAAATACTGTTTACATATTTAAAACATTCGTGTACCCGCATACACGAAAATTAGTAGGAGCAGATCCTACTTCGAGGTTTTTCAGCTTTCGCGAAAGGTTCTAGTCCCCATTGTCAACGCCTCACGCGTCCCCAGCTGCATTTTCTGAAGTCTGCACGCCTCGTTCTATACCTGCCCGCCTATTTTTACTGGAGCAGGTATCTTAGGTTCGATTAAAGCCTATGTGGCAGACAATCACAGCAGCGACAAAACTCTTGACTAAACATTTATTATTAAGAAGATTTGTTAAAAAAAACATAAGTACACTTCAATTCATACTCGAACAGGGCTCAAATAAGACCGAGGACAAAAAAAAAAAAAACTGTGCCGAGCGGAAAACACCTCCCTCGGTCTCAGCTCCGTTCACAAGAATAAAATGTCCTTTCCCCGTCGTTCCGACCGGGCATCTCTCCTCTCCTCTTCGCGAGGGGCCGGGATGGCATCCCCCCCTCGGTCAAGTTTTCGCCTCCACGGGAAAATGTCCTTCTCCGCAGCTGGCGCGGGCGGGGTCGCATCTCTCGCCCCCCTCCTGTAGAACTTCATGGAACATAGCTTGCCCACCTTCTCTCGGGGTGTCCGTCTTCGGCCGCCGAAAAAATCCAGAGGACCATGTAAAACCAACTCGAGTCTTGAGTCTAGTATTACACCCATTAACCACGAAAAACGAGGGATCACTGTACTAGTTTTTGAAAATAAGAAATTTTTATACAAAGTTGAAAAATGATAGCTTGTTTAAGAAAACTGAAATTTTTCTGACTCGCTGTGCCCAGACTTCCAACAACGCGCAGTAAATTTCATTAATAATTTTTGCTTTATTGTAAACAATTATTAAATATAGTTCTCTACCTATAAATTTTTTTTAAAAAAATATCAGAACTATTACATTAGGAGATTAAGTTTATAAAAAGGCTAAAATAATGTTTAAAAATTCTATTTTCAATACTATAAATACTAAATAAAATATTTTTCCAAAACCGCTTTTGAGTTATTCGAAAAACATATGTACACATATACGAAAGTACAGACAATGCAGGTCCGTAACTAGTGTCGGCTGTTTTTGGTTTTCCGCCGGTGACAAAAAGGAAAGAAAAAGAAAAAATTTTGTTGTTGATGATGTCGAATGTATTATTTTTGAATACTAAAAAGCTCTCCCAAAGACTATTTTTTCGAGAATAGAACAACTAGGAAGTGGCAAAGGAGGCACGGTGATGAAAATGAGGTCAGAAAGAGAACGATTCACCCCGAGTGGAAATAAGGAAACGTTGAAAAACAATTTTTTTTTACTATAAAATCCAATTTTATTCATAAAATAAAATGTTTAAATTTTTTTTCATGAATTCCCTTATTTTTTAAAATGTTTCTTGAGACTAAACTTGTTATAGATTCTTACAAAATGTTTACAAAACACTCCTAATCTGCCTTAATATAAATCTGGTTATTCGTTTTAAAATTTGAATTTATTAAATTTATTAACAATAGATTTAAATTTAGAAATTCGTCTATTTTTTATGAAGTTTCTACGTACAAATAAAAAATATTCTCCTCAATAAACTATTCCATTCATCAGAAAAATAATACCTCCAGAGTGTTCAAAAATATTTTTAAGTATTACTAAATGTAAAAATACAGTGGGCTTAGCTTAACCCATATTGTACCACACCAACTAAATATTTCTGTAAGTTATTAAAACTTTATCCATATCATTAATATGGTGTAACTAAGTATATAAAACCAAAATTTTGAAAATTTTTTTTTAATTTTTTATGTAATTGGATGTCCTATGAATAGCAAACAGTCCATTACAGTACTAAAACTTAACAGATATCACTTACATTGCATTAGACTGATTCATAGATGAAATTTGGGGAAACAGTCAAAACAAAGTCCAACATTACATTTTAAGCGTACTGTTGTAGGTTTTCTCTTGCAGTTACTGAACTGGCAGTAAGAGAGTAAGTTTATCTTGCAAAAAATCTCCAGTTTTCTGAACAGAATAGATATCTATTTACCCCTTGTTGTGTCCAGGTGTGTGAACAGGTGTTTGAACTGGTTTTCATTGAAAGACAAGAAAAGAATGTGCGCAATAAATTCAATATCGAATTTATAGAAAAATAATCACGATTGGCCCGTCGTCTTAATTTTAGGGCATCGTTTTATACTTACAAAATACACATGTAAAATATATTTTTCAACAAAAACTTTCAGATACATTATTAGCTCTGTTTTAAAACTAAAAGTAACCTCCACAATGTTTAAAAAATAATAATAATAAATATAAAATTAAAGATTAAAAAATGACAATTTTTAAGAGGTTGCTGAAAATAAATTTTATAATACAATATAATTTGATTTCTCAGTTTTTTGTTACTATGCTAAAGTGTGTCTATTTTAAAGGTGTTAAAATGAAATCCACTCAGAAAATATTTATAACTTTATTAGTAAATGGAATTTTATTTGCTGTCCTGTTTATAGGACAGCGATCCAATATGGGTTAATGTGATCAGTTTGGGACACCATTATTTTGATAACAATAACCGATTGATAACAATAAAGGATATTCAAAATTAGATAAATTTTCCCCCCTACTCTTTAATTCACACTTACTACATTCCAAAATAAAATGAAAAAAACCACCTTATATTTATGCACTGTATATTATCCTTTAAGACATAAGAATTGTTTACATAATAAAAATAATTGATCTATTGTTGACTGTCTACAATTCTAAGAAGCTCATTGATAAATTGTTCATAATCATAATGTTTTTTAAAAGTCATCGGAGCGGCGTTGTTCACGTTTCAACACTTTCAATGCAATTCAGAAGCTGAGGAATGTTTAACTGCGCTGCAGCATTGCGCTGACTCATATTTGGTAACCTGTCATAACGATTTAAAATTTCGATATTTAGTTTTAATGTTAAATCATTTCGCTTTCTGGCTTCCATATCGACAAACTGCATGTAAGCGAGCAAAGCATAAAATGTGAATACGCTCCTTCTCAGTTCCGATAAGAATGTGTTGCCTTCTGCTTATCTGACAACCACTGACCACCAGCAGGGTGTGCGTATTTCTGAAAAATTCCAGGAACGTGTAATACCTTACTCCTTTTGTTCATTCCCCATTTCCCTAGGTGGAAGAGGGAGAATTCTGGAAAATTAAAACAAGAACAAAGGGAAAGGAAAGAAAAGAATATTCCTTTTGTTGGCGTTAAATTACGTTGCATGTTGATTCATCCAGCTCGAACGACAAAACAAATTACACATACAAGGTATTTTTAAACACAGTACTTCGATATTTAAAGCGATATTTATTTACATCAATATTAAACACAAGGCAAAAGAGACAACCCGGAACCTACCGGGAAGTTAATTTCGATAACAATAAGCGATTGATAACATTAACCGCGATCACATTAAACGGAGTCCATTGTAGAAGAAAAAATTAAAAATTAATATACTAGGAACAATTTAATAATTAACAAAATATTTTGTGAGTTCATTCTAAATATATGATATCTCAAGAATTTTTTTTTATATATTTTCGCATTATATTTGGTGGTAGGGCGCGTACTAGTTTTTTGCCACGAGGACCAAAGGACCTAGTTACGGCCTCACAGACAGTTAAAACGTAAGCCAAAATTAGGCAAAATTTATTCAAGAATGATCAAAATGGATATTTAAATCTTCAAAGTTTAAGATTTCTGGAAATTATGCACAGTGTGGCGTATTGCAGTAAAGTTAGGCGAGGTCGTCAAAGATACAAGCTGAACATCTATTTACTCTTTAGTAAATGCTTTATTCATGGGAATAATTATATACATTTATGTGCAGGATTCAGTGAATTCAATTACTTCTGGAATCTCGTGCTGAGATAAACGTTAAAAATATATGACACGTAGGTACAGTGAAGCTAGTAACACAGGAAAAATTAGCTAATGAGTGCCGGTACGGGACTCTGACACTATAATCTACCGATCTGATGATTCGAACTGTTGACTTCTACACTGAGGCTCGAAAAGCTCAGAGTAAATATCTCGCTGGAGTTCGTTGAGAATCAGAGGAAGCAGGACAATCTAAAATGAGAGTAGGGCTCACTCTCTGCGACCAACTTCAAAACACGAAGTAAAAAAATTATTAAAGGTAACGGGAATGATATCCCGAAGTCGAAGGTCGACTTCTTAGCAGAAAGCAGAGACGCTGGCTGCTCTGAAAGAAAGCAAGTTCCGGCACTTCGGAGAGACGAGTGGACTCTTCTCGAGCTCCACCAAAAAAAATTCCTCCCTCTTGGCTCAGCACATCTCTTATATAGGAATCCCGGTTGCCCCTAGCGTGATTCTTCTGGAACTTTCCAGAACCAGAGTGACTCAATTTTGCGGTCAACCGATCCGCCTGGATCAGCTGACGCGTATCCAGATGTGGCCGAGATTCTTCTTTAAGTTAACCGACCAACCATCCTAAATCCAATAGCTACACTGTTAACTTGGGGACCCACCGTCACTCGATTCATAATTATTATCAGAGTCTCTTGAAGGTAATAGACATCATAAAGACGTAGACACACTTGTTATGGTGTACTGACAGTTTTTAATTTACTTCCACTTAAGCGACTGCCTCTGTTTTGTGTCGGAAACCTGGTACACAAACGGCTTTGTTCGGACCACGCGTTTCTACCTACCGCTAACAATAATTGTCCGCTGCGAAAGGTCACCTTCCGTTCTTCTTTCGTTCGGGTCATGTAACGGATCGTTACAACAGACGCAAAGCCAAAACTAATCAAAACGGATTCAGGCGTGGATCAGGACCCAGTTGTACCCCTGTACAACGGTATCTGTCGGCACCTGTCCGCAGATTGTTTTTTTAGGTTCTCCTTGAACCTGGGACTTTTAGGTCCTCACCAGCTCACCTGAGCCCTGTGATTTCCATTCGGAAAACTTGTACATAACTCCATGTTAATTAAGAATAAACGTTGTTATTGCTTCTAAGCTGTACGTCGTGTCATAACCACTTCGACACCCACACGCTACCCGAGGATCCCGTAAAGTTACAGCACCTTTCCCGGTTTGGCTCTTAGGCTACAGAACACTAGACATAATCTAGGAACGCCATTAAAAAAGGTTATTTTTCATTTTTGAAAAAATCTTTTCTTTTTTTTCGCTTTTATTTAACTTTACTTGTGTCTCAGTTGGTATTTTGAAATCAATTTTTAACCACCTTCCTATCTATCTAGAGCAGCAGTCACCAAATGGTAATCTACGGTCCTTGAAAATTTCTTGATGGTCCGCGGTAAAAACGGATGATTATTTATCATAAACTCCAATACAACTAACAAAAAGTTTCATTGCTATTCAGATTAAAAATGAAAACTAACATCTTTGTCAAGATCTCATTATTGGCTTTCTATTAAAAATGAATATCCATCGCTGAGTGAGAAAGCACTGAAAATTTTACTTCAATTTTCAACAACATATTTGTGCGAAAAGACATTTTCAACTGTCACAGCAATTAAAACTCAATATCGGTCTAAAAATAAACGCAGCTCTCTGTCTTGCAGTCTCGTCGTTGAAGCCAAAACTCCACATACGGAGGGTAGATAAGCAAGAGAATATATTTTTACCAGTATTGCAACGAACAACTCAATACCGGTACTATAGCAGAGCAAGGTTCTGGTAGCGAATAAAAAAAATGACGAACTATTTAAAAACAAAAATGTAGATTTATTTTAAATCTTAAAATAAAAAAACATCATACGATGTCCGCCTACGTGCCGGGAAAAATGCACAAAAAAAAATAAACAAAAAAAAACCAACAATCCTCTTATATATCCAGCAGCAGACATCGCATACAATTTAACATTTCATGCAACTTCCCCTCCCACTCAGCCAATCACAAAATTACACAGTTCGTAGCTGCCGAGTGAGAGTTGAAGTCACAATCAAACATACAGCGAGAGTCAGCTTTACAAATGGCGATTAAGAAGCCTCGGTTAACTTATACAAAACAAAAACAAATTGCCGGGATTCACCGAAGGTTGAGAAGGTGCCTATGCGGCTGCAACTTCTAACATATATCACACTAAAACGTGTAATGCACAAGTTTTTTTTTAATTATGTTATACATTTTTTTTTTTTTTACTTTTAATACGTGCATTCTGTATTAATCAAATAAAAGTCTCTGATTAGTATTCTATAAATATATTTACTGCCTCTTTTATTTTAAATTCAAATAATTGTGGTCTGCTGAATAAAAATTATATATGTAGGGGTCCTTGCAGTATTAAATTTTACCGATCGCTAATCAAGAGAACTGAAATTTTGCACATAGGTTCATTTCCTGTGACATTACAATATTCAATCAGATTGGTTTGGAGCGTTACGGTCTACTTTTTGCAACAGGAGGGCGAATCAGAACAGGACCTACTGCTTTTCTGGAATAATGAATTCATTTACACCTCAGCTATATACATCATTTCTATATACATAAAAAAAAAACAATTTCAGATCACAGGTATGTGATTCGATACACGTAGGCCTTAGTAGAGATATGCAATATATAAGATCTGACTCTGCCAAAATATTGGTGATCCGAAGGAAGAAATAATTCGGTAGCTAGCGCGAAAGTTTACTAAAGTAATGTAGTAGAAAGAATTCTCAATTACTGTTGTAGTGAAGCGAAAAATAATCTAACAACATAATACCCTAGATTTAGGCTTTAATCAACTAGAAAACAACGAGGTGTAAAGGCTATATAGTTGCATCAATGCAAACAGTACAGAAGTGTTGCCAAATGTAATTATTAAAACAAGTGTTGCCACAGGAAACAAAATACATTATTCTACTACATTCACCCCCACTAGAAAAAGTTAATAAGTCACATAGTCATTAAGATAAGTTGGTGGCCTTCTCTGTCGACGAGATAAGGAATTGTTCAAGGTAGGTGGCTTTACAGAATCCACATTACTAAGGACAGGACAATTGATCTCTGGCATGGTGGTATCTTGCTTATTGTCCTTAGAAACCCTGACATCCTCTAGAGATTCTGAAGAGTCAGTGTGGGGAAGATGAATGGGTTGCATGTTGAGATTGGCTGCTGAGTCACCTTTGGGTGCCAAATGTCGAACAGAAACACTTGACTCTCGTCCATCAGGAAGCTTAACATATGCATAGTCAGGATTCGCCTCGATCAATTCAACTTCTTGTACAATAGGGTCATATTTAGTATGTCGTACATATTTTTTCATTAGAACAGGACCTGGTTGAGTTAACCATGTAGGCAATGATCGACCATTGAAGGATCTCCTAGGGTGAGTGAACATACGCTCATGAGGAGTAGCGTTGGTAGCAGTGCACAGTAATGATCTAATTGAGTGGAGAGCTGGCTGAAGCCCCTCTTCCCAACATTCTGTCTTTGCACCTTTTGTTTTTAAGGCTAAGAGTACTGTCTTCCATATAATTCCATTATATCTTTCGACTTGTCCATTGCCTTGTGGGCTATAAGCAGTGGTTCTACTAGTAGCAACCCCTAAGGAAGTGAGGAACGATTTCAGTTCATGTGACATAAATGAAGCACCTCTATTTGAATGTATGTAGGCTGGTGTCCCAAAGAGGGAGAATACATTAGTCAATACTTTTACTATGGTTGGAGCAGATATATCTGTACAAGGAAATGCAAAGGGGTATCTCGAGAATTCATCTACTATGGTTAAAAGGAAAGAATTCTTGGATGAGGTAGGTAGGGGACCCTTGTAGTCTAAGTTTAGCCTCTCAAATGGAGAAGTTGCTTTTATTAACTGTCCCTCATTCCTATGGAAACGAGGTTTTAGCTCATTACAGACAGGGCATAAATTAGTCATTCTTTTAATGTCATCTAATGGGAATGGCAAGTCTTTAGCTCTAATCCAGTGGTGCATACGTGTTATCCCAGGGTGACATAGGCTATTGTGCAACTCTTTGAGGTGTGTTTCTGTTCCTGTATAGATATTTGCTGTAATTCTTGACATTGTGCCTGCAGTAGTGTTCCGATTACCAGGACGATAAATTATATCAAATTTGAAGTTAGCCAATTCCAGTCGCCCTCTCATAATCTTTTCATTTTTTATTTTGCTTGAGTGATACTGATCAAACATGAAAGCCACAGATCTCTGGTCAGTGAGGACTTCAAAATGTCTTCCTATCAGGTAGTGCCTCCAATATCTTAGGGATTCCACAATGGCATAAGCCTCTTTCTCAACAGAAGAGTGCCTTTGCTCAGCAGCATTAAGTGTTCTTGAAAAGAAGGCTATGGGACGTTCTGCTTGGCTGAGAGTTGCCCCAATGGCAAATTCTGAAGCATCAGTTTCAACTCTAAATGGGATGTTGTTTTCAATTGCAGACAAAGAAGCTTCCGCAACATCTTCCTTGATGGAGTTGAATGTTCTCACAGCTTCTTCAGAGAGTGGGAATGCTTTTGTCAGGAGAGGGCGAATTTTTTCTGAGAATCTTGGAATCCAGCGACAGTAATGTGCAAACATACCAAGAGTTCTTTGTAAGGTTGCCATGTCATTAGGGATGGGTAAGTTCATAAGTGGTGCTAGCCTGTCAGGATCAGGTTTAATAACTCTATTTTCAATAAGATATTCTAGTATTCTGACACATTTTGTTGAGTATTGACATTTATCTGGGTTCAGTGTGAAGTTATATTTTTTAACAGTATTCAGGAATTTCTGCAAATTTTGATCATGCTCTTGTTGGTCCCTAACACAAACTGTTACATCATCTATGGAAAAACACCTTTGAGTTTTTCTTCCTTGATAATATTGTCAATATTTCTTTGAAAAGCTGGGACACCATTAGTAACTCCAAAGGGGATTCGTTGGAATTGAAAGAGTTTTCCTGAAGCTTCAAAGGCTGTATATTGCTTGTCTGACCCTAAGATAGGTACTTGGTGATAGGCACTCTTGAGGTCAATGGTGCTAAACACTTTGAATTGGGATATGTTATGAATCATCTCTTCAATCTTTGGGAGTAGGTAGGCATCCAGCATTGTAAATTTATTAATAGTTTGGGAGTAATCAACTACCATTCTAAGCTTGTGATTTTCTCCTTTAACTACAAAAACCTGTGCCCGCCATGGTGAGTTGCTAGGTTCAATCACACCTTCCTTGAGTAATTTATCTACTTCAGCAGCAATGAAAATTTTATCTGCTTCAGTCTGTCGTCTGGATTTTGTGACGACTGGTTTGAAATCTGGTGTGAGATTGGCAAATAAAGATACAGCTGGAACTCTGGCAGTGGCCAATGAGCAGATTTTAAGAGGCAATCTGTCACCACAGAATTTGATTTCTACTGAAGAGTGACTATTTAGAAGGTCATGTCCTATGAGGAAATCTGTACACAGATTCTTCATGATTAATACCTCTATATTGTGATATATATGAGACTGCATCTTTAGAGTTAATGAACCACATCCCATAACATCCGAACTCAAGGATGAGTTGGCCATGGTTATTTTCCCAAAGTATGGTTTTACATTTATTCTACACCTTTTTACGAAATTTTCGTTCAGAAAGCTGAGAGAACTACCTGTATCAATTAATGCATTTAGTTCCACATCATTCACTAACACTTTGGTTATGGATTTCTGGAGGCATTGAGGAGTTGTTGAGACAGAAGCCAGAAGCAGTGTAGAAGCTGTAGCATTAGTAGAAGAGCGAGTAGATCGAGATTTACAAACTCGTTGATAATGTCCTTTTTTGCCGCATCCTCTACACATAGTTTCTCTAGCAGGACAAGAAATTCTTGGGTGGCGTTCATTACCACAGAAAAAGCACTTTTCTGAGCGTACCAAGGCAGCTGAAGTCGATGGGGTCTCCTCCACATCACTATTTCTATGTTCCATAGCGGAAACTGGAATAGAATTCGTCGTATTTGAATATGACGCGGAGTGTAACTCAGCTAGCTCAAGTGATCTAGCCTGGTCATAAGCCTTCTCTAATGTAATAGTTGCATTTTCCAAAAGTCTTTCGCGGATACGTGAGCTCGTACTACTGTATTCAGAATTTTTAAAGAATTTAGCAGAGGTCTCAATTTTCTTCAGGGTGAAGAACACACAGGAATGCCGCCATCGGCAGTCATCCCTTGATAATGTGTCTGCCATACGAAAAATGTTAAATGGATGTTAATCGCTGTATCTATCAAATTATACAGAAGGAACTTACACTGGATCCGCAGTCATACACAAAATTATTAATAAAGAATTACATATGGAAAAAGTAGTTTGCTGTTGGGTTCCCATAACCAATGATCTATGAGCACCAAAAAGGGGAGCGTGCCAGAATCAGTAAAGAAACTCTTAAATTGCTAAATGATGGTGATCAACGCATCATTTCTAAAATTGTAACGGGGAATGAAACGTACATACCGTTTTTTGACGCTTCACCACGTCAAGAAAGCAAAGTATGGGTCTTTGAAGATGATCCCACGCCGACAATGGTGAAAAGACAACGCGCACTGAAAAAAGTGATGTATGCCGTTTTCTTCAGAAGTACGGGATTGGTCAAAGCCATCAAGTTGGAAGGACAGAAGATAGTAGCAGCAAAATGGTATACTACTTAGTGTCTTCCACAAATTTTACAACTGAATGTTAGGGAACTAATGCTTCACCATGACAATGCATCTTCACATACAGCCGGATTAACAGTTGATTTTCTTAAACAAAAACAAATTAAAGTGATAGAACATCCGCCGTATTCACCTGATCTAGCTATATGTGACTTTTGGTTATCCTTTAATTGAAAATAGAGCTTACGTGGACGTTGTTTTCATCCAGAAGAAGAGTTTGATGTGGCTATGCATGAATTTTTTCATCTATTCCAAGAAACGAATGGCTTGAGGCATTTAATCTGTGGAAAATTCGTCTACAAAAAAGCATTGATGCTGGAGGAGACTACTTTGAACGCACGTAAAATTTTGCAAGTTTAATTTTAAAAACCTAGTTGTATCTAAAAAATTTCAGAGTGACCATCCTATCAATTTATGCTAATATAATCTTACTTCTCCATTCATTTCTATAAATCATTTAATAAAGTAACTTTAATATAAGATAGTCATAATTGTTTTAATTAAAAATAATTTTTGAGACGAATCTGTTTTAAATGTGAATATGAAATGATTAGTATTTTGCATACAAAAAAGGTAGGAAAGCTTGAATATCATGAAAGCATCATAATTAATCACAGAATGTTTTGAAGTCACGTAGTTTTTTCTTAACTTAAAAATTAATTTTAAAAATGATGAACCCATTTTTTTACATCCTTGAAATTAACGAGTCTGGAATTATAGGAACATTAAGTCGCCCCATTCCCCACATACGCATATTCCTCGTTGCAAATAGCACTGCAATCGGCGAGGGAAAATGTTTAGCTGAATTCCGTGGAGTATTTTCGGAGTGGCGGGAATGTTGGAAAATATAGCAATTCTTTCCTGAGTTGTTTACCCGACGGTTCCTTTAAATTTAAGTTGACTTATTATCCGTTTTGCTCATTTTTAAACACTATAATTTTGATTTTTATTTCTTAAAAATGAGTAGAAGTGCAATTAAAATACGAGATGTTAGATCTACAATTCGTAAAGAAGTTGGTATTAAAAGCCATCGGTCTGCATCTTTAGATACACGAGCTGCTAGAGGATCTTACGTTCCTGAAAAGTCACGACCATCATCAGAAGAAAGAAAATCTGGGAATAAATTCTTAAATGGGTAAACTTAAAAAAAAAAAAAAAAAAAAATAGAAAAGAAAAGTTTTCCAATGTTAATACATTATTTTTCAAAATTTCAAAGTAGAGGATTTTATTGTTGTTATATTTAAAAATCTGTATTATTTTTTAATCTGTAGTAAATGGGGTAATGCAAGAAGGAGTTCTATAAATCTTTCAGAAGTAAAGCGTAAAGATACAAGACCTCTAACTGACAAAGCTTATCAAAAGAGAAAAGTCGGTGAATTAGCAGAAGTAAGTTTTCAAAATTAGTTTTTGATTGTAATTTTTAGTAGCTTAAGAGTAAAACATAAGAGTTCGGTAACATTTCATAATATTTAAACCATAAGAGTTCAGTAATATTTCATAAATTTAAATTCCAGCAATTTAATGAGTTTTCTGGGATGCTATTTGGACTATACTTTGATATGTGTTACATATCTAGAGTCCTCCCTTTTATCCTTTTAAAAAAAATCTCATTGATTTATAGTGCATCAGTTTCCTTTGAATGGATTTTACTTAAAAATTTTCATTGATAAAGGTAATTTGTCGTTGTGTTTCGTGATTGTTGTTTATTAAGTTCATTGTGCCTTGTGGACTAAAAAAAAGCAATTTATTTGTATCTCTAACGTTTATTAAATTGTATTAATTTTTTGTATAAGTTCAAATCAACCTTAAAAAAAAATATTTAGGTTCTATTTTAGGATCTTAATTTCAGAATGCAGTGTTATATTATAATTATATAAAATTTGACTGTGTTACAGTGGCAGACTAAGGCTGAAGTGGGCCCTAGGCAACATTGTCCTATTTTTTAGTCATGACACATACTTTACGTTTGGTAGTTTGGTTTTAAAGCATATAGTATGTAGTTCTATTTATCGGATTCCAAGAAGAAAAGGAAAAAATAATATACGAGTACAAAAATTAAATAAACATAATTTATTAAAACAAACAATAATACTCAAACAAATATACCCAGATTGATTATTTATATTGCCATTTTTTTCTCTTTTAATTCTGCAAACTCGTCAATTAGTTTGTCATAATAGAGTAATAACTTTTTCTATATAAAATAATGATAAACTATTTAACTTTTGTGGCCTAATATGGATCTTAAAAAAAATTTTATTCTGTCCATTACTGAGAATGATCTTTCACCGCTTGCATTGCTTATTGGAAGGGTTAAATTCTCAGAATTATGTTTAAATTAGGGAATGTCGCAATAATATTATTTTCCTGAATAAATGACCACATGGATACAGGCAAGTGCTCTATTTGCCCCATTTTTAAGAAAGGTGACAGAACAGACTTCTGCAACTATCGCAGAATAACTCTTTTGAACACTATCTTTAAAAATTTTTCAAACATCCTGTACAGTAGACTATTACCCCATGTTGATATGGTCATTGGAAATTATCAATGTGGCTTTCTTAGAGGTAAGTCAACTACTGGTCAAATGCACGCCTTGAGACAAATATTGGAGAAGGCTAAAGAATTTAATATCTATACATGCTACCTCTTTATAGATTTTAAAGCTGCATATGACAGCATTATTTGACCAAAACTTTACAAAGCAATGGAGGAATTCAATATAACAACTGAATTAATTAATCTAACAAAAACTACACTTAGAGAGTAAAGTATAGAATGAAATTAGGGAACGATTCTTCTGAAGTCTTTTATACTGAAAGAGGATTACGACAGGGCGATGCCCTATCATGCCTTTTATTCAATCTAGCCTTAGAAAAGGCCATCAGAGCATCTGGTATCACAACTAGAGGAACCATTTACCAGAAGACTTTACAAACCTTGGCATTTGCTGATGACATTGCCTTGGTTGCTAGATCCAGAAATTATATTATAGAAGCTTTTAATTTATTAGAAGCTGAGGCTAGTAAATTAGGCTTAAAAATAAATGAAGATAAAATAAAATTTATGGGAACATCCCAGAGTATACCTAATCTAAAGTCATTTACAGTTTGAGGCTACACCTTTGAAATAGTTTCACAGTTCAAATATCTTGGAACAACCATCACCACTAATAATGACTTGGACGTAGAGATAAACAACAGGATCGCCATGTCAAATAAATGCTATCATGGCCTTAAAAACCAATTAAAATCTCGATTTATAAGTTTGAAAAAGAAAATTAACATCTATAAAACTCTACTTCGAACTATTCTGCTCTATGGAAGTGAATGCTGGGCAATAACCAAATTGCATGAAAATAAATTGCTGACTTTTGAATGGAAAATCTTAAGAAAAATATTTGGTGCAGTTCAAGAGAATAATTTTTGGAGATCTTTATTCAATTTTGAAATTTATAAAAAATAAAAGCAATCTCATGTTGTATAAGTCATAAAAATCAATAGACTGCGATGGCTTGGATACCTATTCCGACTCGATGACATAAACCCAGTAAAACAACTCACTTTCACTAATCCCATGGGGTAGAGGAAACGAGGAAGACCACCAATTAGGTGGCTTGACTCAGTAGAGAGGGACTTAACTACTGTCAAAAGGGGAAACTGGAGGAGTCTTGCAGCAGATGGGAACGGATGGAAAAAACTGCTTGGCACAGCCTTGGCATGTAACAGGCTGTAGTGCTTTGGAAGAAGGAGAAGGATACAGGCAAAATACATTCAGAAAAGGCTTTCGCCTTTACTGACGTGCATAGTAAAGGCTAGATTGTATTTACACACATCAACACTGGTGGGCGTGAATGAACAAGCACAGGAACGCTCGTCCTCACTTGTCGACTTTACCAATCAATGATTCGACATAATTTGGATACGTTTCAGGAATAATTATGCATGTGTTTTTCTGTTAAATTAAAATTAAAATGAAAAACCTAATTTTCAGGCCCCAAAAATTACTGGCCCTAGGCACATGCCTAAGTTGCGTAGTCCTTAATCTGTCTCTGGTGTGTTATTATAGTGATTAAATGCCATTGAAGATAGCAAAATATAAATAGTAACTCCTCAACAGAGAGGTATCATAGATATATGTAGTATCTAACACCATTGGGAATTGTTTTACTGCTGGCAATGTGTTAGTCGCTAATGGCACAATGGCAGCATCAATACAGAAGATAAGTAAACACAAATATAATATATTTAATGACAAAAAATAAATAAAATGTATAAAATTAAAAAATTTTTTGCAAATTTTATTTATTTTAATAGAAAGGAAAACACAATAATTAAAAAATAAATTTATAATGAGTCTTAATCCTGTTTAGATTATCCTTTTTAAAAAAATTTTTGTTGTAATGATAAATCTTTTTTAGTATTGTAAAAATTAGTTTCTAAGAAAAAGAAGTGATTTGTATTTGTGACAAAAACAGCAGATTAAAAAAAGTTACTCAAATTTAAAAAAGAAAAAACAAAAGACTCCAAATTAAAAAAAATAATAATAATGAGAGAGAAAGAGGTACTTCGCATTGATTAATCTGTGGTTCAAAAACAAGGATAATTTATTTATTTTTTTTTTATTTTATTTTAATTATTTATTTTTTTAAAGGCATAATGAAAAAATTTATTTAAGATTTATGTAATAAAGTATCAAAGTATTTAAGAAAGTACAGCGAAACCCACTTAAGAAGTTTTCGAAGGGCCTAACTGATTAAAACTTCTTAAATGGGAAATCAGGCAATAAGCATTATTAATGTGTATGTATGTATGTGTGTGTGTGTGTGTGTGTGTATATATATATATATATATATATATATATATATATATATATATATATGTATATATATATTTATATATAAAACCCACTTAAGAAGTTTTCTAAGGGAATAAAAAGCGAAAACTTCTTAAACAAAATTAATTTTTTTAAAAACAAAATAATCACATAGATAATGAGGAGAGATTTTTTTCTTTATAAAATAATATATAAACAATAGGATTGGTTTTACTCAAAAATTTACATTTTTTGCATAGTTAAATTAGCTAATAATGGGAAAACAACATAATTACCTTAGAATATCTGTAATTCAGCTAAGAAATTTTGTTTTGAACACCACTGGAATCAATTTTACAGAAAAAAATTGTTTATAGTTTTTTATTTTTGTTTTTTATTGGAAATTTGTAATTTGATAACAGTTTAGTTGTTTAAAGCGTTTAAAAACTTCTTCACATTTTAAATAAAAATGACAAAAATTGTTTTCAGCTATAAACATTGACCTTTACAAACAGAGAGAAAGGAGAAAAAAACAGTAATCGAAAGGCAGCTATAAATGCGTTCTGAAAGTAAACTTAGAAATGAAAGAAAACTTTTTAAGTGGGAAAGTGTTTGGAAAGAAATTTTATAAACAGTTATTTTAACATTGTATGAATAGGGGGAAAAATAGGTACCAAAAATATAAAGTTCTTAAGCTAGAACTTCTTAAACAGGTTTTACTGTACTTGTATTAATTTATTTTCATAGTTTTTAGATGAAATGGGATTCACTCCTCCTATAAGCATGTCAAAACTCATGTCTCCGAGCAAAAAAGACTTTGAAAATATTTTTCAGGTAATTATTTTATTGAATTTTTTTTTAATTTGTGTTTTCATATCAACTCAGTTTCTTCCAAAGATCTGGTATTTGGAAACTGTTAAATGTACATTTGTCTTGAAATGATTAAACTTTACAATAGCTTCTTTTATGCTTTGTTAACAATTCTCTATTAAGTACATATAAAAAAATGTCCTTGATAGAGAATTCATAGTATTCATATGATTGATTTTCATGCTATTTTCAGAGTAGTAAAATCTTTGGTTTTAAAATTTTCCTAAAATTTGAGATCTCAATAGGTATGCAAGATGTAGAAAAAAGCCCCCACTTTTCCTAAAATCTTTTCAATTAAAAAGATGGAGATAAGTAAACTTTAGAAAGCTTCACCTAACTATGCATGGTTCATTGGTAAAAGTCAAGGTCGGTTTCTTGAATTCAAAAGTACACTTGCCAGAAAACAGCAGATAACTCTTATGTGTGATTGATTTTCATGTTTTGTTTTCAGGATTGTAAAGTCTTGTTTTAAAATTTTCCTGAAGTGTGAGGTCTTAATGAGTTTTAATTAAACATACAAAATTCAGAAAAATCTCTCGCTTTACTAGAATTTTCTTTATTAAAAAGATGGAAATAAACAAGTTTTGGAAAGCTCCACCCAGTCATGCCTGGTACTTTGGTAGAGGCCATGGTGGTTCTCTTCAGTTCTAGAGTACACTTATTAGAAAACAGCATATAACTCTGTCATAATTTATTAGTGTATAAACTAATGCATTTATTGTTTAACAAGAACAAAAGCTCTTTTTCGTTTACCAATAGTGTTAAGGTATCTGTCTATGTCATTTTTTGCCAAAATTCCTAATTTTTTTTTATTCTTGTATTGTAAAATTTGAACTTTTTGCCGTCTAAATCTGTGTTTGTTTCGTCTCTACGGCATTTTAAAGAAAAGTTACAGTTCTTTAAACATCAGTGACAGCTGTCAAAACAAAACAGAAGTAATGACTTTGGAACCGGAAATTGTGAATTTAAAGCCTTTTAAAGAGCATTTTTTGGACAAAACTTTTTAAATTTTCATGAAGATTAATTTGAACATTTTTCTAGCATTTTTAATAATTAGCAACTTAGCAGTTAAAAAATTTTGAAGCAAGAAAATGTGGGGAATTTTAAACATTGTATTTTAATTTTTTAATAGTTAAAGTTGCTTTCATAAACTTCAAATGCGTTTTTCTCGGAATGGTATTTTTAATAAAATGTTGTAACTTAAAATGTGATTTCTCAAAAAGTTCTTAAAATATTTTGTTGAAAATTATTATGAATGCTTTTGATAGTATTTACTAGTGAATGACCTAAAAGCTGTAAATTTCGATAATTTTTAATGAT
Organism: Pardosa pseudoannulata; assembly: GCA_032207245.1. Classification (NCBI taxonomy): domain Eukaryota; kingdom Metazoa; phylum Arthropoda; class Arachnida; order Araneae; family Lycosidae; genus Pardosa; species Pardosa pseudoannulata. The sequence goes on from CM063509.1 coordinate 104,525,916, forward strand.
GTTACACTCATAGATATAAAGATAATGAAAATTGGTTAAAAATTCAATGTGTATGATTTTGAAGGACCAACATTTTTTACCAAATGTAAATTAAGCAAAGATTTTAGGTGATTCACTAGTCCAGTGTATAAGAAATGTGTTGCATCAAAAAATATTGAAATAATTTAATTTATTAAAAAAATTAGACCTTTTGAAAAAACCAGATTTTTTTACTAAATTTTCTTTATTTATTAGAAATTTTATAAAAACTTGTCCAGGAATAAATTTTTTAAGTGCAATTCTCTATGATTATATAAAAAATAAATCTAAAAATCTAAAAACATTATCTAGTTTCTACATTTAAAGAAAAAAGTTCTCTGAACATAGACAGATACCTTAAGTACATAAGAAAATGTCCTTGATAGAGAATTCATAGTATTCACATATGATTGATTTTCATGCTTTGTTTCAGAATAGTAAAATCTTTGGTTTTACAATTTTCCTGAAATGTGAGATCTCAATAGGAATGCAAGCTGTAGAAAAAAGCCTCCACTTTTTCTAAAATCTTTTCAAGTTAAAAAGATGGAGGTAAATAAACTTTAGAAAGCTTCACCTAACTGTGCATGGTACATTGGTAGAAGTCAAGGTGGGTTTCTTGAAATCAAGAGTACACTTACCAGAAAAAAGCAGACAACTCTTATGTGTGATTGATTTTCATGTTTTGTTTTCAGGATTGTAAAGTCTTGTTTTAAAATTTTCCTGAAGTCTGAGGTCTTATGAGTAATAATTGAACATACAAAATTCAGAAAAAGCTTTCACTTTACTGGAATTTTCTTAATTAAAAAGATGAAATAAACAAGTTTTGGAAAGCTCCACCCAGTCATGCATGGTACTTTGGTAGAGGCCATGGTGGTTCTCTTCAATTCTAGAGTACACTTATTAGAAAACAGCATATAACTCTGTCATAATTTATTAGTGCATACACTAATGCATTTATTTTTCAACAAGAACAAAAGCTCTTTTTTGTTTACCAATGGTGTTAAGCTAACCAGGCATCTCCTTCTCACATTCTTGAGTATTTGGGTTTCACCAAAAACAGATTTTTAAAGAACTTGATTTTATTAAATTTTTTGAGGTTTTTATATTTAGAATGATGGTCTAGCTTAGTAACAACAAGAAGTAGAAATAGAAGTTAATAGTGTCTATCCTGAGAAATGTCTATAACTGTTTATGCTCCACTCTTTCAATCATTGAAACACAAAATATTCTTTGAGTTAGGGTATAACTCTGTAGGATTCCTTTATAATTTCAAAATTTAAAGATGGCAGGGATCAAAATGGAAGGAATTATTAGTACTATATTTATTAAATATCATTTTTCTATTTTATTAAACTATTTGAGATTTTTTAAATCTGTTTAAAGTTTAACTGTTATATTTTATTTTCCCTTAGTTTTTGTACAAAACTTTTGATATGACATATGAAGTTAAAAGAATTGAAGATGAAGCTCCAAAAATTTTGAAAAATTTGGGTTATCCCTTTATGGTTAACAAATCTGCATTTGTCTATGTAGCTCGTGCTAATTGGCCTACTTTATTAGGAGTTCTTATATGGATGATGGATATAAACAAGGTAAGTTTTTTTAAAAATAAGTTTCTTTTAAAATATTAATATCATTATGTTTCAATTTTTTTTAAAGTTATAAGAAACTATTTAAACTTTTCAATTTTATTTTTAACTTCTTTATAAGTACTATAGCCTGTTACCAGTCAAGGGTGTCTCTCCGAGTTTCCTCCACCTAATTCTATTCTGTGCAATAGCTCTCCATCAGTTGTCTCCATTTAGCTTAAGGTCTTTCTTAACATCATTATCTTCTTCTGTAGCATTACAGTCTTCTATAGGCCAAGGCTGTCTCTAAAAGTTTCTTCCATCTGGAACCATCTGCTGCCACAGTTCTCCACTCGTTGACTCCAATTTCATGCTGTGTTTTCTCAACCATATCAATCCACCTGGTGTTTGGTCTACCTCTTTTCATTTTTCCATCAATTTTTTGAAATATAACTTTTTTTGTAGGGTTTAAGTCGTTGTATCTATAAATATCAGACAACAAGGTTAATCTTTACTGGGTTCCTGGTCATATGGGAATTCAGGGTAATGAGCTTGCTGATTATTTAGCTAGGAAGGGGTCCAGCACTTCCTTTACTGGACCTGAGCCTGTCCTTGGTATTGCTCTGGGGTCTATTAGGAATTCTGTCTTTAGGCATTTTAGGTACCTTCAGTATTCCAAGTGGCTTATTGGGGATGGTCATAGGCAAGCTAAAGAGCTTAATCGTGACTGCCCCAGCTTGCGTAGTAAGGAGCTCTTGTCGCTTCATAGGAATGGCCTGAGGAAAGCAGTTGGTCTTCTTACTGGTCATTGTGCCCTCAATAGGCACCTCAACATAATGGGTATTAGCTCTGATCCCTTGTGCCGTGGCTGCCGTCTTGAGGAGGAGACTGCTCGCCACATTTTGTGTGATTGCGAGTATTTCTCGGCTCTTAGGTTTGAGTACCTTGGTCACCACCTCTTTGAGCCTTGGGAGCTGCAGGACATCCCTGTTAGCTGTTTGCTGAGATTTGCCTCAGCTTGTGGCCTTTTCTCTTAGGCGCACTTGGGTCGTGTTTTGTTCTTCTTGTGTTTGGGTACAGTAGACCTCTGGTCGCAGTGCCCTGCTCTTGGGGAATCCCCCAAGGGCTGCCCTAAAGGTGATTTCATTCATTCATCTATAAATATGTCCCAACCACCTTAATTGATAGATCTTTATAGTTTTCACAATATTTTGTTGTCCAAATTTAGAGTATAGTTCATGACGGATTCTTCATACATTATTTTCTTTAACTGCTCCAAATATTTTTCTTAGTATTTTTTGTTCAAATATTAATAGCTTATTTTCCTCAGATTTGTTCATAGTCCAACACTCGCTTCCATACATAATTATTGGCTTTACTAAAGTTTTATAAAGATTAATTTTGGTTTTTATGCCTAAGTGTTTTGATTTAAAGTGATTTCTCAGTCTGTAATAACATTTATTTGCCATATTTAATCTCTTCCTAATTTCAATATCATTATTTTTATTATAATTGACCCTAGATATTTGAACTGTTCAACATTTTCAAAGCTGTAATCTCCAATTGTCATTGGTTGTACATCAAGTCTGTCATGTGTTACTGCCATAAACTTTGTTTTTTCTATGTTTATTGTTAGTCCAATATTTTAGCTGCCAGTTCGAGTGTGCAAAAAGCTTCACTTACTGATTTCCGGGTTCTGCCAATTATGTCAATATCATCTGCATAAGCTAAAATTTGTATAGATTTTTGAGAAATGGTTGATCGTGTCTGAATACCTGAGTCTCTTATAGCTTTTTCCAATGCGATATTAAATAATAGACATGACAGGGAATCTCCTTGCTTCAGCCCTTTTTCTGTAAAAAAGCATTCAGATAGGTTGGTGCCAAGTTTAATTTTACATTTAACTCTATTAAGTGTCATTTTTGTAAGATTTACTAGTTTCTCAGGTATTTCTAATTCAATGATTGCATCATATAAT
>CM063509.1:104534579-104544579 GCA_032207245.1 Pardosa pseudoannulata
TTGATCACTATATATATATATAAAACTTTAATATCACTTTTCAAAAACATACGTTGGTTTTTAGTTAAGTAATAAAATATATGTAAACTTTCATTCCTCTTCCCCGCAGACCCCTTCATTTCGCATTATCAAATAGGGTATACCTATTTTTACGGTTGTGAGCCAATATGGCTCATAGAATGTATATGAAAATAAATAAATATAGTAATAAATATAGTATAAAGTAAATATAAAATATAAAATATATAAAGTATAGTATAAAGTAAATATAGAGAAGAAATCGAGAACACTTCCATTCCAATGACAGAAATTCATGCTACTGACGCACGGAAGAATTGTCAAGTTCAACAATCATGCAAAAGAAACAGATGTAGAAACCATTGTGCTAAATGTAATAGAAATGTTTGCGGAAAATAGGTTTCAAAAACAGATTTTATATGTAAAAAATGTTTTCCATGAATTTTTGGATAATAAACATTTTATTTAAATTAATTTGGAACTATTTTCTTTGCAAAAAACTTCAATTTTCTTTTATGAGTCAAATTGACTCACTTCAGTAAAAATAGGTATATGATCAACATCCGTAAATCTAGTGTTAAGTCAAAGAATGAGGATAAATTCTTGAATAGTTTAAATTAAAAATTGCTTTTCTCACTAAAAAATAGCTGGTAAGGATGTGGTTAATTTTTCAGCCTATTTCGGTTTAAAATTCGTTTAAAGAAGTATCTAAATGCGACTCATCTATCTCTAGAAATTTTTTCTGTAGTATACAACGTGAGGTTAAGTCAGCCCAATATGGTGAATTACCAAACATCTTAAGATATATTTTCGAATTCCGAAATCAGTATTCAAAAACACACATCAGTAATTTGTAAAATGAACCTTAATACTCACCGAAGCATTAAATTAGCTTGTAAGTGCCAACGTTACAAGCCAGTAGCATGTAAGAAGCACCAATTAACGTTAATAACCTTAATTATCATTAAGACAAAGTGAAAAATCCAAATCTTAGCGCTGAACACTCCAGGCAGTGATTTTAACGTTCATTAATTCACTCTATTTTTTAGTTGAAGACGGATCTTTTTTTATCTCCTTTAGAATCATTGAGAGAGGGTTCTCGAATATTTCGGGCTTTAAAATTTTCAGGAAAAGCTTTATACGAAAGAATTCATTTCTCTTTCGTCTTTATGTCAACTTTGCTTCAAAATGCTGTGTCAAGCTTTTTAAAATTTTTCAAAAATTCTGCAATCTAAGTGATAGATCCGAAAGATTTCTGTCAACAGAAATCAGTTACTTTCTGAATCTTTCATGACGCTTCAATGCAGAACTTGAAATCCCGAGGAATTTTATTTTGATGATATCTTGTGACATTTTGTAATGCGCTTCCGTTTAGTGTTTTTTCCCCATTCTAAATTGAATATTTCGTTCTGAATTATTGCTTTGGTATTTATATATATATATGGGAATTTCAATAAATTAAATGTTTCGTTCTAGGTTGCTATTTTGGTATTTATTTTATTAAACAATCCCTGTAATGTTTTTATATAATGCCGTACGTAACAAGAAGCGAACAGGTAGAATACTGCCTTTGGTTACTATGGTAACGAAATAAGCACGGATGTTCATAGCAATTCTGAAGTTTTCACTTTTAAGGGGCCACGTGGTTGGTTGGTCCATTTAGAAATTACGGGACTTCTCTAGGAAAGATTGTTGCTATTGCCTTTAGAAGTTGCACTTCTAAAGGCCCCTCCACACTGTGGTCTACTGCAATCCATTACCATCGTCTGGAGCGGGTATGGCTTATAGTGGTCGATGTTGGCAGACGATAAAATAGCCTTGGTGGACGATGGTCTCGGATGAGGTTTTTCTCCGAGGATCAAAGGCAGCCAGATGCGCAACTTAAGTGCGCAGTAGACCCTATGGACGAATCCACGTGCTCGGCTCATTTAGTGGCCCAGCGGTGGATGGAACCTGTGAACCATCGTTCAAGGTCACCACCAGGAAGTGGTGAATAATTGGCCATAGTGTGGAGGCTACATTAGAGTTGGGTGGGTTATTGTAATTTAGAAGCATAGGCAAGCAGAAGACCCCTAAACTTGGCCTGCTACTTCCAAAAGTATCGTTTGGAAACTTCGAGAACATTTGACCACGAACCTAATTTGAGTGTCCCAGCTGCCATTAATGAACACGCGGATCTATGGCCGGATCGAACTTCGATCCGGCTACCCTCAGGTTACGAGATTACTGACTTTAACAACTGTGCTATCACGGCCCAAGGGGACAGTGGAGTTTCAAAATGAATGTATAATATTTGACCAATGTACTTCAAAATTTGATATGTTATAAGCAATGTATTTGTGTGAAAGCGTTTGCAATTTCTAGGTAAAACCTCATTAATTTTAAAAACTATCGATTATTTCAAATGGAGCATTATTAGAAATATTCTGTGGGTATTCCTTTTACATATAACACCATTTTTATCCGCATAGTATCTTTTAGGCTCTAGGGCAAAACTTAGTTATCGTAAGCATTCGCTGGAAATATAGTTAGAAAAAATAATAATAAAGTATATTAGAAAATATTAGTTTTTACCGTACAAAATTTATAAAATAATTATTTTAATTTCAAGAAAGATAAACTTTTGCCATTCGAAATGAATTACGTAAACCAACTTTTATTTTACGGTCTGCAAGGTACATTTCGGATACATTTTGGAAGTATTATTATGGTTAGAAATGCACCTAGAGAGCTCTGTCCAGCTTCCATGGGCTTTGTGACTTCACAGGCTTAGAATAGTGATTGTATGGTAGCTGGTCGAATGATGTTACAAACTACCTCCATAATAAATGCGATTCTCCCCCCCCCCAAAAAAAAGAGTTCTTGATGAAATCCTTTTTTTGGGGGTGAGGGGGGTGAGTGAAAGAGTTTAACTCTTTTTCTTCATCATCAGCATTATAGCCTGTTACAGGCCACGGCCGTCTCCCCGAGCTTCCTCCACCTGACTCTATCAAAGACAATAGATTGCCAATGATGGACTCCCAGTTCTCTTAAATCCCTCTCTACAGAATCTACCCAGCTGGTGGGGGGTCTTCCTCTTTTTCGCTTGCCTTCCATTTTTGAAAAGATCACTAGTTTAGTTGGGTTGGAATCTTCATATCTAAAAAGGTGTCCTAGCCATCTAATGCGGCTGGCCTCAATGGCTTCTGGTTCTTTAAATCTATTGTATATTTCATAATTATATTGAATTCTGTAGACATTTTGTTTAACTGCTCCAAAGATTTTTAGAGTTTAACTCTATCTGCATTATTTATCTTGCTCTATCATTAACTACATCATTAATTTGTCGTGCAATCAGTTAACACACAAAGAAACTTTAAAGATGAACCTTTTTCCCCGTTTACAGTTAAAACTGAAACTCAGTTTTGCTTCTACTGTACCCTTAATGAAATTGAGTGTTCTTCGCGCATTACCCCGTGATCTTTGTGACTTCACAAGCCTAGGATAGTGATTGTATGGAAGTAGGTCGAATGATGTTACGAACTGCCTCCATAATGAATGAGATCTCAAAAAAGAATTCTTAATGGAGGAAAAGAGTTGAACTCAACCTAAATTGTTTACAATTTCTTACAGCTAGCGAATACATCCTCGATCACCAATCGTCTTCCATCGTCTCGGAAAACTCTCTACGCCAGGGCCGTAGTCAGAAATTATTTTCGGAGGGGGACCAAGAGAGAAAAACATCTTTATTTGTGAATGGTACTTCAATTGATGAAAGCACTGTATTTCCGGCCAGCGGCACAGCAAGACTTTTATGGTCTGAGCGTTTTTTTTTCTAAGAAAATAACTTTCCATGTTAATGAACAGCTAGGCAGATAGCCCATAAACACACAAACGTGGGGCATTGTCTATCTACAAACTGATCTTTCAAAATTTGGGGGGGGGGCACCAGTCCCTCAAATCCCTCCCCCTGCCTACGGCCTTGCTCTACTCAGAAGTAAACACAATCCACCCCTGGCTCTTCCCGTGACCGAATCAGAATCAACAAGATCGAAATCTTCTCTAAAAAGCAATTGTCCTGAAGTCCATCTAGCTCATAATTGTCGATCGTTTCATACATATGAAAGTATTGGCATGATAAATAACATAGCATGGGTAAGTCCTTATGGATTTGAGAATTTTAAAGATTAGGTTAAGTTTGAGCATAAAAGTAAAAATAAATATAAAAATAATTACACGCTGAAGAAAAGTAATTACACGGTGCAATAGCAGTAAAATTAAATTAAGTACATGATATAAACTATAAATTATTATTTTTTAAGTGCAGGCTTTCTGGTACTCTAATCAATAAGAACGAGAGAAAAGAGAAAGACATACTCTTCACACTCTTCAAAATTTGTGTGTCCAAGGGCTTCCAAAGAAAAAAAAGAAGTAATTTACTTCTGAGCCAGCGTTGTCCCAAAGGTTTCGAGACAATAAGAATAAGAGATTTGAAAATAACACCTAAGTATGAGAACAGCCACGGTAAACTCTTTTAGGGTAACACAGACATTTTATGACCGATTTTCTTCTAAAGTGTACAATACCATTCAAAACTTCACCATTGAAAGAAGTACATGATTGATTGATCTCGAATTCATATGGAAGTCATATGATTTCTTATGGAAAGATAGTTGCCATTGCCTCTACAGGTTAAGTTCAAAAAGTTGTCCAAAGGCTTCCAAAGAAAAAAGAAGCAATTTACTGCTGAGCCAGCGTTGTCCCAAAGGTTTCCAGACAATAAGAATAAGAGATTTGAAAATAACACCTAAGTATGAGAACAGCCACGGTAAACTCTTTTAGGGTAACACAGACATTTTATGACCGATTTTCTTCTAAAGTGTACAATACCATTCAAAACTTCACCATTGAAAGAAGTACATGATTGATTGATCTCGAATTCATATGGAAGTCATATGATTTCTTATGGAAAGATAGTTGCCATTGCCTCTACAGGTTAAGTTCAAAAAGTTGTCCAAAGGCTTCCATATCCTTTCCCTTCCCTTCACAAGAAAAAAAAAAGAAGCAATTTACGGCTGTGCCTAAGTTGGCCAGCGTTGTCCCAAAGGTTTCCAGACAATAAGAATAAGAGATTTGAAAATAACACCTAAGTATGAGAACAGCCACGGTAAACTCTTTTAGGGTAACACAGACATTTTATGACCGATTTTCTTCTAAAGTGTACAATACCATTCAAAACTTCACCATTGAAAGAAGTACATGATTGATTGATCTCGAATTCATATGGAAGTCATATGATTTCTTATGGAAAGATAGTTGCCATTGCCTCTACAGGTTAAGTTCAAAAAGTTGTCCAAAGGCTTCCAAAGAAAAAAGAAGCAATTTACTGCTGAGCCAGCGTTGTCCCAAAGGTTTCCAGACAATAAGAATAAGAGATTTGAAAATAGCACCTAAGTATGAGAACAGCCACGGTAAACTCTTTTAGGGTAACACAGACATTTTATGACCGATTTTCTTCTAAAGTGTACAATACCATTCAAAACTTCACCATTGAAAGAAGTACATGATTGATTGATCTCGAATTCATATGGAAGTCATATGATTTCTTATGGAAAGATAGTTGCCATTGCCTCTACAGGTTAAGTTCAAAAAGTTGTCCAAAGGCTTCCAAAGAAAAAAGAAGCAATTTACTGCTGAGCCAGCGTTGTCCCAAAGGTTTCGAGACAATAAGAATAAGAGATTTGAAAATAACACCTAAGTATGAGAACAGCCACGGTAAACTCTTTTAGGGTAACACAGACATTTTATGACTGATTTTCTTCTAAAGTGTACAATACCATTCAAAACTTCACCATTGAAAGAAGTACATGATTGATTGATCTCGAATTCATATGGAAGTCATATGACTTCTTATCGAAAGGTGGTTGCCATTGCCTCTACAGGTTAAGTTCAAAAAGTTGTCCAAAGGCTTCCAAAGAAAAAAGAAGCAATTTACTGCTGATCCAGCGCCGTAAGGACCACTGAATTTTGTAGATGGTGCATCTATAGCACTATGGGTTCTAGTTTTAATTGTAAGCAGTAAAAAAATTTATACCCTAAAGCTTTCCGTGTGTTAACAGATCGCAAGACAAATTTCGTTCTAACAAAGTAGAATTGATTACAGCAAACAATTATGAAAGTAGAAAGCCAAAATTTACATGTCTTATGAAGCTAAATTTAACTGTATTTGGCAATAAATTATAGTTATTAAATCATTAGTATTGTAGTTGTACAAATTATATATGATTTTCTTGCGTTTTAATTTATGTATTAGAGTGTTGATCTGTAAAACATGTGAATCCGAATGACCTTGATACCCAAAGAATATTTAGTTTTTAACTAAACATTTTTTGTCTTTGTTGCCTCAAAAAATTAAGGACATTTTATTTAAGAATTTTGAGATTCTCTACTCATAAACAGGGATCAATTCTAGCGAGGAGCAAGTTGGTGAACAGCACGTGAGCTGTCAAATTTAAGGGTTTCGAAAAGAATATCAACCAACATATAACCGAGCATAAGTTTTGTTAATGGAAGGACAGACAATTTTAATTTGCCCGTCCTTAGCCCTTAGAAATTTTAAAACATGTGAATCCGAATGACCTTGAATACCCAAGAATATTTCATTTTTAACTAAAAATCTTTTGCCTTTGTTGCCTCAAAAATTAAGGATATTTTATTTAAGAATTTTGAGATTCTCTACTCATAAACAGGGATCAATTCTAGCGAGGAGCAAGTTGGTGAACATGAGCTGTCAAATTTAAGGGTCGAAAAGAATATCAACTAACATATAACCGAGCATAAGTTTTGTTAATGGAAGGACAGCCAATTTTAATTTGCCCGTCCTTAGCCCTTAGAAATTTTAAAACATGTGAATCCGAATGACCTTGAATACCCAAGAATATTTCATTTTTAACTAAAAATCTTTTGCCTTTGTTGCTTAAAAAATTAAGGACATTTTATTCAAGAATTTTGAGAGTCTCTACTCATTAACAACATAGATGAATTCTAGCAAGGAGCAAGTTGGTGAACAGAACATGAACGGTCAAATTTAAGGGCTGCGAAAAGAATATCAATCAACGTATAACCGAGCATAAGATTTGTTAATGATGAAAGGAGGGCCAATTTTAATTTGCACTTGGTTAGCCGACGTTCTAGAAACGGCACTGCTCATAAAAGACGATTCCAAATTTAGCAGTTCTGTGACACTAAATTTCAGTGCTTGCTTTGAGTGTAAAGATAAGAAACCGGCATCAAGAATCGGAAATAAATCGACTATTTTATTAACAAAAAATAACGCACGGAAGGAAAAAAAAAAAAGTAGATAAAGTGACCTTGTCCTTACCCGAATGTGAATCACGTGAACCGTGTTTTAAACGCCTTATCCTGCTCGTGACATATCAAGAATCAAGTCCATCATTATTTGTATCACACAAGTGTTATTGCGCAATATGCACTTGTTTGCCACACTTGTTTAAATCTAGATGGATTTAGTAATGAAACTACACCAGGTGTTAATGAAACTGTCGGGATTTGTTTTTTAAAATATGATTGTGTATTCACTTGGATACGTGTAAATCGGAAAAAGGAAAATTTCCTACCGGCTTTATTGAAAGATTTCAACCCATAACGGTCAAATCACGATTCAAGTATCTCTCAATTGTGTCAAATGTTGCTGAAAATTTAGCAGTTCAATCTCATTTGACTGTGATGTGTAATGGAGAAGAAGAAAAGAGATTTTTATATTCATTACAACAAACAAAACAATTTTAATTAAAAATAATTTTTAATGTTTTTTGATTTTTTATATATTTCTGTATATTTGACACATTATAGGTATATTTGTAATTGTCGTATTTTTATATATGAGTGTGTGTGTGTGTAAGAAAAATTCTCAGGGGTTATATATATGTATATATATATATATATATATATATATATATTTTATATATGAGTGTGTGTGTGTAACAAAAATTATCAGGGGTTATATATATGTATATATATATATATATATATATATATATATATACATATATATACATATATATATGTATATATATATATATATATATATATATATATATATATATATATATACATATATATATATATATACATATATATATATATATATATATATATATATATATATATATATATATATACATATATATATATATATATATATATACATATATATATACATATATATATACATATATATATATATATACATACATATATATACATATATATATACATATATATATATATATATATATATATATATATATATATATATATATATATATATATATATATATATATATATATATATATATATATATATATATATGAGTGTGTGTGTGTAACAAAAATTATCAGGGGTTATATATATATATATATATACACACACATATATATATATATATATACATATATATATGTATATATATATATATATATACATATATATATACATATATATATATATATTATATACATATATATACATATATATATATATATATATATATATATATATATATATATATATATATATATATATATATAATATATATATATATATATATATATACATATATATATATATATATATATATATATATATATATATTATATATATATATATATATATATATATATATATATATATATATATATATATATATATATATATATGTATGTATGTGTGTGTGTGTGTATAAGAAAAATTTCTCAGGGGTTTTCAAAACTCAAATCAAGGGCTAAAAATTCCCGCGTCATTTTGCATTCCCCTTATTAAACCCTAACCTAAATTGACCACTGGGGCTACAGTTTACGCCCTCAGAGAAGGGGCCTGACCAATTATAACTCTACATGGCTCTAGCGAACAATTTAGGAAATTTCTAAACAAAAAGGAGATGCACGATGTCGTTGGGCAGATATTTCCCCAAAGATGTTGACTCATGTGTTAAGAGTCTTCTACATATAACTTCATGCTGGCTGACTCCTCAGTTAATGGACAAATGAAGTGGGAATCGGTCCTCCAACGTTATCTTAATAAAGGTTTTTAGCCAAAACGGTGTCATTTTTATGGCCATGACTGCAACCACCCATCGAGAAGTCCGTCTCATTACATACATACATACTAACATACATATATAAATGAAATTGTTTTCCCTGTTCTGTATACAAATTCACAAAATTTGACTGATTTTAACCGAACTTAGTACATTTTTCAGAAGTTGTAGATCAGCACTGTCCATTAAAAAGTTCTTAAAACATTTTTTTAATAACCTTTAACCCTTTTTTCTTATAAGGAAACCTATTATTTTTTGTAAATCTACAATAAATTTTTATTGTAACAGGCGTCACCGGCTGTTTGATCAACATTTGCTGCTATTTTAATAGATACTAGCTACATCTCGGCCTAATGACATCACAGTGTGGAAAATATATATTACATATGCTCTTAAAAATAATACAGACTCGGACTATCTTAACTGTCTGTCTAGCTATTGTTTAACGGTTAACAGTTATTTGTTTAACAGAAGTCAACATAATAAATATTAAACAATGTGTGTGTATTAGCATACACTACAAATATATAATGTGCAAGGAATTTTTAAAAAACCCATACCTGAAATTTACAAATTTAATAGTTTAAAAAACAAAATCGAAATGCAACTTAAAAGAAGAATGAAGAAACTTAATCTGAGAAGGATCCTGTAAAGTTGTTTTTCTGTCAAGGCTGGTGGAGCTCACTTCTCTCGTTTGCCTGTTTAATTATCTCTACGGTAGTTTTCCTTCTTATCGTGTCTATATTCTTTTATATACATAGTATATAAAAAAGTTTAAAATCAAAACACAGCTTAAAAGAGGAATGAAGAAACTGAATCTAAGCAGGAGCCAGTAAAGTTGCTTTTCTATCAAGGCCTTGGAAATAACTCGCTTGCGTGTTTAC
>CM063509.1:104552079-104560141 GCA_032207245.1 Pardosa pseudoannulata
CGGCTTAGTTATATATATACTCATAGAGTCGTGCTGTGCCGTGAAGGAGAATGATTCAAGAAAGGAAACACATTAGGTAGCATAAACAACGAAAATAAAACACTTATGGAACATCATTTTGAATATTTGCATAAATTTAACTTACTATTTTGCACACACATATTTATATACAACACATACCATAATATATATGTATGTACAAGCTTACATATATATCACGGTTCACTGGATATGGATTAACAATACGGCCCTTTAAGCCTAATGGGTCGGTTAATCCTGAAATAATGAATAATATGCTCTTAATTTTTAGTGACGTCATAGTTTATCTGAAAAGTTCCTAAAATGTTTGCAAACTCATTTTGACAACATTGTAAATTTATAACAGATTTTTTTAACATTGTAAGGTATGACATATAATCTAAAAATTAACATAAATTTTGAAATAGATATAACCTCCGTTTAGGAAAGTATCTACATTGTCTGGGTACGATTTGAATATTACAAGATAAAATTGTGTAACTATTCTGACACACCCTAATGAAAGGCTGTCCATTTTACAGCGTAAAAGTACAACTAAATACTACTGAAGTGGAGATTTTTCAAAAACTTAAACATAAATTTCATTTAAAGACGTTTCGAATAGTTCGGGCAAGAGAAAAATCGATGTTTAATTTTGTGAATCCCGAACTATTATTCTAATGCATAATATGTAATTTACCATTTTCTCAATAAATAGCGATATTTTTTCGAGAGAAATTCGGCAGTTTCGGTTCATTTGTCGGATCCTGTATAGGATTTGTGAAATTCAGGTGAATCTAAGGGACATGGAATTCATGTCATTGATGTACATAATAGTATTGTTGTGTTATTATATTTATGTATATATTTATGTATTGGTGTATTATATTTATGTATTGGTATTGTTATACTATTATATTTATCTTAAAAATTAAGTCATTTGATTTATTTTGCTGTAATTTGAGCAAAAAATAGTGTAACATTTTCCATATATGTGAAAATATTGAATATAATAGTTATTTCGTTTAAAATTTTGTATGTTTTTAAATAATCTATTTCTAACATTTTGATGATAGTAACGGACAAAATTAAAGATAATTTTTTTCCATTTTTGGCACGTTTTCAAATATATTCCACTGGCAAGGGATTAAGTGAACTATAAAAAATGGCGATCAGTATATTTATTCATCCTTCGTAAAAACGTAAATGGATCACGATAATTTCACTTTAGATTAAACCTTTCGTAAACTCCAACGAATTCTCAAGTTGAATTCTTGAGTTATTTCGTTTAAAATTTTGTATTTTTTTTAAACATAATCTATTTCTGTCATTTTGATGATAATAACGAACAAAATGAAAGAGCATTTCTTCCCATTTTTGGCACGTTCTCAAATATATTCCACTGGCAAGGGATTAAGTGAACTATAAAAAATGGCGACCAGTATATTTATTCATCTTCCGTAAAAAGTAAAGGAATCACGATAATTTCACTTTCGATTAAACCTTTCATAAACCCCAACGAATCTCCGAGTTGAATTCTTGACTTTTTTCGTTTAAAATTTTGTATTTGTTAAAAATAATTTATTTCTAACATTTTGATGATAATAACAAACAAAATGAAAGAACATCTCTTCCCATTTTTGGAACGTTCTCAAATATATTCCACTGGCAAGGGATTAAGTGAACTAAAAAATGGCGACCAGTATATTTATTCATCTTCCTAAAAACGTAAATGGATAACGATAATTTCACTTTAAATTAAACCTTTCGTAAACCCTAACGAATCCCCAAGTTGAATTCTTGAGTTATTTTGTTTAAATTTTTGTATTTTTTTAACATAATCTATTTTTAACATTTTGATGATAATAACAAACAAAATGAAAGAGCATTTTTTCCTATTTTTTGGCACGTTCTCAAATATATTCCACTGGCTAGAGATTAAATGAACTATAAAAAATGGCGACCAGTATATTTATTCGTTTTCCGTAAAAACGAAAATGAATCACGATAATTTCACTTTAGATTAAGCCTTTCCTAAACTCCAACGGATCCCCAAGTTGAATTATTGAGTTATTTCACTTAAAATTTTATATATTTTTTAACATAATCTATTTCTAACATTTTGATAATAACAAAAAACAAAATGAAAGAGAATTTTTTTTCCATTTTTGG
Source organism: Pardosa pseudoannulata (assembly GCA_032207245.1). Classification (NCBI taxonomy): domain Eukaryota; kingdom Metazoa; phylum Arthropoda; class Arachnida; order Araneae; family Lycosidae; genus Pardosa; species Pardosa pseudoannulata. Next base: position 104,554,270 of record CM063509.1, read on the forward strand.
CACGTTCTCAAATATATTCCACTGGCAAGGGTATAAGTGAACTATAAAAAATGGCGACCTGAATATTTATTCGTCTTCCGTAAAAACGCAAATGAATCACGATAATTTCACCTTAGATTAAACTTTTCGTAAACCCCAACGAATCCCCAAGTTGAATTCTTGAGTTATTTTGTTTAAATTTTTGTATTTTTTTAACATAATCTATTTTTAACATTTTGATGATAATAATGAACAAAATGAAAGACAATTTTTTTTCCATTTTTGGTACGTTTTTCTCAAATATATTCCACAGGCAAGGGATTAATATTTGATATTCGTTACATAGGAAATATTTGATCTCTATATGTACACAGCAAATACACAGACTTGCAATAGATAAAGCCTAATATTTGAGCGGTAAAATTTCATTGGTCATTTGTCAGCGTGATGCGATAAAATTTACGACCGGATCAGTCCGGAATTGCACGTGGGTGATACAACATTCATAAAAGGAACAATAATCTCTCCCTCGAGTACACCCACGGAAATCATTAGCGAAGGAAAGTCTTTTGTTTCAGTCAGAGTCGCTTTGTAGGCTATAAAGAAAAAACTCTGGAAGGAACCTCGTTAAAAAATGTTTTTGTGAGTGAGGCTACATAGAGGTGAAAAAGTAAGTCGAAACGTGTTGCTTCTTCTCGAAGAATTTGATATTTTTATGATATATTGCCAAAAGAACTTATGTATGAAACTGATAAATCATACTTTGTTTCTAATTTCATACGAAAGCACATGAATTTATAATTTTTTTTGTCACTCAAACAGGGGAAATAAAGTGTTGAAACCTGTAGTAGTACTGAACGAAAAATTTCATAAAATTTTAGAAAATGGTACAGATAAGGCGAACAGAAACATTCATCCTTTCAAATACGTTATAACGTTGTTCAATTGTACACATAAAAGTTTTGGTAAATAGTCTCACAAGCTTACCTTTAAAATAGCTTTACAACACTTCTTCGTCACCAGAGGGTTGTAAGGACAGGCGAGATATCGTAATAGGCGACAGAGCGCTACCTATAAAGAAGATAAGTGGTATTATAGAGCAGTGGTGCGCAAACTTTTTTCGACTGCGACCCCTTTTGTAGAGAGAAAATTTTTGGCGACCCCTAGAGATAAATGCTCACAAATACGATGTATATTTCTTTCGTTTCATCGAATAAAAACATCATCATAATTGACTCATATTAATTTTATTTTTAATTTTAAGAAAATACAATTTGTATGACACAAAAATCAGTAAATTGCCCTTTAATGAGATGTATGTGGCTGCAAGTTTCTAATTATCTCATCGATGTTTGGATGTATGTTGCTAATTGCAATTCGCATATCATCTTCAGGGTTTAAACGCGAGCGGTATTTAGTTTTTATTGAAACTAGTTTGCTAAATCCAGTTTCACATAAATACTTTGATGCAAATTGTATTAACACTCTGATGGCATTCTTGCATAAAATGGGATATTGTTTTTTCCACGGATAGCCAAAATTTTTGGCAAGGCTGAGTCTTAAATTGATTTCGAAGAGTATAATCACTAATTAGATCTATCAATTGCTACTTTTCACTAATTTGAAGAGTTGAACTGCATATGTCAAAGGAAAATGGATCACGAATCCAACCAAGATCGTTTTCAGGAAAATCCTCGAATCTTCTCGAAAAATTTTTCTTTAACTTTTCAGTGACGGCGCTTCACTCTTTATATGTACACTGTATGGTATGCAGCATGCAGGGATAATGCATTTCATAAAAATTTGGCGACCCCCAAAAAACTTCTGGAGACCCCCACAGGGGTCGCGACCCCTAGTTTGCGCACCACTGTTCTAGAGGATGTCGACGGTAATGGTGGACTCCTGACGTGTAAGCTAGGTTCTTCGGGATTTAGATAATAATTGAATTAGTAGAATTGTTTAGTGTAAATATTATTTTACCTGTATTTATTTAAAGTTTGTGATCTGTCCTTGAAATAAAATCTAGAGCTGAAAAATCGACTTTTGAATTTTAAAACAATACAATCTTTGAAAAAACATATGAAATGATATTGTTATTATTTCTTACTTCTTACTATGTGATGTTTACAATTTTTATCGATAAAACTATATTGAAAATACTTATTGCTTATTTTTTTCCTGTTTCTTTATGAAAAGATATCATATCAAATGTTTCTTTGGTTATATCATATTTGACAAAATATTTCAAGCATGGCTAGGTTTTTCATGCAGGGTGTGCAGAACATGGATTTTCCAATAAATCTTTAACTATTGAACATCTGAGTTCTCATTCTGAAAAGGGTTATTTATTATGAATATAAATTTAAAGATTACAATAAATAAAATATAAAGTTAATCGAGTTATAACTATAAAAACAGCTAAACTTATGAGAATTTTACTAGCACTGAAGCAAAAAAATCATGTCTTTTGTTGTATGGTGTCATATCGGCATAGAAAAGCAACGCTTCGGGCTTACGAAAAACTTAATATTTCAGCAAACGTAGCACCACAAGTGCCGCTGGGTGCCTCATCATGCTCACTGGTGCCGACAAACCGAACGTCTATTCCATGTGCAGAGGATTTCACTGCAAGCTGGCACAATAGAACGAACTGTTTCTTGTTCGGTCAGTGATTAAATTATATTTATTAATTGTTTTTAACATTTGGAAATCATATATTCTGCGAAAAACATCTTGACAATTTTTAAAACCAAAACCAGGAATACGGTGTTACATAATATAACTTATATACTGTCTGTAAGACACAATGAATGGTAAAATTTGGACTGTTCTGTTAAAATTTGTTTCTTTAAAACAAAACAACATTGTTTTCAGCTAATTATTTCAATAAATAGAATACATCACCGAAATTAATTTACCACACTAAAACATTCCACTTTATATTGATGAAATACTTCTTTTATATTTCCATGAAAGCAAAATCTTACAATATATAAATTTAAACATGAACCGTCTGCAAAATCGTACGGCCAGTTAATCAGTTAAAAAACCAGAAGAACGTAAGTTCCCGCTCTAATACAACGCTTAATAAACCGTACCTTCGGATGATTCTGAATGCCAAATAGCTGCACTTGCCTCAGTGCCATAGTATGCTGTACTTATCCAGTAGTCCATAAAGCGTGATTTTCAATTTAATGCGCAGTGCTTACACATCAGAACTTCCTATGTTCGTTTGCACGCTACGTGGTGCAGCACTTATTACCGCACGCACTGCGGGAATACAAGCAAGCAAATCAACATAATATTTGAATGTATTATAAATAATATTTATTATATACCATATAAAGATAGGTAGACATAGGTGCAGAAAATTATTATCCCTCATAATTTTGCCAGAGTGTGCAGTGCACACCCTGCACATATGGACCGCACGCCACTGGTTCCAAGACGACTTAGTTCCTTTTAAACGTCATACTCAACTCAACTTAACATATAGCACCATGCGGGTGAAAAATGTGTGATCAATTTGAAAAGGAAATTAAAGCGCATGAGGTTTTTAAAGAGAGAATCTTCAGTGGCGATACAATATCGCAACTTATTAGCAAAGTTTTCAGTTACAAATATAAGTGTTTCTCTACTACGGGCTGCAAAATTGCCTGTAGTAGATGTTTTGAGGCTGATGAGATCTCTCAGTTTCTTTTTGTAAATGAAATAAATATTAAAAAGTACTTAAAAATTGTTTTAATATAAAAAGTTATAAAAGGACAATAAAATATAAAAAAATAATTTAAAAACAGCTTATGAAGTTTTTACACAATTTCTCTTTTATGAGTTGTTTTCAAATTATTTTTTCTACATTTTACTGCATTTTTAAAGTGTTTTTTTGTTTAATAAAAGTGATTTTTTTTCTTAAAAACTTTTTTATATTTACTTTATTTTCAACTTTTTTAGTTTCACGTTTTGTAATTATTTTTATCTGTAATTTATTCAACATATATTAAATTAATTATCAGACATTTGAAATTTTGAAAATGAATTTTTTTTATTAAGTATAAAGTTTACATTTTCAAAACGATAGATAAACTGTGAAATATTTGAATAATTAGTAAAGCAGTACATTAAAAAACTTATTCATTATCGCCCGGTAAAACAAAAAAAAGAACAATGTAGTTCTACTTAATTAAAATCTATTCTGAAAGTAACAAATATACCAAAAAATGTTAAGATATTCTTAAAAATATACAAAAACTTTAAAATTGTACACGAGCATAAAATTATATATATATGCAGTTTTTCTGATCCTGGAGTCATTATTTTAACTTTGACCAAATTACTTTCAAATTAAATTTGAGTTTTTAGTCATACCGCTTGCTAATAGATGGCGATACTAGTTTAAAATCTCTGCAATTCGGATTCTAAGTACCCTGTAAAACCTTTTGCATTTACAAAATTGATTTTTTTTTCTCTAATTTAATTTCTTAAGATTGAATATTATATTGTATCCGGAAAGGAACATATATGCAAAATTTTAGATCTTTTAGCTAGGAAGGTAGTTGAAAATTAATTTCAAAATTTCAATTGACATACAAGTGCGGTAAAATAAAAGGGATTAATTAAATCTTTCATGGGACCACAAAAATAGAATTTGCATAGATGCATATGATGACCTGTGCAATGCACTATGGCAGTGGTCGGCAAAGTGCGGCTCCAGAGCCGCATGTGGCTCTTTGGCTCCTTAAGTGTGGCTCTGGCACAAATATCCATGGAAGGCGCAATAATATTTTCATTTAAAAAAAACTTGGTAAGAAAAAAATTACATCTTATTTTGATAAATTAAAATTCTTTTATAAATCGAGAACATGTATAATTTTTTGTTTAAGTTAAAAGATAGGTAATTAAAATTTTATATTGTTGTAAAAATACGTAACGAACATCGAGTTTAATTTTATTAGTTTTCGTAAAACTAAAATTAAAAACAACAACATACAAAACTGACTTACTCAAATTTTCCGAGGAGATGCAAGCACATTGTTCGCATTAATAAATATTTATTAAATATGAGATTTAGTTTTATTTAGTGTAGTAAAAGTTTACTAAACAAGCAGATTTGGCTCCCAATTTTTTTAAAAAATTGTTGTAATGTTCTTATTTGGCTCTCTGGCTAATAAGTTTGCCGACCACTGCACTAGGGTGACAAGAAAATCTATCTATATATATAAAAATGAATTTGTGTCTGTCTGTCTGTCTGTCTGTCTGTATGTATGTACTCAATAGACTCAAAAACTATCCATCCAATCGCCGTGAAAATTTGGGAAATGTTTAGGTATATCTCTGGGAAGGTTTTTGTAAATTTTCAACGTTCGAAATTCATTCCTTCCCCCTTTTTCGAGCATTTCATGTCATTATTCCAAGCATTATTTTCCCCGGTTAAACGCAAACGATTAAGTTTTTAATTTATCGCATCATATCTAAGGGAAAGAAGCAATGTTTCTAGCAATGTGACGTCATCCCAAGTAATTGTTTTAAACGCAGTTTTCCACGGTTAAAAGCAGGAGATTAAAATGTTCAATTCATCACATAATAAATAGGCGAAAATGATATTTTTCTATCATTATGACGTCATTCATTTAAATATTTCATTTATTCATTTCTTATTTTATATTATTTAAAATCGTCTGCTTAGTATCTATTCGATTTGAACTGAAATTTGAGATATAAAGTGATTCACTTTCATTTCTATGTAACGCAAATTATAGCATTTTTATATGAGAACTAATTTTAAATTTAATTCTTGGTTCATTTTTATGTTACAATGAAATGCATATCAACAATATTCTAAGTACAAAAAGTACAAATTTCAGTGACTCTCATGGCCAAATAAAACCTATCATTT
>CM063509.1:104560241-104622741 GCA_032207245.1 Pardosa pseudoannulata
AAAGGAATTCTCCTCAGAAAAGCGCATTAAAGGTTTAAAATCCTTAAATATCCTAGCAAAGATGCAATTGTGCGTGTTGCACGTCTGAAAACTTCTAGTGGTGAATTTATACGTCCCGTTCGTAGACTTTTCCCTTTAGAGATAAGATCTCCGAGTGAGAGCATGACTAATAAGACTAAGAGTAGTCAAAGTGATGTAGCTAAAAGAGAAAATTTAACAACCAGAAGCGGTAGAACTATTAAGTTGCCTATAAGATTTCGAGATAAGTGAACTAAAAAACAATTCAGAACATGGACTGTTTGATGTTAATTGAAAGAAAATATGTTTTGATTATTACTGTTTATAATAATCAAAAGGTGGGAGTGTGAAGGAAACGATGTGTCACGAGGGTTATTCTGACGTCAAATGTATATATCTTATAAAGTTTATTCTCTGTGTATGGCAACTTCGCCATTTTAGTTAGTGTTATGAAATCTTTGGAATAAAATGTTTTGCATGGAGTTGCTATGATGTTTAAAATTACAGTTTTTTTTGCATGAAAGGTCAAGTGTACCTTTTTGAATGCACGGAACAAGAGGAAATAGGTTGCCAGATTGGGTACATTATTGAAATAATGGATCGCCTCAGGAAACCACCACCGTAACAACCCAGGACGGTATGCTTGAAATAATTTGTCACAACGTCACGAACTACTGTAATGCTCTTCCCATTCATTTTTATGTTTACAACAGCCAATAGTCAAACAATAAACTGCCCTTCCGTTTGAAACTAAAGCCAGAATTGTCATAATTTGAGAATTTGCCCTACTGAGTGAAATCGCCTTATAGTAAATTCACCCCCTTTTATATTCCTTCTTTAATTCAGACAATTTTCTTTTAAATATTTATTTCACAAACACAATAACAACAATTATTAACAATGATAATTTGGACGCAATGCCACTGTAGGGATCAATTTTCTAAATGATTATTAGAAATATTTAAGGCTGAAAGAAATATTAAGGGCTGTCTCAAGATCCATTCTTTACACAAAAATGACCACGTTAAATCCGCGCAGTCCTAATATTTTGATGTACTGCGCAGCTGGCGAATTGGCCTAACTGGCGGAAAAATTATCGTGAGTTATATTTTGATACATTTTGATACATGTGTATAAACTTCATTAGGTAAATAAATTTGATTTTTTCTTTTGCTGTTTGTTGATATTTTTTATTGTATAGTAATTTTCTACTTATTTGTGTTATTTTAATTAAGTATGGATTCTGAAACATTGTCTTCTAACTGTATTGATGGTAACAAAAAAAAAAAAAATGTAACCGAGAAAGTGCGATCTGTGTTTTAAAATTTATCAAACTTAGAGCTCTTTCTGTAATCACAAGAAAAAATGTACGTATTGTAATAGCTGAAAAATTGAGTATTCCAGAATAAATATTATGCATCAGCTCCTTTCAGTAGACATAACAAGAATTGCAATTTAAATAAAAGAATTCAAAACTTAATGATGTGGTTCAAATCCTAGGCAAATCGTATAATTTGCATCCAATGTCGAATAAATTAATTTTATGATCGTAGCTTTCAGTTGTATTTAGCATCTTGCTGTCTAGACACCAATTCCACATATTTTCAATGTTAATTTGATTGCAGTAAATCATTTACTAGCCTATAGTCTTATCGGTAAACATTCACTTGCTGTTCATAGGGTTAATTGTTTGAAAGATATTATCTTTAATTATGTGTCATCCTTTGAGCAATGGTTAAAAACTGAAGGTGTAAAGACTTTTACAAAGGATGTGTTAAAAGATATAATCTAATACATCATTATTATAGTTGTCAGCTTTATAAGCTCATGTCATTTAAGAGTTGAAGTGAACGTAGAAATCGTAAGGTACTATTCTAAATCACATAAACTGCTCTGTTAGGATTTATGCTTGTGAAGCTGATGAGAAAGTTAGAGTATTTTATATTCCACACCATAACCATAAGGTCAGCAATGAAAATTATAGAATCATATCATTTGATGAAAATCATGTCATTTAAGAGTTCAAGTGATCATAAAAATTGTAAGGTTCTATTCTAAATCACATAAACTGTTCTGATAGGATTTATGCTTGTGAAACTGATGAGAAAGTTAGAGTATTTTACATTTCATGCCATAACCATGAGGTCAGCTATGAAAATTATAGATTTCAACCATTAAGAAAAAGTGTAAGGGATGCTATTAAGTATAGTTTAAAGCTGGGGGTCACTGTACCAAAATTAAAGAAAAGCTGCAAGATGGAACTGGGGAAAGGGAGAATAAACTTTCCATTAAAAGAAGCATTTCTTTTTGCAATGCTGTAAGTTCCTATAACAGGCACTTTCAAAACTTATAATTTCATTCTGATGATGCTTCTTCTGTAGCGTTGTTTGTCGAATAGGTACAATATAAATTTCGTAAGCCAGTTCTGATCTATAAACCTTCTGGTGGTAGAACACTGTAGGGTCTCTCAGATCTAGATTTTATGCAAAATTCAGGTTCAACATTTGCATTAAACATTCAAACTTCAGAAAAAAAAAATAAAATGATGGTAGATTGTAGAAGGATGCCCTAAAATCCTATCTGATCATTCAACACATATTACTAAGCTCAGATCTAGATTTTATGCAAAATTCAGGTTCAACATTTGCATTAAACATTCAAACTTCAGAAAAAAAAAAATAAAATGATGGTAGATTGTAGAAGGGTGCCCTAAAATCCTATCTGATCATTCAACACATAATACTAACCAATATGATTTTATCTAATTAATCTAGTTGTTTCATATAAATTTGGTTGTGGTTACCCAGTTGCCCATTTTATTACTGTAACTTGTTTATTTAAAAGTCTTAAATCCCAAAACCAAATTTAAACATTGTGTTATGACAGAAAATTTTTTATAGTGTCCTTTCTATTATTGAAACATATTACTTCTGCTTTTCTTTTACTTAAGAAATTTAAATGGCTGATTTAGTTTATTCAGTATATACTATTAAAGATTTTATTGCAATCTAACATTCAGTATTTTTGATATACTCTGTTTAGCATTTGTTTATGTACATGAAATTGTGTTTGTTTCATACTAAACAATATTTTTTCTTTGAAGCAGTCATGGGCTCCTCTAAGAAACACAAGGAAAAACGTGATAGAAAAAAACATAAGAAAGGACGATCAAGATCAAGAGAGAGAGATAGTCATAAAAGAAGTCATAAATCTAGCTATAGACGAGATAAGAGGAGGAGTCCAGAACATGGTGCTCCAGATTATGACAGTAATGATGAAAGAAAGCGCCGCACTTCGGATGAAAATACTTCGCATCATGATCTCCCTCAGTATAACAGAAATGATGAAGAAAAATCCCCTGCACGCTTAGGAGAACCATCTGTAGATGATGAATTTGATATTGATAAATTGTTAGATTCTAAATTGTCAGAAAAATCAGAAGGTAGTACTAAAAGATCGTCAAAGAAGCGAAGTCGAGAAGATGCTCTGGAAGAATTCAGAAAACGACAAAAAATTGGTGAAAATGAAGATTCCCTTGAAAAATTTGCAAATGAACAATTATTAGAAGAACATGGCCTTCCTACTATAAAATCTTCTCGTTCACCTCCACCTGAAAGTACAAATGCAGTAGAAATACCTTTTATTTCTGATGTTGCTATTAAAGAAGAACCACCTGATCATGAAAATATTTCAGAGGAGCCATCTGAAGGTAATATATCTTTATGTTATGATCTATCTATTGTAAGATTGAAGTATAACCAATTGTATTAATACATTAAAACAGAGTTTTATGCTGAAAAGTTATATTCAGCATATCTTGTGCTTCTTTTGGGTTATTTAAATATTTGATCACACTTAAACTTTAGCCCTTTACATGATTCTTTCTTTTATATTCTTTTTGAAAAGTTTATAAAATTCTTGCTTATGTAAAATTGTCTGATTTGTTATCTTACCCTAACTGGAATATTTACCAGATAGTATTGCTTATTTATATCCAATCATTTTCCTTTCTCTTAGTAACAGTAAAGTTTGCTATTCAAGGTTTGATGAGTGTTTAGTCATCATTACTCTTGATTGTAGATTTCCTTATGTGGCTTAATTTAAAAAGTGGTATTGAATATTTTGATCAGACCTTTTCAATCTAAAAGACTTCCCTAGCTGAAATATTTACCAGACAGTATAGCCTATTTATATCCAATCATTTTCCTTTCTTTTAGTAACAGTAAAGTTTACTAGTCAAGGTTTGATGAGTGTTTAGTCATCATTACTCTTGATTGTAGAATTTCTTATCTGGCTTAATATAAAAAGTGGTATTGTATATTTTGATCAGACCTTTTCGATCTAAAAGACTTTTCCCTAACTGGAATATTTACCAGACAGTATTGCTTATTTATATCCAATCAGAAAGAGGTGCAATTCATACTTAACAGAAGAGTAGCGTGAGGAGAGCACGTGATTAAAACACAGCGAGGAGAGGAGAAAGTAGATGGGGTTACCAAACTAGGTGTGTTATCGCCCATTTGGCAGGGGGGACCCACTCGTTCAATCAAGCCACCTTTTCAATCTAAAAAACTTAAGATGTTTGGAGATATAATTTATTTTGATGGACCAGATTGTGTTTCTTTATGTATGTGTGTAATATTTTAATGCAGTTGATTGATTTTACATTCTTTAATAATTTTTTTGGCAATTCTATCCCTAAACTGTACTTTTCTCTGTCATTTGGCAAAGTTTCATTCAAAGTTTCATTTCCTTTAATTTCTATTAACCTGTTGGCTAGCAGTAACTTGCCCAGCTAAATTTTGTAAAGTCAGTAATACTTATGTAATTTTTTTGCATGGTGTTGGCATGTTCCCATGATTGTAATAAGCACCTTTCATTAGCTAATCCTTCTGTCCTGCCGAGAGAATCATCATAGAAATGTTATGTTTTGTGGTCAGAGCACTAAAGATCGTCTGACAAACAAAGCTATATTTTTGCTCTCAAAGTTTCAGTGTGTCCTTTAATCATCAACTGCAAAAGAATCTTTAATGTAATATCTTATTAAAGAAATGTTACACACACATATGTATATATATATATATATATATATATATGTACACACACACATGCATATTTTTATTTATATATGGCATGAAAATTTAAAACAGTTCATTATAACCATTTGTAAATAAAAATAGCTCTGTCAAACATTTATAATCATGCATAAATAATTATAATGATAATAAATAAAACAATTAAATAATATTAAATTATGACAATCAGCGCATAATTAATTTCATTAATAAATTTTGTGAAATCTGCTTTAGGCTGCAGTTTAGCCACCTCTGTTTTTTTTAATAGAACTTTTATGTTTATTTTAAAGGATATAGGAATAGTTATCAGGGCCTAGTCGTTGTCAGGTTTAAATGTTGGCAATATTGCATCAGTAGAGTACCAATTGTCATCCATCATAAGAGAATAAGGAAGCTTCCTAAACAATTTTTTCAATTATATCCATACTTAATATATCAAAACTCATACTAAGCATTCAAAATAAAAGAAGTAAAATAATAAATATAGATTTTTTTTTTTTTAAATAATCACTTTAAATAGTTTGAAAGAAATTTTAAATGTTCTTCCTATTTAAAATCCCTTTATCATGCACTGTAAAAATAAATATACATAAAGAATATTTATGTTAGTGATCCTTTATATTCTTGAGTCTACACATTTCTTTCAGTATTCAAAAGAACTCTGGCATAACTTTATCAAATAATTATTTGAGTCTTTTCTTGTTATAATTCCATCATTGTTTTGTAATAACTTGATGGCTTTCTCTTTATCAATAGGTAACTACCAAATTGTTAGGGCATTGTGTAAAAGACATTGAATACATTCATTATTTTAAAATGAATGAAGCAGTTTTCTATGTATGATTGCCATGTATATGATAAAAAAATGTTCTAAAGGCTGCCAGTTTTAGTGAATTTCTTGAGAATTAAATGTCAATATTTTTTTCTAATTTGGTTTGTCTACATAATCAATTTTTTTCAACAATTTTTAAAATCGTAGCTCAATTATGTTGGATTTCGTAACTGTGTATCTGCATGTTTAATCTACTATCTATACTTATATTCTTAAATACTAGTGCAGAAGTTTAGTTTTAGTTTAGTAGGTTTTTTTTTAAACTAATGCAGTAGGTTATTAGTTATCATTCAGAAAATCTGTAGTATTCAAAAATGTAAATGTATTTCCTTTATGTAAAGTTATTTATAAGCCTGATTCTATTTTCAGAGCGTACAGAACCGCAGCTGTCTTTAAGCATCAGTGAAACTAAGTGAGTAATTTTCATTTTGTTTAAATAATATAAGAAAACAGTTATGCTTTAAATTGGAAGGAGGGATTGGAAGAATTTTAGTTGCTGCATGATAATAATCTAAAAAGGAAATGAAGTATTTTTCTCTTATCACTACAATGTGTATGTGTGTGTTTAACACTCATTCTTAATAAATTAATAATTTTGTACTTTCTTTGATGGGAAAATAGTTGTAAAGTTTATTGTATAGAGGTAATAATTTTGTTTAGGATATTTTAAAATGGATAATATTTAAAAGTTTTGTAAACTATTAATATATTATGTAGAAAGGTAGAATTAAAGCTACTCATTAATTTTTGAAGTACACCATATTAAAAAAAATTAATTTATGTTTTGCTGCCATTCTTTAGTGTATGCATAGTTTGCCTAAATTATTTAACATATTTCATATAAATTATAACTTTTTCCTCTTTACAAAAAAGATTTATACTACTATAACTATTACCATAGCATAAAATAAAAAAAATGATAAAATTACATAAATATTTTCTCTATCTCATTCCATATTTATGTACTGTATTACTTTTTATTAACATTACCAAGATGTTAATGAAGCTCATTGTAAAAGCAATTGTAAATTGTAAAGCTAGGAGCATGGCTAACATACATAGTATGAAATAGACTGGAAAAAATTAAGTTATAGTTTTTTAGAATAAATGATTACTGTCAGGTATTCTAACCCTGTGTCTCTTCTCATACTTTTCCTAAGAACATAGGGAAACCTAAAACATGTGATGTTATGTCTCACAGAACATGTATGAGGTTTTAAAAGAGTTTGAATTAGAATTTGGTGATGGTCAAGAACAGGGATGGACAAACTTTTTCGGCTGTGGGCCAAAAATCAAAAGATAATAAATTTGGCGGGCCAAGATAAATTTTTCTAAAATTTTAAAAACAATATACAAGTACCTAATGGTTTAAATACTTTAATGAGATGAATGAAATTGAGATTTCATTTTTAAAAGTTTCTTATACTGAGGTTCGAAGTGAGATATACTGATTTTAAGGAACAATGCTAAATGCTCATCTGTCAGTCTACTTCTGAAATTATTCTTTCTAAGGTTCAAAGTTAAAAACACTTGTTCACATATAAGAAGCAAATATACCACTGATCTCCTGGATAATAAATTTCGGTGATAATAAATTTGGGATATAATATTTAAACAAAGTAGAAAAGGAGATGGATTTATAATGTATAAATATATATTTCTTTTAATTTGCCTCGGACCAGCAACTTAAAATTCTATCAGCAGGCTGGATAAAACCTTCCGGCAGGCTGTAGTTTGCCCATCCCTGGTCAAGAACTAGGTATTCTTCCAAACTGGGGTTAATCTTATATATTTTCTTATTCTTTGGTAGAAATATAAAAATTTTCAAAGATTATACCTCAAGGATTTTTTGAATGCAGCAAATACCTAATTCTTTTCAGTATTCATTCCAGACTTGCATGGCATGTTAGCCATTTTATTATAAAGGACCATCACAAAAGTAGTCAATATTACTCTATTTTAATGTAGTCTTTTTTTTTTTTTCTTAATCACATACAAATGCTTGTAAAAATATGCTTTTGTTACTGTGTACTTGCATTATCATATATATATATATATATATATATATATATATATATATGTAGTTTGCCCATCCCTGGTCAAGAACTAGAGAACTAGGTATTCTTCTAAACTGGGGTTAATCTTATTTATTTTCTTATTCTTTGGTACAAACATAAAAATTTTCAAAGATTGTATCTCAAGGTTTTTTTGTGAATGCAGCAAATGCCTAGTTCTTTTCAGTATTCATTCTAGACTTGCATGGCATGTTAGTCATTTTATTATAAAGGACCATCACAAAAGTAGTCAATATTACTCCTTTTTAATCTAGTCTTTTTTTTTTTTTTCAGAATCACATACAAATGCTTGTAAAAATATGCCTTTGTTACTGTGTACTTGCATTATCATATTATATATGTATGTATTTATATGATTTTTTTTCATTTTAGTAAATTACGGGCTAAACTTGGTTTAAAACCTCTTGATGTTGGAAATGACATCCCTGGTAAGCATTTTCTTCTTAAATAAAGTCAGACATTCAAACTGAATTCTTGAAAATCCACTATTAAAAATAAGTTCAGATTAAATTGTTAGCATGCAGGAGCATTTTGTATTTTTTCTTTCAGATTTAATTTTATGTGTTTTAGGATTTTTGAATATCTTCATTCAGACATTTTATTGTGTTATTAAATTTTATATCTTTACTGTAATCTAATCTTTCTGATTACCCTTTCCTTTATACGATTCATTTAGTCTGAATATAAAGTAAATTACTTAAATAAAATCTATAATTAAAATATTATAAATACTGTAAAATTATTTTAAGAAGACTAGTATAATTTCTATCAGCAATTACAGGCTTATGCTCTCCTTCCTAAAAATATAAATAAATACTTTCCATGTATAACCCAAGAATTTTTGGGACTTTTTAAGGACCTAAAGTGAAGGGATCGGTTTATATACAGGTCCATGGAACAGATGTTGTACATGTGTTTTTTGGCTATGTTTTTTGCCATTAGAGACAAAAAGTCACCAAATGATTTAAAATAACTCTGTGTTATAATATCTCCAAAACAACTGTACTATAATAGTAGCAGCTAATCTTCTAATAAACACAATTCTATGTAACCGGGAAGCCAAATGTAGCATGAATTGTCAAATGATTGCCAAATGTAGCATCTTATTTATTTTCTAAGCTTATACTGTTTAAATTTAAGAAAAAGTTAGCTTTATATAAGCCTGCCAGAATTGAAACTTGTATTAGCATCTAAGTAAAAATACCATTGGTCTCATGGTCTAGTACTGAGATTATTAAACTCTGCTCCATGGTAAACATCTAGACATGTTAGTAAATTGTGAAATAAACTAAGACGCAGGAAGTTAAGTCCCTTCATTTTCAATTCTATAGTACAATCCTCTGGATGAATTTCAAAGTTACCTTCTTCGTTATTACTAACAGACAGATGCTGAAGAAAATGTGCTGAATTTAATTGTCATTTCCTTAAGCCATTCCACTGTTCAGAACATGCTTTGAAACCGAATATTGATTCTTAGTAAAATTTTTCTTATCAACTTTACTATGAGTATTTAACATTTCAAGGAAATCACATCTAGAACTTAAAAATTCAAAAAAATACTTTTAACTTTGAAAATTCTTCTTCCAAACTTTCTGCAACCACAAATGATGTGTTTCGGAATCAACCTTTTCTAAGTAATCCTCCTTTCCTTGGTAAGTTAACCAACCAACTATCAATGGATGAAGCTTCGTTACCTAAAGATTTCTAACCACAAACTACTTCATCAGATGTATCAGCTGATTTTTTCAAATTATTACATAGGTTGCAATGCTTTGGATATACTCTAAAGTTTTTCAATTTTTCAATGTCTCCAGTATTCTGATCGGAAAACTAATTCTTCTGACTTTCTGCAATATGGTCTAAAATCCCTAAAAATTCCTGTTCTTGTTTTGTTCTTCACTCTGTTGATGATTCTGTATTCCGGCAAGAAGTAAAATGCGAATATTCATCCAAATATAAAAAATCAGAACTGGTTTTAGACAATCTCTGTCTAATAAAACATTAGAACAGTTATTAATTGTAAAGTGCAGTAAAAGTTTAAAAATGTTTCAAAAATGAATTTGACAAACTATTTTTGAAAATAGCAAAATCTTGTAGAACAGCATTTGGAAATGCCAAAGTCTAATATGTTTGTTTTATTTATTGGATAAACAGTATTACAATTTTTCACCTTTTTAATTATGTTTTATATGAACACTAAAAAATGTTATTTCAATAAATAACAACATTTTTCTTACTTTTAAAGCATTTGTGAATACTAAATTAATATATCTTTCATAGATTAAATAAACCTTGCCATTTTTCCCTTTTTTAAAATTTATATTTTTATCTATATACTTAAAAATGCGCTACTGTGATAAACTACAGGTTTTTCTCTTTTGAAAGTTGTTCATCTAAAAACATTCTAATTAACAATGAAGCAATTTGATTTTTCCTACCATAGCAATCAATCAATTTATTCCAGGCTTCATCATAAGTAACTTCTGAAATAGGGATGTGTTTAATGAGTTTTGCTGGTTCATCCATTAGTAATTAAATATTGGAATTTCTTAATTCTGGTCAAAGACTTATTTTCATGAACAGTAGCTATATATAAATCTTTAAAACTCATCCATTCAGAATATTTTCCATCAAACTGTGGAATATTCAACTGTGGAAGTTTAAAATTACTTCTAACTGGCTGTGAAACCCCAACTGATGTGGAATTCGAAACTGAAATATCTTGAAAGTCATCAATAGCTTTTTTATGTTTTGATTTTGCTTTGAAATATTTTAATTCAAAATCAGCCATCTCTGACAGCTCCTCTGATAATTGAGCATCACATTTGTCAAATTCTTCAAAAATATGCTCACTTAGTTCTAATTGAGTTTTTAATTCACATTTTTTAACTGTTCTATTTTTGTACATAAAAATAGATGTCTCTACAATAGACTCAAAGTTATTTTCAGAATTATTAAATTTAGATTATAACTTTAAAAGTTTTTTTTTTTTTTTTTTTTTTTTTAATAGAAATTTTATTAACTTTAAACTGTCATATGCTTCTAAAAATATAAAAGCAAGTCAAAGCTAATATAGTATAAAATTAAGCAACTTAATTTAGTGTTGTATATTTTCTTTGTTTTTATATTTTTACTATTTTCTGGCTTATTGGAAAGCATGCTATTTGTGCTTATATTTTTTTGCATTACAATAATTGTTTTTAACTAAAAACTGAAGAACTTTATTTCTATAAAAATATTAATATTGCTTTCAAATTGTGGTATATAATTTATTTTAGATACTCATCATTTTAATTTCATTAATTAGGAAAATAATGTTGATAATTATTTTATCATTGTTATTTGTTTTCATTTGTATGACAGTTATTAAAAAATTTTTTTTAAATCCCTATTTTTTTTTTAAGGTATAAGTAATGAAAAAGCCGAAACAGATCCTTTAAAGAAGGCAGAAGTTTTTGTTAAAACAGAAAATATAAGTGAGGTTAAAAGATCTGAAGCTCTCAGAGAGAAATTGAGAATTAATAAAGAAAAGCGAGCTATTGAGGAAAAATTAAGGTATTACTTTAGAATATTTTCTCTTTTATTTCCAAACTAAACTGAATCTGTATAAAATGCTTATTCATTTTTATTTATTCATTTATTTTACAAGTCAAGAGACAATAAATTTGATGTTGTAGAATCTAAAAATGGTTGACCAGTAAAATAATTTAATTTTGATCCAAACATTCATATGCAGGAACTAAGTGTATATTTTAGCTTTTGTTATATATTTCTGCTTATAATGTAAAATGTATATGCAATATCTGTTTGAGAAGTAGTTCAAAGTTTTCAGAATAATTTCATATGAGCTATAGTGACATGTAAAGTAAATAATAGTAAGTATTAAAATTATTATTATTTGTATTATTTTAGTAAATATTAAGGTTTTAATATGTACATGCTGCACTGTAAGAAAGATGTGATTTATATTTATTTAATCCAACTATTACATTTTAACCCTTTCTGGCACGCTACACTTGTAGGAATTTTGCCAAAAAAATTTGTAAGCAGTCTATTTAGGCCTAGGAGAGTCCAAAGATATAATTTTGTGAAAATTACATAAGTTGTTCCAATTTTGTAGGTGTGTCCGGAGCGGACAGACACACTGTGCTGCTAGAGCTTCGATAGATGAGCACTGCGGTGAAGCACATATCACAGATTAATATTTTGCTGACGATTTAATAACAGTATAATCTGATGTCCTCAACAGATTTAGCATTACCCCGTGTGCAACACGGAAAGGAATGTTAATCTACACCCCCACCCTTAAAAAATTAAATTAAAAAACAAATTCTTGATTAAATGAGAATAAAATTAAGGTATTGGCTATATTTACAACATATACATCAATATTTACACAGTCATTATTTTTCCTTGTATTTTTCGAAACGTGTTACTACCTTTTATGAAACTTAATTTACATTGCAGGTTTTTCACATGTAATGCAATACGCCAGGTTTCTGTTTAGTGCTACAGTAAGTGCATCTGCTTCGATTTTCTTTCACCGGCATGTGTTTGACATTAGAAAATCGTTTTTCTTCGGAAATAGATTTTATATTGAGGAGCATCTTGGAAGCTTGAGATTGGCCATTTTAAAAATGGGGTTTTGGACTTTCCCATTGCACAAAGTGCATAGTTCAAAGATCGGAAATGTTTTACTGTTTTATTTCTCAGTCGAGATAACTTTGGGACGACTTTACAGTTCTAGTTAATTTTCACGACATACTTTTCTTTCCTCTCACCTTCAATGCGATCAACTGCAGGACAGGAAGGGACATGCATCGCTTGTCCTTCCACTTGAGGCAAATTAGGCCATCATTACTTATTGCCCAGCACTTTTACTGCTCTTAGTACACATTCACACTCAATATCTGAAGGTAATTATTAAAGAACTTGCATTGCTTTTATAATACTCAGATCTTTAGGAGCGATTTAAACTAATTTAAAATTTACAGGAAAACTAATTAAAAGGTTATAAAATTTACAATTAACTATTAAAAAGAAAAAATAATTATTAAATATATATGAATTAAAAAAATCTGTAGAAATCAAAACTAAATGAAATCCACCCGATAAAAGAAAGGAAAAAAAAGGGTCTGCAGGAAATATGAGATCGGAATTCTGTGACTCAGTTGAAAGACAGGACCTTAAAGACACAGTGTGTCCAAACAAACCACATATTTACAGTTACACAACAGACACAATTTTCACATAAAAAAATAAAAGTAATACAGAATAGACAGATCAAGATATAAATAAAATAACACAGTTTTTTTCTGTACTGCATTTTTTATTTATTTTAAAATTTCAAACTTTTCTTTGAAAAATCAGTGTTTTAAAAAACGATATATATTTCAAAATTATTGATCAGTTAGCAAAGTGCTGTCATCTATTATATAAAAGAAAGGTCAAAACTAGCCTATAAAAATATTTAGGCTCCTGAAGTTTTAGTGAGAGTTTTTAATGTACTTGATTAATTTGATGAAGAAAAAGTAAAATAACATTTTTAAACTGACTAATATGTTTAATTCAATAGAAAATTATATATATATATATATATATATATATATATATATATATATATATATATAATTTTTGTGGTTAAATTATCTGACTTAACCTTTTTTTTTTTTTTTTTTTTTTTGAATGACAGCCTTTGTGAACAATTACCTACTCTAAAAATTATTTCTTTGTATATCTGCTGAATTTATTAAATAGTTTAGTATCATTTAAAAAGAATCATATTAAAGTAGCATGCCTTAAAAAAGTTACACTATTTTACACAATTTTACTGAAGTTACATAATCAATTCTAATAATTTTACTTAATCATATTACTGAAATTATGGCTATTCTACTTTTTCTCAGAATATATAATAATGATAGTTCTTGTATAATGTAAAATAAAAAAGCAGAAAAATTAAAAGTTTGGTATGCAAAAAGAAAAAAAAAGCATGATTATATTTAAGATCATTTAACTAATTATGTCTAGAGAATTGACAAGATTTTGATAGTTGACAGTGTTAATTAGTTTTAACTGCATTATCAAAAATTCCTTTTAAACATAGATTTTTGGGAATAGTTATCACAAACTGTTTAAAATTATTTTTGTAATAAAATGAAATTTAAATAAAGCTTAATACTAAAGCTGGTTTGAAGATAAAGCTGGTTGAAATTCAGGATTGTAAACACCCTTAGGTTAACTCTGTCATTTTATCATAGTTACCCACTGTGATATTGAAGATAATGATTGGGTATCCTGTCAGGCAAAGGAGGATATGGTTGTTTTATAAAAAAATCCCAGATAAATTCATGCTCATGAGTACAGTAAAACCCTTAATCAGATTGGTCTTCAGTACTAATTTTATACCTTATTTATCAAGTGATGGGAAAGGCCTGGGAGAATTTTGTAGTTATGTTCCATATTTTTCAGCCATCACTTTATTTTGTCTTTTGGCTGGGTACATCTGTCTGAATGCCTGTGTATTTAAAATTGATAAAAAAGACTAACCTCCTTCTATACTATACAGTTCTAGTTAATTTATGTACAATAAGCATGTTGACGTGTACATTGCTGTAAATAGTTATAATTATTCTGTGTTAAACTAATGATAAGAAAAAACTCAACCTACCTAGGTTTTTCATCAAAACCCTGCATTTTTCAAACCCTGGCACTTAAGTTGTGAGATCTTGTGTTATAATATTTAAACATACCTTTATGTAGCATGTTGAATCCTCAATAAACGTAATCTTTGCTTTATTAAATATTACAAACTGAGAAAGTGTAATTTGCACAAGGTTGTCTAAAAAAGTATTTGACATTTGGTCTGAAAATAATTATTATATTAATGAGGGCATTAGGACCCTTATCCCCTACAAAGTAGGTCCATTCTTTCACACACTTAACCTACTGATTCTGCCACTTATGATAACACTTTATAAAGGCTTGTTTTGGAATGATGTTCACCTCTGTCATTGCATTCTACTAGTAAAACAAGATCTGTTTGTTGTTGTTTTTAATTTTCATCTTTTAATAAACATTTACAAGTTGTATGGAGCAATATCTAAAGACTCAGGATGAGTGTTAATAGTCTTTAGGTCCTTTGCAGGCATTTTTTCTTTTTCCTTCACTTTGCTGACTGTAGCTTAGGCACAAATTTTACAGCCACTCTGCTCATGTTTAAATTATCCCACAAAATAGCATATACAAAATCTTTACTGATTCCAACCTCTTCAGAAATCTCTTATACAATCAAGCTATGATCTCCCTTCACTAGATTGTATAACCTTTCACCAACTGCTTCATTAGAAGCAGTTTGGGGACCCCCAGAATGCTTACCACTCTCCAGCAATCTATATTCATTTTTAAGGGGGTTGAGCCACTCATTGATTTTTGTTATCCCATTGTTTCATGTTCACTTGCTGAATCTTATAAACTCTTTCTCTTTGAGAATCATCAAACTTTCAGCAAAATTCGAGGCTGTATCTATGTTGACTTGCTCAGTTTTCCTAAGTGAAATCAAAAATGCAATGAATATATATAGCAATACTTCACTCAATGACTAGCAAGCAGTGACTGGCACACTTGAAAAAATTGAAGCCTGTGCATAAAATTATCTTTTTCTATTATGTGTACTGGCACTGTTCAAATATCACTACTGTGTGCAGCAAAATTCATGGTCAGATACTGTTTAGACAGATTCTGTATATGATTTTGTTAATATATAGAATAATTTAAAAGTTTCTCAAGGTTTTAAACTGAATTGGTTTAATTATGTTTTAAAATAAAAGCTAATAAACTATAATTTATTTTATAGGAAAACTAAAGGTCTTGCTGATTCAGATTCTGAAGAAGAATCTGCTGCTGATTGGGTTATAAAACATCAAAAGTTATTGCAAGAGAAGGAAAGAGCAGAGAAAAGAGTAAAATTATTAAATCTTATGTTGCTGTATTTATATAATGTTTCCAGCATTGTTAAGCTTATTTTAAATTCTTTCTTTACCTTATTTGTCTAGCTATAAGTCATATTTTATATAATCTAATTATAGATAGTGGAGAAAAGTAATGTTTCATCTTATACTAACTTTTGAATTTTATATTTTGTTGCCTATTTTTAAGTAGTAATTGTTTTTCAAATTCTGTATTATGAATCTGAAACTGTACATAACTACACTATATAGATCATAGTTCTACTTAAGTTCCTGGAGAAGGAACTATGTCCTTAAAAGCCCCATTTTTTTCACAATTTCCTGATACTTTATAAAAATCCCTAAATTTTTAGTAATTTCTGTCAAAAAAAGTAAAGAAAAAATTTTTTTTTTGTTATTTAAATAGTTGCTCATTACTAAATTGAATATTCAGATTTTATATATCATTTTTTTTCTATTTTATTTCTATTTTTGTATGTTTCATGAGTTTTTTTCCTTTATTTATTATCATAAGATGATAATTAGGTATAATTTTACCTATAACAATGAAACAATTACTCATTTTTTTTTAAATGTCTTAAAATTATATTCATTATCACTAGAGTGTCATACATAAAGTTGGGGGAAGGAGTTGGGAATTCAACTCTCCCATTGGCTGATAGATTGATTAAAAAAAAGTCTATAAATATGTAGTTTTTAACCTAAGAATTTCACCTCTCATTTGTATTTTATTTTGACATTTGTATTATGTTTTTTTAAATAAATATATAACATAATGCCTGTATTGTATTCGACAAAATGTTTGGTATATCACATACAAAAATTTCCAATGCCTCCCTTCCTCCTCCAAAAAAGAAGTCTATGTATGTCACTGAAAGACAATTAGCCCTGTATGTAACTATTGACAGAAGGTACAAAACCAAACATTTAGTCATATTGGTATAAGGATAATGCTCAAAACCTAATTCTACAATAGAACAACTGCTTTGATTATGGTGAAAATTGTGTTAAGAATTAGATTAAAGTACAGACTTTCATGTAAAATTGATAAAAATGAAGGTACCCTTGTGTTTAAAATAGGACTTAAAAAACATACCTTATTTTTACACAAAATGCCTATTTGGATGACTTATTTATACAGTTATCACTGTCTAGAATTTAATACTTTTTATGCAACTAACAATGTATCTATGCCATAAGTTCCTGCCAAAAAAAGAAAATAAAAATAAAAAATTGTACTTTATTTTTTGACATTGGTTTAAATACCATGTAAAAGTATTATGCATTAAGGTTCATTGTAAGCCTGTTGTTATTGTTGCTAATGCCACTTGGGTGAGCCAAGCATATGGGCCAAAGGTCATATAAACTAAGGTAAGGGGTGCAACTTTTGTTTTTATGAGCATTGCTAGGGTCAAAGAATGACATCGCTGAAGTGGGTCCTTCGTATTTAGAAACAGGGATCAAGCAAAAGACCCCCAGGCTTGACCTGCCATCCCTAGAGGTATCATTTAAGAACTTGGAGAATATTGCTACCACAAACATATTTAATGTGCTCCAGTCACCATTAATGAACATGGCATATCTTAGGCCAGCTTGAAACACTAACCTGTAACCCTCCAGTTATGAGATTGCTGTCTCTGCCTACTAAACTACTGCTTGTGACAATATCGGCCTGAATATGCATTTCATGCTTTCATTCTATAAAATTACTGTACGACATGATTATGCATCATACTATAAGATTTATTAATTATTAATACAAGCAATTACTAGGACATATGTAAATATTATCTCTTGTATGTTACCAATTAAATCCATTTAATTGATTTAAACAACTAATTCTTCTAAAAAAGAAATAAAAGTACATAATGGCTATGCTTAATTGCAGTGTAGTAATGTTTTCTAACAATCAACTGTAAATAAGTAAACAGTATAATTAAGCTGATAAACTTGGTATGAATAATCAAAGGTAACTGACATTGTTTTCATTTTCATTGATTTTAGGCTAAAATGCTAGAAGAAATGGATGAGGAGTTTGGTGTTGGAGCATTAGTTGAGGAAGAGTTTCAAAAGAGTAAGGTTAGTTCAGTTTTATTACTTAATATTTTGTTTTTATAGTTTTGTTAATTGTGTATTTTTTACTGTGTATACTAGGATGTAAAATATGTAACTTGTATGTTTAATTAAACACATTTTTTTTTGAATATTTTGATTTACAATGTATACAAATTTTCTAATTTTTAGGCCTACACCTCGCAACATTTAAAGGGACTGACAATTGCTCATGATGTGGAATCTTTCAAGGAAGGAACACCAATAGTTTTAACCCTCAAGGATAAAGGTACATTTTTCTCTTGTTTTATCATGAGAGATAGAAATGAAGTGATGATTTGGAGATGTTAATGGGCTGCAGTTAATGTGAAAAATCTGTATGCAACTATGAGAATAGCATTAGTCTGCCATATATAGCTGAACACAGACATGCCAACATTCAGGTGCTTGTGTCAGGAGCAACAGCATCGTTTGAAATTTTAACATGCTAATTACAGACTATACATAAGTACATATCTTATTGGTTTCTAAATTAAATTTAAAATATTTACACAATTTTAAATTATAAAAGGTAAATTAAAATTTATGCATTTAAAAATGTATGAGTAGCTTCTTTAGCTCTAACAACTTATTTTTCAGAACAGTATTTCTAATAGCAATAATGACCCTCATTAAAATATTTCCATTTTAAAAAAATATTTAAAAAAATTTCCATCACAGATTCTACAGTTTGTCTACTGAAATTTGACCTAAATTTAGTTTGGTTTTTCTGCACAGTATTGAAAACTTTTAACATGGAGCATTACTCTGTGGAAAGTGTAATATTCAGCATTATTTTTTACAAAACTTTGTATGTAATTGCTGAATTGTAATCTTTTAGCTGTTCAAAAGTTTTGTAATTTTTCGGAGAAATCTAAGGAGTTTCCAGAGTTATCAATTTTTCTCATTTCTCCGGAGAATCCGGAGCAGTTGGCATTAGAATACAAAGTAGTAAATAGAGAGTTATTATTAGTATTAAATGGTAGCTGTGAAAAAGCTTTAAATTAAACCTTTGACAATAAGACAGTTAAGTTATATTAATTTAAATTTAAAAACAAAACAATAATGTCTTTTAATTTAAGAAGCATTTTTGATTACATTCGGAGACAAGTTATTCGGACATTACAGACGAAATAAATTTGAAACAAATAGGAGGAATAAGGCATGTCACGTTAGTGATCAGTTATCGTAAACATAGAGTGACAAGATATAAAAAAGGAAAAACTGTCTGAAAAAAGATTTATTTGATATTGCAGGTAAAATACTCTCTGCAAAATGTGAGTGTAATTAAAAACAAATTTGTCATGATTTCAGTCTGTACTGAAAAAAGTTTTGATGAGCGTGTTTGGGAAATAATCAATAGTAAATCTAGTCTAAATTTGAAAAAAAATATAAATAATAGAAATTACTGTGAAAATTTTCAATAGTATTTTTTGTTTATATATGATTAAATAATATTAAAAGGAAAAATTTGTTTGAAAACTTAAAGTTAATTACAATGTATTTTTTAAATTTAAAATTTAAGCAGAATATTTAACTAATGATATCTTTTAAAAGAATAAATTACTGAGTACCAAACGAATTCATGTTGGTATCAGGAATTATCATCTAGGGTGAAGCCATTTATCTTATGTTTCATAAATTACATCTTAAATGCTTAAAAAATAAAATGCTTACTGTTGCAGTTAAAATTTTGATTTGTCTAGTTTAATCAAACTAGAGATACCAAAGTTTTATATGTAAGAGATATTAATATTTATAAGTGCTAATATTGAAATTTTTAATATTAGCAGCTGTAAAAATTTATTTATAGTCTGTTATAGGAAAAATTTAAATAGTTCAAAATCTACAATGGTTAAATTGATGACCAAGCAAGTGGAGCATTAGCTTTCAGTAAAAAATCAGATCATGTATAAACACCAAACAAAATAATTTTTCTAAAATAAAACCTACATATATTAATAAACCTACACATAGCAAAATAAAGTCTGAAAATTTCAGGGATGTTTGAACTTTCCCTCCATAACTATGGCCCTCACCATACTTATGTGATCTCAACTGACACAACCTCACTCAAAAAATCACCACAAAAATATACTTCATTATTTGGCTGTTTAATAAACTTTCTAATCATAAAAATCTTTTTCAGGTGTACTTGAGGAGGAGGAAGATGTTTTAGAAAATGTAAATATTGTAGATAATGAACGTTATGCGAAAAATATTGAGAATAAGAAGAAAAAACCAGATTATCAGCCTTATGAAGAACCAGAGTATGATGAGTTTGGAATTGTGAGTTTATTTTTGCAATCTCTTTTAAAAATCTTGTAAGCAATACAATAGTTCAGTACATACTTTTTAAATTCCCTTCTCTCTCACCCTTGAAGAAAAAAAGAAAACTCTTTATTAATTACTTATAAAAAGTGTTTATTTTTTTTAAGTAAGTTTGATGTTTTCTGTTTATAACAACATAAAAAAAATTAATTTTTCCTTTCAAATATCTAATATTTTTTTAAAGAAAAAATACACTCTTCCTTTAGTGAAAAGTAACATAAATTATCTCTGAAAAATGCTTCTTAATGACCGTCTTATTTTCTAAAATAAACCTTCCAGTTCCTTATACTCTGCAAGTCACACTGTGGGTTTGTGTATTTATCGTGAAAATTTAAAACATTACATTATTTGACACTTGTTATCTATAAATTAACAATAGAAATTTAAACATACATAACTACTTCAATAATTATAAAAATTATAATCCATAAAAGAATATATTGTTGCAAGCTTAAGGGTTCACAGATTAAATGGTTCTTTAAATGCTAAACACAACAGAAATTTGTTGAACTTTTAAGTAAACAGAAATACAAATCAACATTATTAAAAAAAATAGTCCAAAATAGGAACAAGGTATACAAAAACATTGTTTACTACTATATAACAGTGTAACACATTCAAAATTCTTCTATAAAAGTACATTTAAAAGCTGTTCCATAGTTCAATGACTGCTTGAATAATCAGTCCTTTATCTTCCTAAATTTTAATATTGCATTCATATTATCTTCAGTGTTTGTTTCTGTATTTAAAACTTTCATAACAACTTTTTATTCATTTTTTAATGAAAAATTAATTGATACTCTTATAATTTCACTTAAGAACCTTTAATAATCTTTTTACAGCTGAAGAAAAAGAATTTACTTTCAAAATATGATGAAGAGATAGAAGGAGAGAAAAAGAAATTCTTTAAAATAGGTATTTTTTGCAAATTTGCTGTAAAGTGTTTATTTATTTTTTTTTTGTTTGATTATGTTTCATGTTTGACAGTAAAGTTTAAAATATTTTCTTCTGTTAGCATTTTTTCCTATTATTTCTATAAGGAAAAATGGTGCTCTCATTCTAGTTAAGTGTAAAATATTTTTTAAAAATGTTGCCATGGGGATGTTAGTGGCTTTGTGGAGCTTTATTATGGCCTAGTTGAGAAAACCTATTTTCTAGTAAAATGAGGTTTTACAAAATTGCTACAGCAAAGCCATCAACATGCTTGTGATCAAAGAGAACAGCATTTTGTTTTATATGCCTTGCAAATAGCCACAGCACAGCATACTTATGCAGCAGAGCTGCTTTATTTTCTAAGTTTGAATGTTTAATGTTTAATCTTTGCTAAGTTTAACCTGGCAAACCAAATTTGAGGCTAGTTTATTTAACATAATTTTGGGTGGCTACATAAACTTTGGGATACCATTGACAATTTATGCTGTTAAAAATCACTGCTGATTCTGCATTGTAACAGGCATATATATATATTTATTCATTGTATCACATTCATTATACTATATTCATATATTCATTTCATATTGGACAACATGGAGGTGTATGAAGATTTTTGTTTCTTTTATTTGTTTTTTGTTAAGTAGTAGTATTCAATAAACATTAATTTGCTTCCATTTTGATAGATGTTTAATTTAAGCTCTAATTAGTGCTTTTCACTTTTGACACACATTCTACTATCACTTCTTTCAAATGGAACTCGTGTTGCAAAAAGTAGACCGTAGCACTCCAAACCAAACCAAATCTTTCAAATGGAAAGCTGGCAGACATATAGTATTATTTTAATTAGTAGTTTAGTTGAATTATTGAATTAAATATTGCTGTGGATAATTGTAAAATATTTCAACCCCAAAATGTCTTCTGAAAAATGTAAAGTTCATTCAGAATTTCATGCTCTTAACAATGATTGGACTTTAAAATATTTTTACAGTTGTTATTAGAATAAATTATAGTGGCTCACTAATTTTTTGTCTTTTGCCTATTCTTAAAAAAGTTTCACATCCTTGTTCTAGTGCTGTAAAATCTTATGTTATTCATAATACTGTTGTTAAATAAAGTTGATAAAGTTGAATTTTTTAATTTTTATTATTATTTAAGGCTCTGATATAACACCATCCTATACTAGCAGAGAACAAGAATTGGAGTTAATCAGAATGAAACTAAAACAACAAAATAAGGTATATGTTTTATTTATTTATTTATTTATTTAGTTTTAGAGGATTATTTTCATAAATTTTATTAAGTCATAACATGCTATATTGATTAGTTTTTACCTCCTGCATTAAGAAACAAAGTTATTTGTATGTTCTTAACAGTGTGTTCTAATGAAATTTACATGCACAAAATTATTAGAAGAAATTAGGAAGATTATATGAGAAGGAAAATTTTTATTTTCTGGGCAACTTATTTGACACTGAGATTATATTGTTTACATCAGGTTGAATTTGTAAATAATTTTTAAGTTAAATTATTGTAACACTTAAGCCTTGAATGTTAGCATTTTTTTAGAATTATTTTATTTTTATTCTATTTTGCTATGTAAAGATGAGTAGTTTTTATGATTATTAAAAAATAATTTAATTTTGATAGATGTCACTTGAGATGCCAGAATTGAAAGTAGCCAATGAATATTACACTACAGAGGATATGGTAAGTATTTTGCTCTTTTTTTATGTCTCTCTTTCTCTTTTAGCCTTATAACATCATATCTATCTGTATGTACATATTTATAAATGATAGAGGTGCATGTGTATACATAAATACAGAATAAGGATGATTTAAGTTAAAGATCCAGATATCTGGATTTTTAGCTTAGATTCTGTTGTTGATAACTAAAATCAGCCAGATGGGCTGGATACTAGTTATCTACTGAATATCTGTTTCCTCCCTGGTACACATGTCTATGTGTGTGTGTTTATATAAATATTAACTGTTAGCTATAACTATAATAACTATAGCTGTAATTAGTAAATATAACAAAAACCTAAATTATTTACTGTATTAAGTATTGCTGCAAAATTGCTTTTAATCTTTCCTTTTTGTTGCATTTACTTATTTTGATATTTAAAAGCAGTAATTATGCTTAGAATTAATACCCCAATTTTCTTTTACAACTGTTACAAATTTTTAACAGTTGATCTGGTTTCTGTTTGTAATAATCTCAATATTTAATATTGACATTTTAATCTATATAGCTGCCTTTAAATATACATTTTGATCATACCTACATGTGTTTTCACTAATTTACCTGTATATCTATACATATATACTTATGTATGCATATCACATAACTATAAAATTGAATAGACAAAGAATAGTGAAATTTTGTATTTAAGAATGAGATAACCCATGCCCACAGCAAACCAGAATGGGTTTATGGTTACCCAAGGACCATGGCAGCATGAAAATCCTTCCATTTTATTAAGTTTCAAATACATTTTTACAAAATTTGATATACAAGCAATTAAAATACAAATTCAATTAAAATTACATAAATTTTTATATACAATATAAATAAAATATTATAAAATTTTAAACACAATTTCATTAAGCATGGAAAAATGAATGACATTTTCTGTTTTCCTATTTCTTCTATATTTAGGATTGCAGCAACATCTAGTTGTGTACTTCCCTTTTTAATTGTTATCTGTGCACTATATAGTGAAATAATTCATAACGAATGTTATTGGTGCTGGATGTAACACAAAAACATTTGATGACAGAATGTTGAAATTTTGTATTTAGAGCTGTTGTAACTTCTATTTTTTTCACCTCTATTTTTATTTCACTCTGCACTCTATATAATGTAGAGTCTAAATGTAATAAATATTAAAATGCTACTGGTTGCTGCCAGATGGCTGTATTTGAGATCCACTCATTGTTGAATTAATATTTTATAAGTTTTGATGTTATTTATTGAAACGTAATATTTTGGCAGTTGTTTAACTGTCCTCTTTAATAAAGAATTAGAAAACCCTGTATCACATTCAAGAAGACAAGTGATGTTGGGAGTAGTGCTTTGTGCTCTTAAAACAAAGGTCTGAGTTTAATCCTTCGGCTGGGCAAGGTTAATTTTTAGTATTTTATCTCTTAAGTGGGTAGACAAATTGAGGACCAAGCATGCTTGGGAACTAAACACTGGGGATTCCACATAAGGTTGACCACCTAATTTGGACATATGCTTTGTATTCCACAGCTCTTGTCTCAAAAATAGCACAATGACCCCCGAGTGATGGTCTAGAGGCCCAGGATTGCGTCTGTTGTCTCTCTAAATTTCCTGTTCTTGTTTGGCTTTCCGGCTTCTCGTTTATCGGTGCAATGAGCTGAATTCACTCTCTTCCACTTCTTTAGCTCTTCTTCTCAGGTTGCGTGGTTCGTGCCACCATCTCTAATTCTGGCATCTAGAGGTATAAGCATCCAGCAGCCTTCCAAATTCTCCTCCCTCTCAAGTGCAACTCTGCTGCGTTTCCCATATTGGTGCCCTGCAGCACGACGGGTACCGTTCCGGGTTCTTTGAAGAGTTGAATGTGTGGTGGAATGACCTATTACTTGTGATCTGCCCACTGCTGCTGGGATAAGCCTTGAGGGCCAAATGGGCCTAGTATGGCGTTAATTGTCTCAAAAGCAGAGATTGGCACTGTAGCCCCCCTCCCCCTAAGGTGATCTGTAGCACCAAACAGGAAGATATATCATATTCACATTTAAATGATGTACATAAAAAAATTTATAATTTGATTTGTGTGCAAGGAATTTACATGATAGCCACATTAGATATTTTTTGTATAAGTTTTATGCTTAAAACTATTTGCTATTTTTCATTCATACATTTCATGCCACATCTAATTCATTTATACAAAATTGGTCAAAATGATGTAGTTTTTTTTGTGATTAAAGCTATGTGAGAATTTACCCTTGTCTAGCAATTATGATACTGATGTTTACAGTTATTTTATAATTGATGTACTAAGACTATAATATTTTTTACCATAAAATATGACAAACTGTAAATGTCTTGAAGCTTTTAAAGTGTTAAAATATTTTATATTGTTGTTGGTTTCTTTTACGTTTTGGTTTGATGATACAACAGGTCCTTCC
The DNA here is from genome assembly GCA_032207245.1 of Pardosa pseudoannulata. Lineage (NCBI taxonomy): Eukaryota > Metazoa > Arthropoda > Arachnida > Araneae > Lycosidae > Pardosa > Pardosa pseudoannulata. The sequence goes on from CM063509.1 coordinate 104,585,716, forward strand.
TGACTCTTCAGGTGCAGTTCAAGAAACCAAAAAAGAAAAAGAAGATTCGAAAGGCTATGTTGAAACCAGACGATTTGTTACCAGATGTAGTGGAAGAAGAAAAAGATTTAGGTTCACGGTGAGTAAAATTTCATATTACTTTTTTTTTTGTTTCTAATGAGTAATGATTTTTACAGTAAGCTTGTTGAAAAGAATATCGTCTTCCAAAAGTGATCAATTCAAGCAGCTTAAAAGATCTTAGAATTGGATTCTCACTAAATTGGTTATAAAATATTTATTTTATTTATAGAGAATGTTAATAGGAGGAAAAATAAATATTCAAATCAAAATATTGATAAATTTTAGAGTTTTAAAAGTAAACTTAAAGTTGCCTCATTATATTGTATTTTTAATATTTCAATTCATTTTAATTGCTAATTTCAATTGCTGTATTTCTGTTCTTAGTGTATTTTCTTTCATTTTAACAGCTGCATTCATGTGTTTTCATATTACCTCTTTTAGTTATTATACATTTCTTATACCTTTATTTCATGATAGTATTACTTTCTGATATTTTTGCATTATTATTGGTTGTATGCTTTGTGTTGTTGCTAAATAGTGTAATGTAATGTGTAACAGTTTAATGTTATTTGAGTTGAAGTATGCATTACATTAAACTATTATAGATTACATGATTAAAACAATCTTTTGTCTTAAGCATCATGATTTGTTTTCTTTTGTGGCTTGAAATTGTTATTATATATCTTTTTAAAATGCTTCTGTGAGAAAACATATAAATTTATATATATATATATATATATATATATATATATATATATATATATATATATATATATATAATAGTGGGCAAACTGAACCCACATTTATAAGGGAAAACCCCTTTAAATTGCTCCTATTATTTTCCTCAGCCAAGGCATACTAGGTTGCCAAGAGTCCCATTAAACTTTTGTCAAGAAATACACCACTCGTCATGGCCGAATGTAATTTTTATTTCATCTCCTCAATATTACAACAAAATCTGAACCAGACAGTGTCAGAATGCTTTCTGCATAGATCTTGAATTCCAACCTTGAGCAAGAGAGAACTAAGTACCAAGTGAGGTTTAAGTGCTGAGACAACAATTAGTTTCTTAAAGAGAGAGAGTGACTTTTGACCAAACTGTGGTTGACAGGATGACTATTATTGCTGATCATTGCAGATTTTTCCTGGGAGAGATATTACTTTCTTATTAAAATGCGCAGAAATATTTTTAGCTTTGAGAATCAGAAAAAGAATTTCAGGGTTTGTCTGTAGAAATGAAAAATTTTCTCATTCAAATTTGATGACTGATGACTGGGAAAATAGGATTAATATGAAGAGGAGAAATAAAGATTTAAAATAATGAATGGGGAAAAAGAATAATTTTGGATAGACTTTAGGGGTTTAGATATTAATATTATTACATATATATATGTCAAAAATGAATATATCAAAAATGAATTTAGTATAGAATAAAAGGGAGAAATAAGGCTTGAAATAATAGCATTAAACACTCGAAAAGTAGAGATGGGGTGGATTTCGAACTCGCTTTGAATTTAGCTAACCCTAACTCATAAAAAATCCAATATGGATGCCTGTATCCATTCCAGGTACAACCGCTTCATAAATTTGTAGACAGACAACTTAGGCTATTGATATAAATGTTTTTAGGCATTGATATACCCAAGTGATAGTAATAATTGAGGTGTTAATAGAAAGAATAATTTCCTAGAACAGTGACACATTGCATTTTCATTTATAAATATGTAAAAAAGATTTTTTTTCAAAAAGTTACTGAATTGTTTCATAAGCAATGTTTTTTTTATTATTATTTTTATGAAAGAGTTTGAAGAATGTATAGATGAATTTGTGATAATGATATTTCAGGAAAAGTATTTTGAGTCTCATCCTAAAATGTTCAGAAATGTTGTAAAATTTGGTTATTTCTTTTGAAAATCCTGAAATTTAGATTTTCACTCACTATATCTGATTTTTTGTTTCATCTTTTTAAGATTCTCCCTGAGGAGTAGCTACTACTCTTCAAAGTAGTAAATTTATAGTATTAAGAATTTTTCAATTACAGTTTTGTCTGACTATAAGTCATTTTTCTTTTTTCCTTGAGACATAATGAATTTTCTTAATTGTTGTGTGCAAAACTACATATCTATCAATGTCAGGAAGAAAAGTAATCAATCTTTTTAGGGAGTAATTTATTATTCTTTCAGTTTTTTAAACCAAAATACTACTTATGTTATTTATTAGGAATTTATTCTTTCTGCCAATCATTTAGGTTACTTTTTACTAAAGAATTACCAATTTTTTTAATTTAAAAAATGGCTTTTAAATTTTAGTTTGATTTTCGTTAACAATTTTGGAATGCAAATGTCTTTTTGTAAAGTTGTGATAGAGGTAATGTGTATTTTAAAATTTTGTCTTTAACTTATCAAGGATTTTTTTTTTTTTTTAAAGTTTGTTTTGAAATTTGATTTGTAGCTAGTACCACCTATGTTACAGATTGACACTTGCTAATGTATATTTTTCTTTTATTAAAGAAAAAAGAGAAGAGTTGGAGGAGAAGATGAACCTATGTATACAAGTGACATTCATCAAATGCAAGGTATCTTATTACTTTTACAGGTGATTGAAACATATAATTTGTTATATTAAGTAAATTTCTAATTTCTTCCTGTTATATTTTGTAGTTGATGATTCTGATTTATCTAATGATGTGATTGATGAAGAACAAGGTGAAAAAGAACTATATAGTGCATTGAACAAAGCAAAGAAGTTGAAACAGAGGAAAATTATGAGTACTGCTCCAGAAAAGGTAGCATTTATTATACATAAACTTAAAAAATAATTATGAGAAATAACAAATTCTTAAATGTTCCCAAAGAATCCTCCTTATTTTTCTGTTTCTTTTTTTAGAATCCCCCCCCTCCCATCTAAACATGTTTTTTAGGTTGGTCATGAGAATTAAGTTTTGTAATGTTATCTACGTTATTCTCTGTCTTCTGTTAATTAGCTAAATTTAGAGAAAATCAATGAGGTTACATTTTTATACTTTAAAATCCTTCTACGCTTTACTTTGTTACTGTAAACATTATGCTTCAGTTAAATTTTTCACGTTACTAAAAGACACATTACTTAAAGAAAAGTAAGCTATTGTATTTTGTATCTCTTTTAAAGGAGAACAAAGCAGTGTTTTAGCAATAAATTTAAAAAATACAATCAATATGGGACCAAAATAGTCATTATTGGGAGGAAGAGTATCTGAAGTTTGGAAGTAAAAACCTTAGCTTGCCTAACTGAAAGTCATGTTATTTTGAGATAGGTGTTTTTTTTTTCAGTTGCTGGGAGGGATGTAAAATAGCTTATAGAAAATTCAATATGCTCAGCTTATCTATCTGACCTTATTTTCGTGGCAAATTTGGTAACCCTGGTCTATTGGCAGAGTATTCCCACATATGGGAATTGTCAGGGTACTTTACAATTCCTGATATTTACAATCAGGGTTGGCATGATTTAAATGAATTGATTTTTTTGAAAAAATCATTGATTTAAATAGTTTTTTTTTTAACTTCTTTTAAAACCTATATTTCAAAGACAGGAAAGTGAAATTCTGTCAGCACAGTAATACCAATAAGTAAATAAGTGCAAATAGATAACATGTGCTTTCCAAGAATTTAGTGGATGTTAAAAGAGAGTATGTAGTAGGGGTAGCACAATGATTATGACTGGTGGAATTCATTTTATGTAAAGAGAATATTACAGAACTTGAAATCCAGTTTGACTACCAAATAACAACAGGCATAGCTTCATTTGCTGGAATGGAAAGACAGTTTTCTTCTTTTGGTGTTGTTCATTCTAGCCTTCATAACCAATTAGGAGGGGATAAAGCATCAAAGCTAGTGTTTTATTGAAATAATTAAATCCATAATCCGCTGCTTAAAAAATATTGAAATTGTGATTTCTTTTTTTAAAAAAATAAATAGTTTGCATTAAAAAATATTTAATATGTTCTTTAAATTTACATTTTATTTAGTTTGCACTATCCAATTACAAAATAATGGAATGTATTTAGATAAAAATTTATATATTTAATTTTTGGTAATCAGTATGTAGAATATACTAGATAGATAAGATGTTACTTCTTAAAACAAACTATTCTATGTATATTGCAAAAAACATAAAAACAACAATTTAAATTAGTATTCAGAAAAAAATCAAAGAAATCCAATTTAAATCAAATAAATCTGATTTTTTTTTATTTAAAAAAAATCATGATTTTCTTCCAACCCTGTTTACAATTGAAATCCTGCAAAGGACAAATTTTCCAACTGTATGAATTTTTTTCAAGATATAATTATCTACAATTGTCAAGGAAATATTAGGGTACTTTTTTTCCTGAATTTTATGACCACCATGAGTAGTTTTCACAAAATCATAGACAGATAGTACACATACTATTTTTAATTGTACTAAAATTTATCATATAAGGAAAAATCTGAAAATTTTTTGAAGTGTCTATTGCAATTTAAATATTTTAGCTAAGTATTTTCACTACATATTTTCAATAAGTTCTCAAGTTCTCTCAAAAAATTTTTTTTAGCTAAATAACAGAGTTTAATCACATTGTATGAGTGTATATTTCTGTCCTAAGATTCTATAGTTTTAAAATGGGTTTTTCATATTCAAATTTGAAAATTTATCTGTCATGAAAACAAGGAAAACGGAATGGGAATATGCAATAAAAATAATTTACAATATTTCCATTTTAAAAAAAAGCAATGATCACTGTCTAAAATTTAATACTCTTACTACTTTATTTAAATTTTGAATTTACACAAAGTTAAAATATTTCTGTTGTCTGTATAAAAGAGAAAACCATTTATGTCTTAAGAATTTTCTATAAAATTATATCTTAAAAAAATGAAAGAGAAACATTAAAGAGAAAACAACTTATAGCTTAAGAATTTTCTATAAATTTATGTAATAAAATTCATATCTCCTTAAAATCTTCACGACAGTATTAGTGTGTAAAATTTTAAGATTTTAAAAAAAATTTTTGGAAAGTATTAAATAATTATAAGCTCATGGTTTCCATGCACCTGGAAAGTCAGGGAAAATCATGGATTTAGACAATGGATTAATTTTGTCATGGAAAGTCTTGATTTTATGAGTAAAATTCATGGAAAGTCATGGATCTGCTAAACTACCGATTAAAAAAATGCATTGAATTGTTTAATTCTATTTTTACTTGTCATTTGGCTGAAGTTACTGAATTTGGTATTTATGTATTATCCTATTGACCATATTGCCAAGTAAAATTTGTTCACCAAGGAAACTCAAAGCAAGAAAGCTTAATGGGTGGGTAAATGTATATTATTCTGGTTTTTTCTTAAATTGTAGATTAAAATTTTATCAATATAATAATTATTTTTTAACAAAAATTAGTTAAGATTTTTGCACAAAATATAAGTTTATCTCTAGTGATATTGTATATAAACATTATAGGGTTATATTTGGTATTATTTATGGTCACCTGGATAATACCAAAGTACCCTAAATTCAAATTGGAAACATTTTGATTGAAAAATTGCTATATGATTAAACTTAGGTATGTAGATAGAACAATTTATTTTTATGTATATGATTTTATTAACACTTATAAAGTAAGTTTATAGTTTTTATGATAAAATTCCTGCAATTTCTCTAAAAGCATATATTTTATTACTATGTTCATCAGAAGTTTTATTCATTTATACTTTGATGAAAGCTTTTTAAAGTCATGGAAAATGATCTGCTAAATCAGGGAATGTCATGAAAAGTCATGGATTTGAAAAAATTTATTTTGGCAGATAGTCTGTATGTTACAAAAAAAAAAAAAAAAAAAAAAAAAATAAAAATAACTAACAAAAATATTTTAGCTTATTTTAAAAGTTTCAGTTACACTAACTTACAATAAAAACTAAAAGCTTTTAAATTTTGTAATAGTATGTGGAAGATAGAACATTTTCATGTATAAAACCTGGCAGCATCACATTTGATTAGTGTATGGTGTGCTTTCAGTGTCTTTGAAAGATATACAAAATTAATGTAAAGAATAATTGTATGGTTATATATAATGGATGTCATGTAGCCCATTGTTATATTGCTCCTTGACTTATTACACATATAGATATGTCGTGATTCTTTTTTTTTTTTTTCCTCTCAAATTTATTTTTCTGGTGAAGGAAGAGTGTGGATTTACATAGGTATTTGTAGATAAAATTAAAAAGTTTAAATTGAAATTCTTTATTTTTCAAGAAATTTTTTGTTATTGTACTTACACTACTAATTTCATTATTTTATTTTAAGAGCATATTTTAATTGTTAAATATTTATCTTCTGGATGTGCTGCACAATTTGTTTGTCTCCTAATAAGTGCAATACTATTAAATCTGATTATCAAAATTTTACTTTCTTTTAATGTTGCTAAATTGTGTAATTGTTGGTAAATTCTTTTGGTATGAATGAACTTTTCAAGGTGTTTTTCTTTCAAACAATATTAATCTTTTAACATTTTTTTTATCTGGGTTTTAAAAAATTCTTATTTTTTATAGGTTATTGAAATTTTAAATAAAACAAATTCTGCTGAAAATGATTCTTCAGTTGATTCTAAAGGAGCTAACATAGAATTAAACTCAGTTGCAGAATTTTGTAGAACATTAGGGGAAATTCCTACTTATGGTATGTCAGGTAACAGAGATGAAGAAGCTGATGAAATGATGGTAAATAATTATTTTAATTCTTGCTATATTTAATTTAAACTTTACCATATTTACATATTTGAAAATTAATATTTTTATACAATTCTAGGATTTAGAACGAGAACTTTTAGAAGAAAAGCAGAAACAAGAATTAGAAGCCCAAAACCGTGGAGCTTGGAATGAAGTTGACATTGATGAAAAACCTGCAGAAATATCTGTATGTTATATACTGTTATCAATTATGATTTAGTAATCATTTGTTGGTATAATTTATTAAAAACTATAAAAATAAGAAAAGTAATATCTGGTGGTTTCTTTAAATCTTGGTTATAAAAACAACTACATCTTTAATACAAATTTGATCTTGAACCTGGGTTCCATGCCACCTTAGGTTTCCCAAGTGATTCCTTTTTGTTTAATCAAAATGCCAAAATTTTAGTAAAATTTAAATTTTTATAAAAGATATACAGTGAAACCTCTCTGAGCGGTCACACCTCTGTACCGAGAATATTTGGCCGCTCTGAAGGGTTTTATTTACTATAAGATAATTACTATAATGCATGATATAAATAAGCCTGACATATATTTCTTATGTAAATGAAATTTAAAACTTATCTAAAGAGAAAATAGTACTTTATTTCATGTTTCTTTACATTTTTTAAAAAAATGCTACAATTTGTTTCTGTTTGTTCTGCAGTCTTCGTACTCCTTCAAAGTCAAATTCTTTTCATTAATGACTTTGTTGATTTCCGTTCTTCCACAGTTAAATAATTCAGCTAACTTTCTTGTTGATTTGCCATTCTCATATTCACGTAGAATTTCAATGCTCTGCTCAAGATTTAGAAAAACACATTTCGACATTGTTGCAACTCAGATCACTGACCAAGTAATGAAATGAAACTGGTGTCAAAGACATTTTTGCTGACAGAGGTGCAATTCTTCCTTAACTTTACCAATTGGAATTCTAAACAAAGGCCCTAAGACACCTTCAATGCTTAATTGTCCAGTTCCTCCCTCAGTTTCTATGGATGGCACAATAGGAATTTCTTATCTGAAGGGTGTGGGGAGAATACAAAAGAAGTAACAGATGTAATCTTTCTTAGAAGGGGGTTGGAGGACTGCGGGAATGGACTTCTCAGGTTATTCCTTTGTCTTATCTGACCATAAACCTGACTGAGTTTTTTCGGTCAAAATTAAAGCATGGAGGGAGTAGAATTTCCTGAAAAATGAAAGGGGCAATCCCACTTGGTGGCCGTTTAGAGGGGGTCGGGTGGCTGCTGATATAGGTTATTTTGCCATAGAGCTATAAGTCGAAAAATCCGTGTCATGAAAAATTGGCTGTTTAGAAGGGTGGCTGCTTGAAGAAATTTCACTGTATAAGCCAATCCCCTCCCCTTAATTCAGCCCTGTGAAAAGTACCAAACATTCTTGGCTTATATGGGAAATTTTATGGTGTATAAACTGAAATCTCAATTGCTTCTTAATTTGATATTTAGCTAATAAACAGTATGAAGTCTCCCATTTATGTTACTAGACAGCATTAATGCAGAATGATGTATTTCTTTATCATGTTATTGATATTGTATTTATAAACTGTGATGTATATAAAATTATTTAATTAAAGAGATTTATTTTATAGGTAAGAGAAAATGAACCTATATTAGAGGAAGAACCAGATATTAATCTTGGTATTGCTGGAGCACTGAAGTTAGCTATGAAAAAAGGTATATAATTTTGTAATTAGTGTATCAGTGGTTTTAGTTTTTGTCTTTACATAATTATGAAAATAATGTTCCAAAAATATTTTTAATTGTAATTTTTATTTTATGCACAGTAGAACCATTCTTAAATGAAATAAAAAATTCAATTTAGTCTAAACAAAATTTCTAAATACAAGTCCTTTTTTTAAAACAAGGCTTTCAAGAATTATTTGAAATTATAAAAAAAAATGTATAAGCTACTACAATGTATTAATATTTCAACTAACAATTTTATTAATTATCAATTTTCTTAATACTTTTTTTTTAAACATTAGTTGTGAAATTTTTTGTGTGAGATCAATATATCAATGAGTTATTAGTCATGGCTTGATTTTAGCAAAAGCATTAGTATTAGACTATTTGCTTTAAATTTTCCAATAAATTTATAAATTTTTCTCTGCTAAACAGCATGAAACTTTTAAACATATTTAAAGTGCTTTCTCTCTCTCTCTCTCTTTTTTAAAGCACAAAAAATGTATAAAATTTGATCACATCACTCAATAGTAGGTTATATCTGCAAATTTGTCTTAATATTCTTTTTTAATTTAAAAATTATTTTGTATTTTATTTTTGAAATTTATATTTTCCATCTGAAGAAAAAAATTATAAGTGATCTTGTAAAGTATTCTAAAATTTGATAAACAGTTGTCTGAAATTTAGTCTTAAAAGGTTAAATAAGTATGAAACAGGTAAGTTTATGAAATGATGTAGTGAAGCTTAAATTAATTTTTAACAGATTTGAAAGTAATACATTTTGGTTTGCAATTGAAATTGAAAATATGTGTTTACATGTGTGTGTAATCAAATTATATTGTGAATTATTTAAATTATATTGGTTTTTTGCTTTGGTGGAACTCCAGATTTTTAATGTGGGGTCTCAATCACCCATGTTCAAGTACTTAAAAATGGAAATGTGTTTTTATTTATTGGAAAAGTCATTGGAAACATAAAAGTGTGAGATTTTAGAGAAGATATTTATAATTATTAATTTTTTTATCTTGAGTACTTATGTATTTTTATGTTTCAGGATACTTGGATAAGGAAGGTAAAAAATTGTCCAGTGCTCCAAGAACTAGTCAGTTGCAAGCTCAGTCATACACTATAGAGGAAAAATTTTAGTAAGTTTTTTTTATATTGTTTTATGTATCTTAATATTTTGTATTATTTTAATACTTTATATATAATATATATAAAGTCATCGATGTCATAAAGAAAGGGTTGTGAGTTTGAAGCTTGAGCTGGCCAAAGATCTGACATGTTTGTTAATGGTGGGGGGGTGCACATGTAATAAGTTCCTGGTTACAATCTCCTCCAAGTTCAAATGATACCTCTGGAAGTGGCAAGCTAAGCCCAGATATATTATGCTTGGTCTCTTTATTACAAGGCACATCCAAAAAGTAAGTTTCCCGATGTTTTCCCCTTTAAAGTAAACATTATTAGCCATGTCAATTACATGTGCATAACAGATCTATGACGTATTAATCATTTGCCAGCTGGACAAGTCCCGGTTCGTGCCAGTAGCAGGGTAGCAGTGGTCCGAAATGGAAACTCTAATTCCTTCTCCCGCTGCATGCAAGGCTCGGTCAGTGATCTTGGATGCACAAAGCATTGCGCTAATTGAAATTCATCGTCAGTTCTGTCAGGTCTATGAGCCGAAACTAACGCCGAACACAAAATTCACCGCTTAAGAGCAGCACTTACATTTTTGCTATGGTATCACGATGACAGCAACGACTTCCTCAACAGGATAGTGGATATTTGGTCAGGGCCAAATTCAAACAGATGCTGTTGGTACAGAAAGGGGTGTGCACAGTGTTCTGGGACAGGAAGGCTGGTTCCATTCACAGGTGGCAGAGTTCTACGACAGAGGTATACAAAAGTTGATCCCGCAATACTACAACTGTCTCAATTCTGGTGGTGGCTATGTTGAAGAATAGCTGAAACATTGCTGTACTTGTTGCCAATAAATATGTCCGTGAAAGTGTGAGTTCTTTTTTTCTTTTAAATAGGGAAACTTACTTTCTGGATATGCCTCGTATAAACTGTAAGGACCTAGCAGGGCAATGTTACTAGCATTCTTTAAGCAGTGCATGTTCATAGCATTCTTTAAGCTACATATGCTTCCTGGGTGGTGCTAAATGAGTAATAGCTTTGCAGCCATATTTGACATAAAAATATCAAGCTGCATTACAAAAATAATAATAAAAAGAATACTTAAATAAGCTATGTGGGATAAAAAGCAATCCATTATATAATTTAATTCAGTCTATTAAAGATAAATCAGATATCATAGGAAGATATGTTTAAGAATCATATTTGATATATTAACCCATCAATGCCCAGCATTCTTGAGGACAATCAAAAAAGGGTTAGTAGACTTTTTATGTTTTCTCGAAACTTTTCTTTCTTTTTAGTGAAAATAAATATTAATCTTATGAATATGATATTATCTATAAATTTGTCATTTTGATCAACATTTTATAATTTTCAAGCTTAGAATAGGAACTTTCTCTGAACGTACACTGCCTGAAATAATGGGGGAATAGCCATATCTTTAATAAATCATCCCTTTACAGTAGTTTGCTCATATATTATAGCATATAAATAACTTATCGCAAAGTTTTCCCTAATTTTTTTAATGACATCTTATGATATTTTAAAATGACACCTCTGCACTCATGACTTGATGTCATATTTAAAGGTGTTTAAATTTCAAATTTTGTTTTACTTCCTGGTGTCTATAATAGCTTCTATGTTAGATATTTACTAATATTTAGTCATCAGAAATATCCGGGCATTATGGGTTAAGTTTAACTTCTGAGTTTTCGATTTTGGAGTTTCAGTTTGTTTTCAAAGCTCAAGTCCTGATCAAAAAACAGCAGCATGTAAAAATTTTATTTTGCAGTAAAGGACTTTAAATAAATTAATCACATTTTTTTTTGTTAGATCAATTATAAATTGTATTTAGTTAGTGTTGTATTCTAATATATTTGTCAATATTTAATATTTAATTTCATTTTAATTTTTCAGTGAAGATGATAAATTTGGAAAGAGAGATAGATACACTGGCCCTGTACAAGAGTTTAGAGAAAAATCAAATTATAAGCCAGATGTAAAGCTTGAATATATTGATGATAGTGGACGTTTGTTAACAGCAAAAGAAGCTTTTCGTTATTTATCTCACAAATTCCATGGCAAGGGTCCTGGGAAAAACAAAGTAGATAAAAGAATGAAAAAGTTAGAACAAGATACGGTAAGTTCATTCTGTTAAAAATCTGTTCTATTTCAGTTTGTCTATTTTTCATCCAACAAAAAATTGTTTGTGGTTATGGAAATATAATTCTTGCCTAGCTTTTTAAATTTAATTTAATGCAATTTTTTTTTTATTGCTTTAAAATATTTCTCTAGTGTCTAATCTTTAAATATTGATCCTGGATCAATATTTAAAGATTTGGTAAACATCTCTTTTAACTGCTATTGGATCCAACCCCCCAGTAGCTGATCTGGATTCTTCTATAGATTCTTTCTTTCTTCTTTTTGTGTACTAAAATGATTTGATGAGAAAATAGTGAACAAATGGTATATATTTTTATAATGTGTGTTTTTAACCTACTACAAAGTTAAAATAGTATCCCTGCTGGATAGTGCAGTTGTTGCACCATAGAATAAAAGTTTAACATTTTAAAATAAAATTGTTGAGTTTATTCAAGCAATACATCTTTCGTACTCTCCTGCCAAAGTTTTTTACATTAGCTCATATAATATATAATGCTGTGAGTGTGCAAGTACCACCAGCCTGTCGGTAGTGATAAGAATTTGTCTTGTAGACATTGTAGAATTGAAACTGAGTTATCTAAAACAGTTATATAAAAATAGTTCAGCTAAGCAAAAATTGATTTTGGTACTCACAAATTTGCCAAATGTTAGAGAAGAAATGAGGATATTTTGCCAGAAGTTGTATTTAGGGATAGAATCATCTAAAATTTATTTTGGAATATAATTATTAAGTTGGTTAGGTACAGGATTGTAAAAAACCCACCTACCCAGAAAAACCTGTGCAGGTTTTTCTGGGTAAAACCCAGTATAAAAAACTCAATAAAATCCACTCTAAAACGGGTTTTATTGGGTTTTTTAGAAACTGATGATATTGTTATTTATTTTCAGAAACTGTTATCTAAGTTTTTTACCATCTTTCAATTTTAAAGAATTATTCTGTAGAATTATATATAAAGTCTATCAAAATTCAGAAAAATATTTGCAAATCTATGGTAAATCCAACATAACAATTTAGAAAATTTTTAATTCTTTTGTCACCAAGAAAGGGATAGGGTGGAAATCCCCCCCCCTTTCTCTTCTTTCATTGTGAAAAACAGGTTGTGTTGACTGTTGAGAAATTACCTTACTTTTTTCCTGGGCTTGACTTTTTTTTTTTTTTTTTTTTTTTTGCTACACACTGATTGCCTATTACCTTTTGACAAAAATTTTAAAAAATTGCAAAAATGTTTTTTTAAATAGAGAAAGTATAGAGATAAAAAGTATTCCTTTGTTTAAATAACATTCAAATATGTGGTATATGTCAATATATAACATTTTGTGTGGGATGTCAGAGTAAACTTTTTTAGTCTTTACACTGATTTTTTGTATTAAATTATAATTTCTTGAATATTAAGTTAATAAAAATATAATCAGTTTTAGCAATTTAATCTTTTCTGAAATAAGGTACTTCCCCTGCCCTCTCCTCTTAAAACTAGACCCCAATAAAACCCAGAAAAACCCACCCAAGATGGGTTTTTTGCAACTCTGGTTAGGTATAGTTGAAATATCAATACACACACATTTATTTATATATAATATGCACATATATTAGAGTAAATGTATAAGAAAATAATTTTCTTTTTCCAGAGGTTAAAGCAGATGAGCTCTACTGATACTCCTCTTAATACAGTGAAATTACTGCAAGCTAAACAGAAGGAAACACAATCACCATATATTGTCCTTAGTGGTGGAAATAAAACCCTCACTCAGTATGTATTTTTTGTCATTTCTTTTCAAAATAGTTTTGAAATTTGGTTTTAGTTTAAGTTCTAGATAAGCAGCATTATTATAACTATTAAATGATAAATTGTTTGTTTCATCTGTATATGAAGATTATTAAAAAGTTTAAAAAGTCTGGTCATGCGATGCATAATTATTAGCAAGCATTGTGGCTTAGTTGTTAGCATTCAAGTCATATTTAACTAGCAGTTATACCTTTTATTTAAATCTAAATAAATGTCAGCAGTCTTTGGACAAGAAAATCAGTTTATAAAGAATTATTTTATTTAAGTAAATTTATCATTGATAATTTGCATGAAATTCACATACATTTTTATAGTTTTAAAATGAAAAGTAACTTTTAATTTTAAATTAATTTTTATGAAATCTTATTGATAAAAGTGAATGTAAAATTTTTTGTATTACATTTTATATCTTAACACATTGAAGACAGGAGACGAGAATTACCATCTTTTATTTTTCAACTGTTGGCGACAGATGACAGAAATTCACGTTTTTTGGATTTTTTTTTTAATTATTATTTTAACAAAAAATGTGCTGGGACTGAAGCTAGACACTTTTCAGCACATAATGTCTTCAATGTGTTCTTATAATTTTGTCTTGTTAAGTCTTAACTAATTCTATAGCTTATTCTATTTGTACTGTATCAACTGTATTTGACTTTCTGTGTCCATGTAAATTTTCCTCTTAATTTTTTTTTCTTTTTTCAGGACTATGATATCCAAAACAAAACTGTAAAGTAGAAGGAAAATATTTTTAATCATCTTTTCATAATGTGTTATGCTACATTTATCATTGTAAAAATAAAAAAAGTTTATAAAAGAATTTTGATGTTTTTCATTTATTTGTGTACATATTTTTAACACTTGGTTAACTTAAACGTTAACCAAGACATTTTTTTTACAAATATTTAATTCAATTCCAAATTGTATAAAAGCCAAAATTTGGGGTGGGGCAAAATTCCTGTAATATTCAAATATGTTGCTAAGCTGTTATGCCAAATGATTTTTAATTGTAATGCTGTAAAGTAAAACACTAGAAGCTATTAATATTTTCCTACCTTTTTTTTAAAAAAATCTTATGCATTGCATAATATTTTGTTAATGAAAAAATAGACATTTGAACAGTAATTTTAAATTGTATGCTTAGGTTTTTAAACCAAGTGACTTTCAGAATCTAAAAAAATTTAATTTTCTAAGAAATAAAGGGCTTTATCTTTTTTAATTTTTGAGGGTCTCAAATTTTAGTAGGTTATTCTAAGAAATAAAGGGCTTTATCTTTTTTAATTTTTGAGGGTCTCAAATTTTAGTAGGTTATACTGGTAGCTCACACTATAAGCAGTAAAAATCGTTTAGTGCTATAAGTATTTGAAAATTTTCAACTACATCTATAAAAACAAATAAAATTCAAAAACAACATAAAAAGACTTTATAACTTTAAGGCACATATGTTACAGAAAAGTATTGAATTTTTGTACAACTTTATACTTTGAGTTGAATTACATATTTTTTTTTTCCATTTTAAACAGGAAAATTTTTTTACCTATACGTTGCTTTTATATAGATATGTTTGGCTGGAGCTAGTATGCATGTAGAGCATGCATGCACACAGACAGCTAATAGATTAAATAACATTAAAATATACTAAAGTTTTATTTTATTTTAATAGAATTTTATTGAAAATCTTTTATGAGAATATCTATTTCTTGAATAATAGTTCTCATAAAACTGTTAGTGTTTAATGAATGTGGTAGTTTTTATCCATCCAATTTAGAAAAAATATTTCTACCTGTTAGTTTTTACCCATCCCAAAAATATTTCTTCCTGTCAAG
This sequence comes from Pardosa pseudoannulata, assembly GCA_032207245.1. Classification (NCBI taxonomy): domain Eukaryota; kingdom Metazoa; phylum Arthropoda; class Arachnida; order Araneae; family Lycosidae; genus Pardosa; species Pardosa pseudoannulata. Next base: position 104,601,132 of record CM063509.1, read on the forward strand.
GATTATGCAGAAGAAAAAATTATTTCAAAAGTTTTTATGGAAAACAGTTTATGATTAAAAAAATTTTTTTTCCCAAATATATTTTTATAGCACCCATAAAGAACACTTCAAAATGAACCATTTTTTTCCTTATAAAAATATAATAAATTACAATAATAACACATGATATAATTAAAAAATTCATAAATACATATTTACACCCTGATTAATGACAAATGTAATCAAAGTTCCAATGGGACAATTGTATGTGCACTTGCACTATCCTGTACCTATGACAATTATTTTTGCAATAGGGACACATTCTTTCTTCTTGATACCCATGTCTGTCCACTGTGGACTATGTGTCAGGACACTGTGTATCCTCCAGGTGTCATACATATAAAATACATTGGTAGAATGGTGAGACATGGTGTCATTCCTATTCTGATTGACTAAAATGAATGTGAACAGCTTTGTTCATAGATATATGATAGTACTATGAAAGAAAACTCAACAACATATATATTTAAATCAAAACACAGTACAAGCATTAAATTATTTTGGCTGTATTCAAAATGAACAACCATTTGTTTTTCTCTTTCTCTTGCCACTCCCAAACAGAGAAAGAGCTTGGTTATGATGCAACACATGGCCTTTTGGATGTGAAGCCTGCAACCTTTTTCAGTTATCAAATTGAATCAATATAAATTATAATTTCAAAGTCTGTGGTAATTTTAAAGATTTTAAAGCAAAATCTTGCACAGGAATTGTAAGGAATGTGCACCCACGACAACGTGTGCCTTTGATGATTTCGGCAGAATCGCCCCATTTGACCCCTTACACTTGGCATTTCTTAGGAGAAGTAAGAAGCCAGCTGGCAAAAGGGGGGCTGATAAGGATTTTCGGTATCGTTGTTTATTTTCGCAGGGCATTGGAGAAGGAGGATGTGCCCTTTTCGCCAGGACTCAAGTTTCCAGACAACCCCACCCCTCTCCCAAAAAAGGTAGAGGGCAGTTGGAGTTCAGTGTGAAAGTTGGATTCGAGCTGGCGACCGACACACATCCCTCTGTTTTAAAGGGGAGAACTTTATTACTTCTCGGACATGAAACGCTCGGTCATGCAGTTATGATTTTGATTTGGGTCAGGCTCTGAGACTCAGAAATATGATATACGATTTTCTTTGTTTTTTTAATGTTGTGTAAATAAATTTTTTGATGTACAGCCTCTTCAAATAGGAAATTTTATTTTTGAGGGTGTAACTCAGCTCAAATATCTGGGAGCACTCATTACCAGTAAAAACAAGATTAAAGTTGAAATTGGTAACCGCCTTTTGATGGCAAACCGATGTTATTTTGGGCTAAAGAACCAATTAAAATCAAAATTTATCTCTGTTAACACGAAAATAAACTTATATAAGACATTAATTAGACCAATTATTTTATATGGTAGCGAAACGTGGGCGATGAACAAAACTGAAGAGAACAGGCTCCTAATTTTTGAAAGAAAGGTTTTAAAATGCATTTTTGGAGCACTGAAAGAAAACAACGTCTGGAGAAGTTTATACAATCATGAAATTTACATAAAATTTAGATAACCTAACATCTTAAGAGTCATAAAGTCCTACAGAATCAGATGGATGGGACACATTTTTCGAAAAGAGGACTAAGAGCTTGTTAAAAAATTGACGTTTTCAAAGTTTGAGGGTAAACGCAAACAAGGAAGACAACCAATAAGGTGAATGGATTGTGTTGAGAACGATTTGAGAGTACTGGACATTAATAGATGGAGAAACATCGCGTCAAACCGTGCTGATTGGAGAAAGCTGACAGAGAAAGCCTTGGCCTCCAGTATGCTGTAGTGCTGCTGAAGAAGAATTAAATAAATTTTGTTTTGTCCGTCCAAGTTTCTGGAGAAATTATATTTAAGTACATGCATCCCAGTGACCACGGTCGAACATACCTGCCCCAGTACACTAGGCGGGCAGGTCCCACGCAAGTATAGCGCCCCAGAATAGGGTGTTATTACAGGAATAAAAACTGAAAAATTCTTCACATAATCTGTTATTTTAAAGAGACTGATTCACAATATATTAAGTTATTTTAAAAGAAATTTTTATACAACAATTTTTTAAAAATGTCAACTAAAAAATTCTAAACAGATTCGTAATAGGAAGTTTGGTTTGGAGTGCTATGATCTGCTGTTTTGCAATATTAAGGGCTAATGATATTGAAGCCAATTCTGAATGGTTATGAAAATCCATGCAAGCAGTCAGATTTGAACCCATGAACTCAGATACTAAAAAGCAAGGTGCTACCAATTTGGCCATCGTTTGGCTTTTAATAAGGAGTAAAGATGCAAGTTATAATGTATAATTTTTATACCAAATTTTATTATTTTTTTTTTTCTCTTTAAACAGGATTATAAGAAAATGAAAAGAAATTAAGTAAAGGTTTAGAATTATCAGATATTGTTGATGAAAATTGCAGTTTGTTTGGTGGACTATGAATTTTAATAAAATTAAGCTAGTGAATATACTTACTAAAATAAATTTCATCACCAGAGTAATAACCTTCTTCATTCTTTGGGTCTGTCATACTTAACAATTGGATGCTTTCAATTACTTGAGATCCAAAATGCTGATTAACATAATCTTTGTATAACTCAGGATCAATCTTTTTTATAAACTGAAAATTAACAAATAATTATATATAATATCTTATATCAACGCATAAGTAATAAAAATTTAAAATTAAATAGTCCATTACAAACATATTTATCAAAGTGCTTATATATGAAATTTTTTTAAAATTCAAAGTATGGAGGAGGAAATGTATAATTTTAACAATGCAGAATATAGAATATAAAATACCTCATGGAAGTTTATAGTCTCATTGTGTTTTAAGTTTTTTACATAAATTTACAATTATAACCATACTTTTGAATTCTATTTACAAATTAAAATTATAAATTTCTTTTAACTTTCATACATAGTTTGATCTCAATATTTCAATTTTGTTTATCTCAATATTTTCGCAAATTCCAAATTGATGTAAATGTAATCAAATAGAAATTTCTAATCTTGAACACCATGGCCACAAGATTTACATTCATTCTATTCCTCAGTAGTTACGAGTTTAACACCAAGGGATTTTCATTTCTTTGACAAAATTGAAGATGAATTCTTGTATAATAATAAAATTCAAAGCAACATTAAACCCCACATTACTAGAAGAAGCATTTTTCAAAGGGATCAGAATCTTGGTCCATATTAATATGAGAAATGGTTGAATCTGCACAGTAATCATATTAGTACATAACTTCAGGACTTCCAAGATGATCAGTCAACAGGAATCTCTTAGTCCCTTTATTAAGATTTCTATGAGTGAACATAAATGGCAATGAAAGAAAAAAAAAATGATAACTGGAACATATATAACCTTTAGTTATAAAATAATCTTTTTTTCCTGTTTTGACTTTTTTATAGCTCATCATGGGTTGATAATGAAAGAAAGCCTTATGATAGAAAATACTAAATAAATACAGTGAAACTTCTCTGAGCGGCCACCCCTCTGTACCGAGAAAATTTGGCAGCTCTGAAAGGTTTTATTTACTATTATAAGATAATTACTATAATGCGTAATATATACAAGTCTGACATATATTCCTTGATGTAAATGAAATTTAAAACTTATCTAAAGAGAAAATAGTACTTTATTTCATGCTCCTTTACATTTTTTTTTTTTTTTAAAGCTACAATTTGTTTCTGTTTGTTCTGTAGTCTTCATACTCCTTCAAAATCAAATTCTTTTCTTTAATGACTCTGTTGATTTCCGTTCTTCCGCAGTTAAATAATTCAGCTAACTTTCTTGCCAATTTGCCATTCTCATATTCATGCAGAACTTCAATGCTCTGCTCGAGATTTAGAAAAATGCATTTAGACACCCTTGCAACTCAGATCACTGATCAACTAATGAAAGGAAACTGGCATGAATGACATTTTAGCTGACAGAGGTGCAATTCTTCCTTAACTGTACTGATTGGAATTCAAAATAAGGCCTTAGGACACCTTCAACATTTTATTGTCCAATTCCTCCCTCAGTTTCTATGAATGGAGCAATAGGGATTTCCTATCTGAAGGGTGTGGGGAGAATACAAAAGAGATAACAGATTTAACCTTTCTAAGAAGGGGGGCACTGCAGAAATAGACTTCTCAAGTTATTCCTTTATCTTATATCTGACCGTAAACCTGACCTTGAGTTTTTTTATTAGATTATTTAAATTAAAGCATGGAGTGAGTAGAATTTTCCATAAAATGAAATAGGCTATTCCACTTGGTGGCCATATAGAGGGGGTCTGGTGGCCACTGATACAGGTTATTTTACCATTAGGTCTATGACTCGAAAAATCCGTGCCATAAAAAATTGGCCATTTAGAAGCTCGCAGAAGTTTCACTGTATTTACTTCTAAAGTCTCAATAGTACAAAATAATAAAACTCCACAGAAATATTTATTGAATATTTTGCAGTTGCACAGTCAATAATCATAAATTTCAACCTTTTATTTTTTACTCAATTAGTACCTAAAAATCTTAAAATATTACTGTAAAAGTGTAAAATATATTCCTTTCTACCTCTTAATTAATATGCATTTATTTATATTGTATTCTTACTAGATATAAGTTATATAATATCAATACTACTGCTTAATACTGTAGAAATATAAAGGAATTCATAAAATATTAAAATACTATTTTAGATATAAAAAAATAATACAGTGAAACTTCTCCAAGTAGAAACCCTTCTAAATGGCCACTTTTTCATGGCACGAATTTTTCGATTCATAGACCTAATGGTGAAATAACCTGTATCAGCGGCCACCCCACCCCCTCTAAACGGCCAAGTTGGATCATCCATTTCATTTTTTGGGAAAATCTACTCACTCTATGCTTTAATTTTGAGAAGAAAAACTCAAGGTCAGGTTTATGGTCAGATATAAGACAAAGGAATAACTTGAGAAATCCATTCCCGTGATCGCCCCTCCCTTTCTACGAAAGATTAAATCTGTTATCTCTTTTAAATTATCCCTACACCCTTCAGATAGGGAATCCCTATTGCACCATCCATAGAAACTGAGGGAGGTACTAGACAATCAAGCGTTGAAGGTGTCCTAGGGCCTTATTTTGAATTCCAATCAGTACAGTTAAGGAAGAATTGCACCTCTGTTGGCAAAAATATCATTCACGCCAGTTTTATTTCATCAGTTGGTCAGTGATATGAGTTGCAACGATGTCGAAACGCATTTTTCTAAGTTTGGAGCAGAGCATTGAAGTTCTGCGTGAATATGAAAATGGCAAATTGGCAAGAAATTAGCTGAATTTTTTAACTGCAGAAGAACGCAAATCAACAAAGTCATTAAAGAAAAGAATTTGATTTTGAAGGAGTATGAAGACTACAGAACAAACAGAACAAATTGTAGCCTTTTAAAAAAATGTCAAGATGAATGAAATAAAGTATTATTTTCTCTTTAGATAAATTTTAAATTTCATTTACATAAGGAATATATGTCAGACTTGTTCATATTATCATTATAGTAATTATCTTATAATAGTAAATAAAACCGTTCAAAGCGGCCATCCCCTCTAAGCAGCCAAATATTCTCGGTACGGTGGGGTGGCCACTCAGAGAGGTTTCACTGTATCTGAAAACATGCATAATCAGTTTATTACAGATGTTATGGACATCAGCTCAGCAGGGGAAAAAGAAAACAAACTAAAATGATTTACACAATAGCAATAATAAATTTTATTCTTACCCTATTCTGTCTTTTCTTGAAATCTATTTTTGCCACAGTTAGATGAGGTGTAAATTTACTCTTTTTGTCTGTTGAAAAAACTGCATTAGCTGCAAAATGCTTTTTTACACCCTCAGCAAGGTTGCATAAACGTTCATAGGAATCATCAGTAGAAAGTTTAGCAAATAAAACCTGCAATTAATACTATGATTGAAAAGCTATCAAACAGTATAATTCACTAATAATAAAAGACCGTATAAAACTTCTGAATATGCATACATATTTTGAGAACTTGTAAAAATTCATATTTATAAATTTCTGGTATATTTAAAACATTTTTTATTATAAAAGCATAAAAAACAAATTTCTAAAAGAACTTATTTTAAATCTTCTGCCATTTTTGGTACACTGTCTAAAATTCTAATTTTAATATATAATTATTCTATGTCATTCATAATGAATTCAGAACTAATTACAATGTACAACAATAATACAGCAAAATGGCAATGTTTAATGACAATTTCAGGCATTTTAAATTTCCTATCTGTTCTTTCTAAGAGTTCTAACTAAAAATATAAACTGAATCATATAGCTTGATTATTTCTTAACCACACAATATAATTTCTTTGAAAAATACAGATTTTTTAATTTTTACAATTTTTTTTAAAGTCCATTTTGATACATTTTTATAAAGCCAATTTTGAAATTGCTTTGTACATTTATGTAATTCTTCTATTGAAAAGTTCAGAATTTCCTCTGTTGAGCAGCATCATTAAAATATATTTTCATAATCTTTTTCGCAAAAAATTTATTATTGAAAAATCCATTGAATAAAAATTTAACTTAAACATTTAAGAATCCCCGAATTTTAATCTAAATGGTGTTTTAAAAATGGAAACTGGAAATGGAAAATAACAGCATTCCTTTTTGATTTTTGAATTACATGTTTTGGATTTATTATATGTGCCTTGCAAAAAAGGCAGCAAACCAGATATTTTGTTTGTTTACTCTCTGGATAAAAAAATATAGAATATCGTGTAAATTCAAGTTTTAAATTGAAAATGTTTCTTTTGTAAGCAAGAAAAGAAAGAAAAATTACAGTTTTATCAAACCTTTATAAAATTTTGCACCATTCCCTTACAATCAAAATAATCAACTTTAATTTAAATAAAGCACCAAACCCCATCTTTACTTAGGTAATGCTGGCTACTTCAGCTAGATGTGTGATAATGATTAAAATATACAAAATATGCAATATTGTAGAATTTTATTTTTCTCAGATTTTTAAGTTAAAACTTTAAAAATAATTATTCCTTCAAAAGACTTTTTATTAATTCTAATTTTATCAAAACTCTTCTTCTTATAATAAAAAAATTTAAAGACTGGAATCTAATTTTGAATACAAAAAATATAATCACCATAACTTACAAGTATTTTATTGCATTATGTCTACTTATATATATATATATGTGTGTGTGTGTGTAATAATATCAATATCTAAGCCTTAAAGCCTATTCAGAATTAGCCCCTTTCCCATTCATTATTCTAAATTTTAATTTCTCCTCTTTATATTAACTATATTTCCAGCCATCCAATTTAAACGAGGATGTTTTAATTCCTTCAGCATAACCCTGAAATTCTTTCTTTGATTCTCAAAACAAAAAATGATATTGCTGGCATTTTAATGGGGAAGTAATAACTTTTCCACGAAAAATCTGTAATGATCAGCAATAATAGTCATCTGGAATGCCACACTTTAGCAGATGTCTCTAATCAAAGGTTACTCTCTCTAAGCAATTAACTGTTGCCTCAACATTTTCCCATGACACTAAAACCCCACACAGTATTTGGTCATCTCTCACAAAAGATTGGCATTAGAGAGAACGTTCTGACACTGTCCGGTTCAGATGCCTCTGGATTTTGAGAAGATGAAATAAAGATTATGTTCGGCCACAACTGCTGATGCATTTCTTCAGAACAGAAATTTAGTGGGACTCTTGGCAGCCCAGTATGCCCAGGCTGAGAAAAATAATAGGGGCAAATTTAAAAGAGGTTTTCAAGTATAAATTGGGGGCTGGTATTGTTCCCCATCATTACACACACACACACATATATATATAGTGACACATAATCAAACTCATAAATAAAAATCAAATCTGTCAGGAAAATATTCAACTCAAAATATATAAGAACTAAAAACTTTTTACTTATAATGATTTCTTACTCTGTTTTGAAAATGGCCCAGTCCTTTGAATTCTAACTCAAGTGGATTGTCACTCATTTCTTTGTCATATTCTTGATGAACGCTTCTCAGGGCATTCATAGCTCTGGAACAATAAAATATATATATATTTATTTATTAGATTATTATTGAATACAATAACTGAATTAAAAAAAAAGTTTAATTTAATGTATATCTCCAACTTTTATTAATCTTCTTTGCATAGAAATTTTAATAGATACCAGGGTTTGCCAAAGTGGTCCTAAACACACCAAACTGTGTTAGTGATATTTTATAAAGCTGCTCATTTTAATTGTATTTAAAAACAATATGCCTTTCCAACTACAGTTAGCCAAAATGGGCAGTCAAAACAAAGGGTGGGAGGAGGTTAAGTAAGCATACTAGAAAACCCCCACTTTTTGACAAAGTGGGTTTTCTCAGAATTTAGTGGAGGTCATTTATCACTTTTACTTCAATGGTAAAATGATTTTTATAATTGTTATACATCAATAATTATAAATATCATTTATCTTTTAAGAAATTATCTAAGAGTAAAAAATTTGTTGAAAAATGTTGTCATAAAAACTAAAACTATGGTAGCCATTAATGGGTTTGAAATTTCATGAAATATTTATGATACAGTTTTACACTTTTAGATAATTTCTTAAAGATCTTAGAACAAACCTTACAATTAGGATAATTTTCTTAAATTAAAGGTTAATATATATATACATATGTAGGTATGTATATAATCAATACTAGTTAACCTAAACTGACAAAGTTATTCAGTATATTGAATTTCAGTTTAGTTTAAAAATTGGCTTTCTGGCTACACCTTGGTTGATACTGCAACATAACTGAAGATAAATAAAATTTTATCATCATTTACAATTATTTGAGAAGTTCAGATTGACTCAAATTTTCATAGCTTTTAACATTCTTTCTCATTTAAAGGCCTAATATAAGTATATCTGTTTTAACTCAGTGATATCTTTAAAATTTTTATAACAATTCTGGTGTATTAAATGCTTGTAATGATACTTAATTTTAATTTTTTCAGAACAGAAAAGAGTATATATGGATTAATTACAATAACAATCTATAAAATCATTGAGTAGAACAGCGGTTTTATTTTTCATACATTTTTTTCCACTATAATTTAAAAGACTTGTCTATAATTCAGGGTTGGCAAAAACCCGGGTTTTTTCAGAAAACACCCAACCCAGTGGGTTTTTGGGGTTTTATCAGGGTTTTTTTCTTTATAATTTATATGTAAGAGGACAGGATATATAATTGTTTGATTAAAATAAATTTAAAATGTTAGTCACTTTTTAAAGTTAAAAATTTTAAAAATCAATTTTAAATTATGCAGAAGAAATTTTGGAAAGTGATGAGTTGCAAAGCAGAAAAAATTAACTACTAAATGGTGACTTCTGTAAATTTTTAGAAGATTTACAAACAAAAACATCAACTTCAGCATCTATTGAAAGAATCTTTTCTTCTTTTGGACTAATTTGGTCAAAACTATGAAACAGACTAGGGTGTGATACTGCAAAAAAATTAGTCAAAGTATACAGATCTTTGAAAATATCAAAAGGAATTGAAAAAGACTGGTAACTTTAAAGAACTAAAAAAAAAAATTAATTTGTCATAGATCAGTATTTAATTAATAATCACATTTATTTTACTTGTATCTATATAAGAGGAAAAATTAAAAATAATTTCATAAAAGTTTAATGATTTATTTAGAATTTTACATACTAATTTAATTTTATATCACTAAATCATATTAAAATACCCTTGTTTCAAGATAACAGTTAATATATCAATTGTTTGTATGAACAAGTTTTTCCCTTATATCGTAACAGCTGATAAAGAAACTTATATCACTGACTGGATAACATTTAGAATAAGTTGTATAAAATATAGAAAGTTCTTCTAATTTGTTTATGTGCTTATAAACATACTCAAACCCTCTGGGTAATTCTTTTTTAGCCATATTATTTCTTTTAATATTGGCTGAAAGACGTCAGTTTTCATCATCTTGGCAGAAATACTGGTTGTTTTGATTTTTAATTGTTTCTATAATTTTTTCATTGTGTTTAGACCCCCTCAAATTAAGAAAAAAAAAATTCTACGCTCATTGTCAAAGATGAAATATGTAATATATATTATAGATTTAACTCAATATTTCTATTATTAGCTAAATATGTGGAATTTTAAATAATGATTTTGAAAAAACCCAATTTTGGAAAAAACCCACTTGGGTTTTTTTCAAGTGGGTTTTTTTTAAAAAACTCACCCGGGTTTTTTCGGGTTGGGCAAATCAAGCCAACCCTGCTATAATTGCATACAACACATATAATTATTACACATTTAATTCTGTGATTGCATTGAAAATGATCAATTTATGTATAATATTTACATAGAAATAAAGAACTAAATGTTTCCTGGGAAAAAAAAAAAAAAAAAAAAAAAAAAAAAAAAAAGAATGCTCATTTATGATTTATATAAATGCATGATTAAATAGTATTATACAAAATCCAATAGGATAAGTGTCAAGCTTATAAAAAAAAGAAAAAAAAACATGTATTTAATGAAAAATACAATAAACCAGGGGTTGTAATGAAAAACCCAGATGGGTTGAGTTTAAAAAAAAATAATAAATAAATAAAAATAAAATAAATTTCTAAAAAAATTGAGTTCAAATTCTGCTTATAACAACTACTAAATAACGGTAAATTTAAATCCAATAAATAAATAAATACACTTTTTTTTTCTTTTACAAAATATTAAACAAAGGAAAAGAAATTTTTACCTGTCATGGGTCTCAATATCTCCTATATGCATCACCATTAAAGTAATATGAAGAGTTTTGAGCTCTATCATACTTCGTTTTAAGTTGGGTTCTCTTTCCAAAATATGATTTTGTACCTTTTTTAAATTTTCATGAATCTATATAAAGAAAAATGTATATATTTACTTATTTAAAATTAGACATATGATAAACTTTTAAAATATTATACAATTCACTCTAACATAAATTCCTCTTGACAAAAATTTGAAAGAAATCAAAAATTATTTATGAAATCCTATTTAATAGTATAATTTTCTCCTAGAAAGAACATTTCCTGAAATATCTAGAGTTAACTGTACTAAACTTACACAGAAACCTAGTCCAGAAAAGTGTATAAAATATTTTCAAGCTTTTCTTCTTCTAAGGCACTACAGCCCATTACAGGCCACGTCTGTCTTTAAGTTTTTTCAACAGAATTAAGCTAACTAATTGGTGGTCTTCTCTGCTTTCTAGTTCCTATAGATTTGGTAAATGTGAGTATTTTTACTAGGTTGGCATTCTTAGCTCTAAATAAATGTCCTAGCCAATAAATTCTGTGACTTTTTATGTTTTATCCTGACAGCTGTAGTATATCTAGTGTTTCTTCTTTTTAAAGATCCTCTGATCTCCCTAAACTTTTTTATAACCTTTACACTGATTTATTTGTATTAAATTATAACTTCTTGAATAGTAAGTAATTAATAAAAATATAATCAGTTTTAGCAATTTAAATTTTTCTAAAATATGGTACTTTCCCTGACCTCTCCTTTTAAAATCACAGCCCAATAAAACCTAGAAAACCCCAATAAAACCCACTCAGGTTTTTTGCAACTCTGGGTCAGTGTCCTAGTATAAACCCTAAAGACACAGTTTTCGAGCCTTTGCAATGAAAAAATAATCCATTTTGCTAGAAATTTCAGATAAAAAGGGATTTTGTATTTCTTTAATGCTTTTATATGTAATTATGCTACATAAAATTCATTTCCTGTACTCAATAGCACACAGGTTCCACTGATCGTACAATTGAGACCCAAAACATTATTTGAACCATGACTACACATTGATTCAATGTTTAATCAAATATGCATGCTATTAAAGGCACTAATTAAAATTTCTGATACAAAAAAGCTCTAAAGAATGCATTTCATATTCTCTTTAAAGTTATCAGATTTAAAAAAAAAAAATATCAGATTGTATAAATAAAAATAGAAATAGCTACTGATTTAAAATTACAAAGAAAATAATTAACTTTTTACCTCCTTATTAGCTATTTTAACAGCCACAAAATAATTAGGTCTTAACTTTTTAGGAGGTTCTCTCTTTCCAGTCTTTGGAAGTTCTTCCTTTTCTTCTCTTTTTGACTCTAAAATAGAATGAAAGGGCTCTGTAATAAATTAATTTAAATCTTCTGAGAAGCAAATTAAAAAAAGAAAAATTCATAATACTTAAATACTTAGTCTAAAGCAGAAGTGAGTATATCATGTAAACTGTATATCCAAAGGTTTAACACAGGGATGGGCCAATTCCGGCCCACCGGAAGGTTTTATCCGGCAAGTGGATAGAATTTTAAGTTGCCAGTCTGAGGCAAATTAAAAGAAATATACATTTAGACATTATATATCCATCCCCTTTTCTACTTTGCTTAAATGTTATATCCCAAATTTAATATCTCATGCCCAGAAGATCTGCGGTATATTTGCTTCTTATATGTGAACTAGTGTTTTAAACTTTGAAACTTAGAAGAAATAATTTCAGAAGTAGACTGACAGATTTGCATTTAGCATCGTTCCTTAAAATCAGTACATCTCACTTTGAACCTCAGTATAAGGAACTTTTAAAAATGAAATTGCAATTTCATTCATCTTATTAACGTATTTAAACCATTAGGTACTTCTTTATTGTGTTTAAAGTTTTAGAAAAATTTATCTTGCCCCGCCAAGCTTATTTTCTTTCGATTTTTGGCCCGCGGCCGAAAAAGTTTGTCCATCCCTGGTTTAACACAACTAAAAATATTTAATTAGGTAACATAAAATGCTTTTTACAATATAAAATATTTAACTAATACACGTAATTACACACAAAAAAAATTAAGATAGTAAAGTTTAAAATGTCATTTAACTCATCCTTTTCACAAAAACTATAATTTAAAGAAAAAAAAAATACATATAAAATAAATAGCGGAAAAAAAGTTTATGCACAAATACAGAAAAATTGTAGCAGAAAATACTGTATATCATTCTTTTCATTATAATCTTATCATCACAGCTTTAAGAGAATATTTATAAAGGTTATAAAATGAATCTAGTTTAGCTCTTTATTTTAAAAATGGTTAAAAACAACCAATTTTAATATTTTGTAAAGCATGAAATGCTTTGGCAACATGTTCTACAAAACTTATAAAAACTTCAATAAAAAATATTAGACTACTGAAAAATAATTTGAAATAATTTTGAGAAATTATTTCCAGGAGACCAGGGCCCAATTATCAAGATTACATTTTATTAGTGTTTAGCTGAAAGATTTGCATTGATAACTGTGTACATAGTATTTACTAACATTACTAAGGTATAAACTATGATTCACCTGAAGCAAGTATGTTTTTCTACACCCCCATGATATCTATATCTACATCTTTAATCTTCTTTTGGTATCCCAGATACATGCTCCTCCTCTAGTTTTTGCTCAATTTTGCGACTGTGAACATTTTTGAGAAAAGTTCTCAAAATCTAGCTATCTGATTGGTGGATTCTATTTTCAAAATGACCTGCATTCTTGCCTTTAGTTTTTAAGTGAAAACCCATGACTGACAAATCTGTGGGTTATTTATACTTGCAGGTACTCTGTAAAATAATGAAAAACTTACAAAATTTTAGCTCACATAATTTGTATATAGAATAAATCATGCAATTTTTAAATCTACAAAATTTGTTTCAAAATTACCTCTGGATCTAAAAATTTTTGGGCCCTTGAAATCAGTGGGCCCTGGGCACGTGCCCTGCTGATAATACAGCACTGCAGGAGACTGAAATTTATAAGACAACTTTGCAGATAACATTTGACTTTTCAGAAAAAGACTGATTTTTCCCAATGTATACATAAAGGTCAAAATTTTATTCAAGTTTACTCCCTCTCTCCATAAAAACAAATGGTCAACTTTAATAACATAAATTGTAAAATTTAAAAAATAAAAATTTTTCTCTATAAATGCTTCTTTTGGTAAGAACTATAATACATCACAATGGTTCTTTTAATGTATTTAAAGCATTCCCAAAAAGAATTTAGAAGATACCTTTCTTACATAATTTTCATGACAGGTATTTCAAAACTGAGTACCTGACACAGAACAAGAGGCATCTTCGGAGCTATGGGGCACTTTTATTTCAACATTTGCTTCACTTTCAATATTCTCATCAGAAATTTTTCTTCTTTTATTCGACTCAGTCTGTTCATAATGCAAATTCGAGTCTTGAGAATTTTCATTGTCATTTAATTCTGAACCTCTTTTCATGATTGTAGATTCCAAATTGCCTTCGGTGCTTGAGCAGGAGAATAAAGGATCATTTTCTTCAGTAATTTTATTCCTCAAAACATTTTTTTCTTTCGCCGTAGAAAGAAATGGATCTTCATCTGATTGTCGTGAAAAACAACAACCCGCAATTAGACATCCTGAATTAGAAATTATTCGACGGGCTTTATAGACATGTAACTCAGAAGATTCAATAACCCTATACAACTGGAAAAGTCTGCGGGTGAGTAATATAAATTTTTGCGACGTGAACAGCATATCAAAATAAGATATACGGTTACTCGGATTTTCAAATTTTGTCTTTACTTTTTAGGAAAACTCTTTGCTTTTGAAAGGCAAAAAGCTGCTATAAAGATTAGTTAACTTCAAAAATGTCCTTTTATTTATAATTTGGATATATTTTACATAATAACAAGCGAAGTGGCAAAAGAATCGCTTCTTTCGGTAAGAAAAAAACAGGAGCGAAGCAACACATTTTGTAAACAAACAATATTCAAATCAAAATACATATTATGATGCCAAAACGTTTAATCATTTCCAATAATTCAAACCATGGGAGAAAATATATTTTCTTGCGTGATTTGAGCCAGAACAATCCCAAATTAACGGAATTCAACAAATAAATAATAGATTCTACTGCCAACTAATATAATTTCAACTTGACTGAAAATTTCAAATGCTATTTGAAATGATTTCTATAAAAATCCGTTTTTCTCTTATTTTGCTTGTCATATAAAACGTGAAAGGGCGTAGAAAGGGCTTTCTCTGTGCTAAAAGAGTTAAGAGTAACACAGCAAAATCTTTATATTTGTTTTTAAATCCCTTGTGATTAAACAATGTAGCTATTTGAACAGGGAATTTTTTTTAAAAAAAAGCTAGTCTTGAATAATCAGACGTACAGTGATCCAGACGGTTCTTTTGCATTCCCCCACCCATATCATGTTTTACTTACATGCTACAATATTTATGACTGAACCATTCCAAAATTTTCTGACAAAAATATTCTTTTATACGCTAGTAATTTGATTTAACCCCTTCGCAACCAACGTTTGATATATGCGACGCAGCGATTTCACTCTTATCAGTCCAGCGTCGTCTCCACACGATGATCTCCAGTTTATAATGAGAGACCAGCGTCGCGTATGCATAATCGGAGATAGGAAAGTTTTATTTTAATTTTTAAATGCTAGATTTAATTAATAGAAGGTGTTAAACGGCAACGGTTTTTACAACGGCCCACTTGTATAGCATTTACGTGCTGGTCCTCAAGGGGTAAAGAAAAAACAATCAACTGCAATATAGTAATTCAATATCAAATAATAGTTATATGTAAAATAACTCTAATCGACTATAATGAGAGGGAAACGAACAATATCTGAAATAACTCCTGTTTTCGCACCATTCATTTTCAGCCCTTGAATGAATCGAGTTCCTCTCTTACAAGACCTATAGTAGTGGGGAGCAATACGGTGGAACGTGGAACAATATAGCAAGTGGTCGGCGAAATGATTATATCGACCAACGTATAACCAGATATAAGATTTGTAAAAGAGGCTAACCAATTTTAATTTGCACTTAGATAGCGGACACTCTAGGATATGTAAATCTTCCTTACTTTACATTTAACGAGTATTATGTTAAAAAATTGGGTTATATCAGTACAATCTTTATAATAAAGAAGAATGTCTGTATGACCAACAATTCCGTTTAAAGTTTTATTCGGATCCCGATAAAATTTAGCCCACTAGATCTTCTTGAAGAGAAGAATTCTACTTTATACTTTAAATTTACCAAGATTTTAATTAACGAAGATATTAAACTTTTAGAATGCTGATTTCTTTACCCTTTAAAGTGTACTTTTTAGCGACGCTTAGCGTAATGACAAATGCAACAGTGCTTGCCTAGAGTTTCGAAAACTTTAAAATTCCCATCTGTTTGTTCTAGAATGAGTTAGTCTAAAATTATGGATTGAGTCGTACAGCTCAATTATTTCTCCGTCACACATTATAATTGTTTTAAAAACAATATCAACTTTTACTGATTTTTAAGATTATTTATTTTTTAATATAGATTTTGAAGCATTTTTACGAAACAGATTTTTAATATGTTCCGTATACTATCATAACTCTTCTGTTCGGTATGTCCTTAAATCGTTGAAACGTTCAGAATTTTCTCGAACTGCGTAATTTAATATATATATATATATATATATATATATATATATATATATATATATATATATATATATATATATATATATATATATATATTCAGCCCTTGAATCATTCGCCTTCCTCCCTTGCAAGACCGATCGTAGTGTGGAGCAATACGATGGAGCGTATCTATATATATATTTCCATAATAATTTTGCGAGTTTTAAAAAAGATTCA
The DNA here is from genome assembly GCA_032207245.1 of Pardosa pseudoannulata. Taxonomy (NCBI): domain Eukaryota; kingdom Metazoa; phylum Arthropoda; class Arachnida; order Araneae; family Lycosidae; genus Pardosa; species Pardosa pseudoannulata. The sequence goes on from CM063509.1 coordinate 104,617,874, forward strand.
AAATTTAACTCAAACATTTAATAACTTTGGGAATTTTTATACAAACTACACAATTTGCGGGTGTTTTAGCTACTATTCCAACTTGGCCACTGTATCTCACAAAACTACGGCTAGAATAGAAGTTGGAAAGTACAACTGATAAAATCGCTCTCAAACACTGTTTTCACAACCTTGAAAATACAAGCTGTTTATTATGATAAGTAGTGGATAAGTTTTGCTTTCATGAAAATAACATCGGTTTAAAACGCTTCATCAAATTCAGATTAAATTTTTTGAGTTTAAAGATGTTATTGGTAAATTGGGTTATTATTGAAAGTATTACTTCCGAGTTTGTTATTTTAAGTGCAAACAAAGGGTTTAACAGCAAATCCTACATTAAGAAAAGAAAAAATGCAAGCTGCGTTATCTATCTATATGTGTGTATATGAATATATATACATATACATAAATATATATGCATATGTATATATCCCTTTAATGCCGGAGTCATTTCTGACGATTACATGTAAATATGAAGTTTAAACACCTTTGAATACAACACGTCAGGTTAATGACCAGCTATCGTTTTAAACAACATAGGATACCATTTACGAAAAAAGAAAAACTTCATGAAAAAAGATTTATTTGGTACTACATGTAAAATAAGTACTATAAAAAAGAGTTTTTTAATAGATAAAGAAATATGTGATGATACCAGTCTATGTACATGCCAAAAAAAGAAATTTATGTGCTATTTAAGCACTGTTGGAAAAATCATAAAGTGTCGAACTAAATGGAAAATTTATAAATAAGAGAAATTACCTGAAAATTTTGTATATTATTTATAAAATTTCCCCTGCCTATTCTCAAAAATAAAACTCGTTCTAAGAAAAATAAAATTCTACAAGCTATTGTTTAGCGGTATCTAAAATGAGATGCTGGGCATCACAGAGATATACATAAAATAGATAGACATATATATATATATATATATATATATATATATATATATATATGCATGCTTACACATGTATATGTGTGCTTATATATATATATATATATATATATATATATATATATATATATATATATATATATATATATATATATATATATATGTATATATATACATACATTTACATGCACACAGACACACCAAAGAAAATAGTTTATAAAATGTTTATAAAGAGGTAACAGAAATAATAAATCATACATCTATAAATATAAATTTACGTGGTTACACTGACGGAGAAATAAATTTTTATTATGTTATGAATAATTAATTTTGATTATAAATTTACATTAAAGAATAGGATAAATAGAAAAAGTCAATGTAATTACAGATAAAATTTGAACTGTTGAAAATATTCTGCGAAAACAATTATTTGCATTTCTTACCCCTCTCTCTTTTTTGCATAGCAATGGAACCCTAAGATTAATAATTCAATAAATTATAGAAATTCAGAAAATGTGCTTACCGGGTCTGTTGTAGAACTCCCTCATTCTTCGGGCAAAAAATTCTTCCATCTTCGAGATATTTTCGTTATAAAAATTCTCAGATAGTAATAACTAAGATAGAGCTAATTCCACTACTTGTGTTCCCGGATGGACAAGTAATCCTGTACTGACTAGTTTGTTTGGTGAAGAGGAGTTTATATGAGAGATATAACATCAACGCCATCTACCGTCTGTTTATACTTCAGAACTAAAATTATACCCCCCCACCCACCCATTACCGTAACTAGACCTTAGAAATCACGGTTGATCAGCGGACCTACCCAATCGCAGAACAGCTTACAAAAAAAGAACGGGTCATAGAAAAAATTACAACGACAACAGAGTTAAGGCTAGTTTCCCCAAAGTTTGGCGCTCTTGTGGTCAAACTGTTTTAAGTTTCATGTGCTCGATTTTTCCAAATAAGTCTTCTGAAAATAGTTATGTCTTCTGAAAACAATCAAAGGCTCTTTTCAAGGCAATATCTCAAAACTTGCTAACAAAAACATGAATGTGTTATCGTTTATGAGAATGGCTCATCTATCAAATGATGTCAAAATAAAAATATCAAAACAAACGTGCCCTTATAATCTATTTCATAAACTAGAAAAAAGGGCTATTTTTGTAAAGGCTCACTTTAATTCAATAATAATGTTGCTTATAAGAAGTTTTGAATCGCCAAATACTTAGAAAAATGAAACCAAACTCTAAACCATTCAAGGATTACTAGGATGTCTTCAAAACCGAAACGAATCTGATTGGTTAGGTCCGCTGATCAACCGTGATTTCTAAGGTCTAGTATTACCATATAATAACCAGTTCCTCTTATAATTCGACCGTGGCTGTCGTTTGGGAACAGCGGGATACTAGTCCCAAAGTACCTCGGTCTGTAACTTTAGGAGGCCATGACGCTGTATTTTTTTTTTTTAATTATGCTCATGAAAAATTTTTTTATCAATATTTTTTTTGAAAAAATAACTTTATCCCATTTTTCCTGCTCTGGATGCACATATGAAAGAATTGCCTTCCCCCATTCCAATACTTCCGAACTTGTGACATTTTTCTGTGGACGCCGAGTGAAGTTATTTTAAGGTCCTGTTTTCTTAAGCTCTTATATCCTTCCTTTACAAAATAAAGTTCACTATGTAAGGAAGGTATGTCTATATTTCTTATTGTTAAAACTATAAAATCCTTATATAGATCAATGAAAAGTATATATATATATATATATACATCCATATGTATATGTATATTCATATATATATATATATATATATATATATATATATATTCATATATATATATATATATATATATATATATATATAATATATGTATATGCATATATATACACACATATATGTATATACATGTATGTATACAATGTATATATATACACATTCTATATATATACTTTCAAAAGGAAAACTCGTTCTAAGAAAACGTAAAAATAGTACTACATCTACAAACTATTTTTTAGAGGTATCTAAAATGAGATGTTGGGCATTACAATTATTTACACAGATATATAATAGATGGACATATATAAATATATGAGTGTTTGTGTATATATATGTTACAGTGAAAGTCCAAAATCTGGAGAATGTCGACTTTCACAGGTGAATGTCAACATTCACATAGTCGTTTGGTGTATGTCTGAAATATTTGCTAAATACCCTTATTTCTGACTTACACCGGTAAATGTTGATATTCAACATGCACTAAAGGTGAATGTTGAACATGTCGGATATTTATATGTTCTTCTCCATAATTCAGTCAAATCTATAGTACTAGCAGATGTAACTGTTGAACTTAAAATAAACCCCGAACACTCTTAGAACAGGAAATAATACCAATAATTAACTTAATTATGGGATTGACGTTATACTATCTTATTTGTTGGAACAATTTGAACTGCACAAGAGTTCCTTACATTAACAATGGCGTTTAGTAATGAAACATTTCTTTTTGGAATGACAGCAGTTATAGCCATGCCTTCCACTTCTGGAATTAGCTGCAGCTGCTTCTCTCAGCGAGAAGAAATCTCATCTTTGGAGTGTAACTTTTCTTTACAAAATATAAACTGATTACGGGTATAAAGCAGATAGAGGGACCATTTTTGTTTACCAATTTATAAGAGTAGGAGTCGTCTATTCCAACAACAACCGTCAATACATTTCGGGTATTTGTACAATCACGGTCGACATTTGGGACATGCATTCGAACAGTGTCATCAGTTTAAGCAGGAGGAAATTTTCTTTTTGAGGTTTGTAACATCTTCGTGGCATGCATTAGAAGATTATCTTTTGCGGCCGCTCTTTTAATAGAAATAAACTTCTGCTGTTTAGTCAGGGCTTGATAGAAGCCGTAGTAGGTTGCAGCTCTTCGATATTTTCCTTTGGAATGGACTCAGGGACTTTGGAGTATTCCTTCATGGTATGTGCTATTTTGGCATATATAATTATATGTTTTAGTAATAAACTATGATTTAAAAACTTAACAAAAATATTTTTTTCAACATTCACCATCAGTGCGTGGGGATTGTCGATATACACCGGTGATAGTCCGAATATATAAGAATGTAATAAAATATTCGGTTTTTCACCGATGTATTCGAATGTCGACATTCTCTAATTTCTTGCATTCACGATAGCATATATATGTATGTAATATTAAAATCCCTTATTTCGTAACTTGAAAAATAATTACTCTCGTAATTTACTTGATTAAATGGATTTATTTTTAATAATGAGAATATCTGGTCTGCCAAACATACTGGCTCGCAGCTTACATCTGGCGTGTGTCGCCGTTGCCACAATTCATGATCTTATATATCCAAACATGGGTTGTTGCCTAATTACATACAAATTATATTACACCTTATTTATATATTTTAATATTAATTTAATAACTTTTGTTCATAAAGTACTTTGGGGGTTTGAGCCGTAATTCTGATTTTTCCCTCCAGACACGCTATAGACTTAATTCAGCCTCAGCCTGTACTACTTTAGCCAATAGTTAGAGCGTTCTCTTTAAGCATGGGTATTTTTTTATCACGTGATCAATAGTGCTTAGGAATTATTCGTAGCCTTTTTGCCTGAGAAATCCCTACTTGAAAAGTGTGTGCGTGAAGGATCACATTGTCTGGGCGCACGAGGTTGTAAAAGTGTTTGCCTGTTGTATGGATTTCATGTATCTCACCAGAAATAAAGTGTATTGTGCTTTTGAATGAGTCTCGCCCATATTACACACACACACACACACACACACACACACACATATATATATATATATATATATATATATATATATATATATATATATATATATACATTTAAATGCACAGAAACCCGTTGTGACAGGCGCACCAAAGAAGATAGTTTATAAAATATTTA
>CM063509.1:104627741-104635241 GCA_032207245.1 Pardosa pseudoannulata
CTACCTATGAAAACATGTAAACGATGCTGCACTGTTTTTCGTCCATTATACTTCGTTGTACAAAGTTTCATATTTCGGACTAATATAACTTCTAGTTGTGCAGCTTCTTTTTGGATTGCAATCTGTATATTGGCTTAATATCATATAATAATAGTACTCGGCAAATTTTTGAAGCGGTTGTACCTGGAAATTCCTCGGCTAAGCAGGCGATTAAATTTATCAATTTATTCACGTAATATAGGTAAAAATCATTTTTTTTCTAGCATTATGACGTCATTCCTTTAACCATCTCATATATCATTTTGTTTAAATTATTTAAATATCGCGTGCATTATTTTCATACGTTTTATCGCTGAACTTACATATTAAGCAAATAATTCTTTATATTTGACTTAAATAATAGATTAAGTATATAGTGATAATTTTTAAATTCAATCATCGATTATTTTTTGTTGTAATGAAAATTTTATCATCGGATTAACAAAAAATTCTTTTCATATAAGTCGAGGACTACTAAATCAACTTTTAATTTATATTTATTTGGAAATTAAGAAGTTTGTTTGTTTGTTATACATAACCACATGGTTTGACTAAAAGTCCATGTGATTCCTGCATTACAGGATCGGGAGACTCTCTAGGAGTATGACGATAAATAAACTATTGAGAGTGAACCAGATAATTCTCAGCCAAGAAACAAACCATTTTATTACCTGCCTCATTGGGTACTTAACAGTTCTGGAATATTAAAAATTTTACTGATCCCGTCATATGATGGGCTATATGCTAGTCATATAAGAGTACTCCCGACAACTTGGCGATAAAAATCTAAGCATGGTAGTTTAACTTTATTTTGCTGATCTCGCCTATTCCAGAGAATCCGTGCCTGCATTTTGATTTATATTATTTTGATGTCCAGCCCTCCTTGTGAAACCGTATAATTTTTTTAAACGAGTCTAATTTTAATTTGTTCTTTATTTTGTGAAATTAAACGGATCGGCGTTCTTGAAAAATGGTGATTTCACCGATAGGAACTATAGGTTTTGTAAGCTGATAAGGGGTTAATTGCCCTATAGAGCAATTTGTCGCAACGTCACGAACTACTATAATGCAGTTCCCATTCATTTTCATGTCTACAACAGCCAATAGACAAAGAATAAACTGCCCTTCCCTTTGAAACTAAAGCCAAAATTGTCATAAGTTGAGATCTGCCCTAATGCGTGAAATCGCCTTATTATTTCTGTACTTTGCTTGGCAGTCAAACCTGAAAGTGAAATTTATTTAAGTAAAGTTTATGCACTTGTGTTTTGTAAGCATCGCCAGTAATTTCACCAAATTAACTAAAGGAATACCCGATTCTGAAGTACACCCTGCACATTTTGTAATGAAAAATTTCCATATAACAGCTACTGATCTACAACAATTCAACAAGGGTGCTGCTACCTAGGGTCTGGTAGTCTTTCGCCCCCCCTGCATTTATTTCAAGGCAAAAAAAATTAGCTTATAAAAGAGAATACAAACGAATATTTTTGGAGGAAAGTTTATACTAATTTTTATGTTTACATAGCTTTGTAGTACAGTTGAATGCCAAAAATCTATATATCCTCAAGGATGTAAACTGTAACACTTGCAATTAAGTTTTTATATAAAAAAATAAAATAAAATAGCATAGGTAAAATTAACAAATAATAGCTATTCGTAGATTTTAAACAAATTTAATAAGAGAAAAAAATAATAAAATAATAAAATTCTTAAGCAAATAACAATTTATCTAAGTTGAAGCAAAAGATTTTTCTACTCAGAACCATGGAGTAAGTAATGAGTAAAAAAAGGAACTGGAGTGATGTAAACAAGTAAACTGGAGTGTGTTTTAGATAAAATTGTCAACATTTTAACTGTTTTATTTAATTTCTGAATAAGGTTTCATGAAATATTAATTGAAGAAGTAACAAAAAACATTTTCAAATTTTGTTAATTAAATTATTTAAAATTTAATAATTAAGCACCAAATTTTACGGGGCCCAGGGCCTAGGCCCAGTCGACCAGTGCTTTAATCAGGCCCTGATGCTACCATATTGCAGTCAAGATATGTCACAGGCGACATCGTATCATAATGACGTGGCAGAGAGCGGAAGCTATGGTACCAAATTCCCATCTCTGGCGACTTCTGACGTCATTATGACGCGGAAGTCGCCTGTGACAAATCTCGACTGCAATATGGTAGAACCCAAAGATATCATCACATCCATATGTTATTGTAACGATGCTATTTAAACAGTAGAAACAATATTAAATTCATTTTTAGTAAAAAATTCTTACTGGCAGAAGATAATTTCGAATTTTTAATGTTTATTACTTCATGGTTTGGAGTATCCTTTGATCTCCCTCGAATGTTCGTAATTGCAGAAGTCGCAGCTCTGCTCTGGTCAAGCTAGTTAAACACAAATATTTTTGTCTTTTCCTTTAATGATGGAAAACTGCCTGTTATTACCAATATTGCTGGTAGGAAAATTTATTGCGTACCTGATCTCAAATCCGTATTTTCCAAATAAGGTTAAAAAAGTGTAACTAACACAAACTTGCATTTCGTACTAAAATGTAAAATTTCCAACCAACTAGACTTCCATTCGGTTAGAAAAACAGCACTGCCTACTCTCACACCTTTATCTCGAAATGCTTCAAAGATCTCAAAGGGAAAACATGTATATTTTTTTCTGGATGGCACCATCATAGCTGCAGACAACTTATGATAAGGCAATTTATCGCAACGTCACGAACTACTATAATGCCCTTCCCATTCATTTTCATATTTACAACAGCCAATAGACAAACAATAAACTGCCCTTCCGTTTGAAACTAAATCCAGAATTGTTATAATTTGAGAATTTGCCTTACTGCGTGACACCTGCTGCGTACTATACATCACACACATATACGTATTGTACAGGGAAATCTCTCTAATGCAGAGGTCGGCAAACTTTAGAACTTCAAAGACCATTGCATACATAATTTTTATTTGATGGATCACCAATTATATGAATTTAAAATAAAAAAGGCAGTAAATATATTTATAGAATAATAATCAGAAACTTTTATTTTCTTAATACAAAATATACAAATTAAAATTAAAAGAAAATCCTATATCGCAATTCAAAAAAAACTTTACTTATGCATTATACAATTTTAGTGAGATATATAAAAATAACAAAAAGCATAATTCATAAGTTCTGTTAGTTTTCCTTTTTTAATCTGAATGTTTATGAAACTTTGTTAGCAATAAATAATTATCACTTTTTTCTGCGGACCATTAAAAATTTTTCACGGACCACTGGTGGTCGATACACCATCATTTGGCGAACTCTGCTCTAAAGGTCTCTGTATAGATAATTTTCCAATACAATAAATAATCATCAGTTTTTTTTCTGAGGGCCATTAAAAATATTTCACGGACCACTGCTGGTCCATAGACCATCATTTGGTGAACTCTGCTCTAAAGGTCTCTATATAGATAATTTTCTAATACAATAAATAATCATCAGTTTTTTCTGCGGACCATTAAAAATGTTTCACAGACCACTGGTGGTCCATAGACCATCATTTGGCGAATTCTGCTCTAAAGGTCTCTGTATTGATAATTTCTAACACAGGAATGAATAACTTCTAAAGGATATTCTATAAATGATATTCTCTGGAGAGACCACCCACTGGACCGAAAAAAAAAAATCGGTCTTTAAGAGAGGTAGTCTCTTTATAGAGGTGATTGGAGTACATTATTGTATAAAATACTTTAATAGATTTCAAGAGTCTTAAAGCAAAAATATTTAATATTTGAAAAAATTATAAAGAGTTTTTAGAAATTTCTAGAATTTAAAAAAAATTTCATCTTTATTAAAAGAATTTTTAGAACAGATATTTTTTAATTTCCTGAAAGCGCTTTAAATTGGATTATAAAATACAAAACAATTACAATGTTTACTGTAATACGAGAATAAAAAAGCATTGAAAGGGTTACTGAGTATCCTGAAACAAACAAAAAAAATTAGTAATATTTTTATGCATTTTACAAACCACGAGCCTTCTTTTCAGGTTTACGATTGTAGTACATCTTTTTTAAACATAAAATAAATTTCGATGATATACTGGAGAAACAAAAAAACCGAACACTAATAACTTCAAAAATGTTTCGCAGTTGCCATAAAAGATACGTTATCTGTAACCGTATCTTATTTTAGATATCGGCATTCGACAGAAAGAATATCTAAGAGTCGAAGAGAATATTGTAAACATAAAAAAAACTGTGTTTATATGTGATTCATGTTGTGTTATTTTGATATTTAATAAAATTTTGTATTCGAGTCCCTGACGTAAAGTGTTGAGGTTCCGATGGGATTCAAGTCATTGGTAGAAAATAAAGGAGAAGTAGAATAAGATCTTAGGGTCTGGTCTCTCTCTGAAATCCGAACAGTTTACTATACTTTTGGAGCATCTACCCATGTCGGTTCCGGACTTCCAGACTTGGGATGCCATAAATTGAATCTCGAGAGTTTGTTTGGCACTACAAGGGATAGCAAAATTCAGAGCGTTTAGGTGAACCTGTCATACGTTTTTACACCCTTGTGTATTCAGGCTGTCACAAATTTTATCTCCATTTTACAAAATGACACTACAGAAGTCATCAAGTCCGGAACCACTTACATAAGTCACGGATGACGTTATGGAGCCGTTTGTTAGCCTCACAAAACTGTTCACCTGGAAGCATTTGAGATGAACTACTAGCGGTTCCGTCACGAAAAAAACTTATATGTATAGAATTCAATCCGAGAAAAGAAGCTCTGGCTACTCCTAGAGTGAGAAACTAGCTGTCCAAGAGCAATCCTTTGATTCTAGACCATTTTATTCTGCCCTCCTTTTCCGTGTGAAAACCATATACTGGTCTTGCTGCAACTCCAATCTCTATGTTACTGAGATTTTCATTAAATGTTTGTAATTTACCCTTCTTCTTTACAGGCGCAACAGCCCTGGGTGGGCATGAGACTTTCTCAGAATTCCATCACGAGTCACCTGCTCTTGGCTAGGGTTCCCCAATTTTTAATCTTGATAGATTTCAGATCGCTTTTCAGGCATTCAATCCACCTAAATCTTGGTCTTTCCTTTTTTCGAGCTCTAAATGGTTACAACGTACAACCATACGATGCCCCAATTAACAGAGTCCTAAAGCCTTTTACCTGTAGTTTTCATTAGAAGACTACAGGTAAATTACAAACAAAATTACGAAATATTTTTGTATTTCGTAACAGTGTGATATTACCGGGTAAGGTTAACCCCCCGTTTGATCCTCTAACCTAGAGAACAGGCCCATTTTAGTCATTTCTTACGACATGCATCGATTATATTGGAACTTTTCTTATTCTCTATTAACAACACGGTGCAATTCACATAACCGTATAACCCCTTTTTTTCTGCTCACTGTTATAAATCTCTGGATTAGAGGGCCCGGCCCAAGCAATTCAGTTGTACCGTCGCCTTCTATGACCTGTAATTTAATACAGGGCATAGAAGGACACATTTAATAAGTAGCAAAAAGGTCACCAAAATAATATAATTTAAAATATGAGCTCACCGAAATCAGGAGGAAAAAACAGTTTGTCATGCTTAGTACTTTATCGATAAGTTGGAGAGTACCTTATTTTGTTATCAAACCCGTTAGAACTTTAACCAAGCAAAAAGGGGGTATCAGAACTGCGAATTTCTTTCTTTTTCTTACTTGCATTTTACTAAGAAGTTTATTTATGTGCATATATTACCTATTTTATAATTTTATCTAAATGATACATCTCATATTTGCACTAAAGGTGAAAGTTCGTTGTTTACGTTGTTCAAGATCAACGTAAAAATCACGATGTTTAAACCAAAGCAAAAAACTCTGCAGTCTCAAAACCAGTGGAACCAACTATTTACTCCTTGCATTTAATCATATTCTTGATTTGAAAAGAGTATTCAAATATATATATATATATATATATCCTTCCTTCCTCAGTGGCATGACAGCCCAGGATGGACCTTAGCCTTCTCTAGAATTCCATACCAGGCAGTCCTATCTCTGTCTCTGGATTTCCGATTTGAAAATTTCAAGGATCTTATGTCTTTCTCAATGCAGTCTAATCATCTAAGTTTTGGTCGTCCTCTCATTCACATATATATATATATATATATATATATATATATATATATATATATATGACAACAGTAATTAACTAATATAAAGATAAAATTTTCTTTTTTAAAACATGAAAACAAAATTTTTCATTTTCTGTTCAAGGTTTTAAAAATTCTAATGTAGTCACATTTTTAATGATTTGTATATTTCTACATAAGATCTATATTTTGCACTGAACCTCAATTTAGGAATATATTCAAATTCTTAAACATTATGGCCTTTACATTACATTTGTTAGTTTTACTATAAATTTTAGATTTAATTTTAAATTACACAATTTCCTATGCAAAAATTTAGCTTAAACTGGCGTTTAGCATAAAAAAATATACTTATATATTAGTAAGCTGGATAATCTGAAGGTCCTATGGTAATTAGATTTTAAATTAGATTGAATGGAATGAGAAAAAATTATAGCTTTGAGAAAAAAAGAGTCTCCACAGTTAGCTTGTAACTATAAAAGTAAATGCTCTCGTTGTTTCTACTGCAATTTGGACAAGTTAAGCACGTAAGCCAGAGGTTATATGAATTAAGGTGAAGGGTTGCACCTTTCGTTTAAACTGTGCCACTAGAGGGAAAGCACGACTTCAAGCTCAAAATGGGTTCTCATTTAGGAGCAGGGACCATAACTGAAGTTCCTCAGATTTTCCAGCCATTTCCAGAAGTATCGTTTGAACTTGGAGGACTTTGCGACCACGAACCTATTTTATGTACTCCAGTTGCCATTAATGAACACGATTGATCTTCGGCTGCCTCGAAACAAAAACTCACAATCTTCCGGTTATGAGATAGGCACTTTGCCGACTGATCTACCGTGGCTCTAGGATAAGATTACAATATACGAGTATATGGGAATTTTTTCCCTTGGCCATAAATAACAAGGCTCAATCGCTAAATACTTTTGTATCAAAATTTACTTGAAATGATATAAATAGCACAAAAAAGTACTTTCAAAAAACCACGTAATGCCAAAACCAAATATTAGTTGAGTAGTGATTAGTATGTAAGAAATGCTATTAGTCAGTAGTAAATTTGTTAAAAGGCAAATAAGGACACAACAGTGGGACTGACAATACTATACCAAATACTACTGAATTTCGAATTTATTTCTTACAACTATCGGTAATCTATAGTTATCAGCTGTAGCTTTATCTAACTTGTTTTCAAGCGATAAGGTATCACACTTTGATGATCACAATAAATTATAATCATAACTGATAAACAAATACTCAGACGTAAGGTAAAACTTCAATAAGTCCGTCTGGAACCTGTCTATTCCTCAAAGAAAC
>CM063509.1:104640241-104720241 GCA_032207245.1 Pardosa pseudoannulata
TGCTGGTTTCACCGTCATTCATCCACTTTGCATAAGTACTAACAACTGTAAGTCGCGAAAAAACCACGAGTCTTGCAGTTTAGGAAATACTTGTTCCGAGCTTTCGAGTCATTACAATCTGCCCTCTATTAAAATTGCTTAGATCTGCAGCCTTTCCCATTGCACACAGAAGTAAGGGAAAGAATGATTCTTCAGACTCTGCAGCAGCAGTCAAATACCACTTCCCCCTGATCACATGCCTTCCACATCATCCAGGCGAATTCATTGCAAAATGAAGGGGTTGTCATAATGTTTTGGCTCTTGAGTGTATGTTTAAATTTGCTTTATAAGGAAAGACTAGAAATTAGATTTTTCTTACTTATGACCCCAAATAAAAGTACTTACTCAAACAAAACTTATAAATTGTTAGCTATTTACTTAATATATGATTTTAATGATAGTTATTCATTGTTATTTCAATTATTAAAAATTTAAAAAAGTATTATTTTCACACTCTACAAGGGGATGGTTTTGCAATTCAATCACCCTCCAAATCCATTCAAAGGAATAATTTTTTTTAAAAATTCATTTCACATTTATAAGGTCCATAGATGGTATTTATAAGCTAATTTTATCAAATCCCAAAGAATTTTCAATTATATCCTTTATAGGGTTAAGACTGAAATATTTTAAAATTTACATCTCAATATTGTTTTAAGTTTGTTTTTAGTATTTATTTGCACATGAAGATTTGCTTAATTTATTGAAAAATTAATTTCATCTCTCTAAGTTTGAGCATTATTTTAGGTTCCTCTTGTATTCCTTATATAAGAGCTGCCCATGAGGCCTTTCAAAATTCGGAGAAATTGGAATACTTAGATTTTTTATTGAATGCTTCTCTTCTAAATCATGTTGAACACAGAGCAAGCAAGCAGCAAGTATTAGATATATTTAATTATTATAATAAGTATATTAAAATTATTTGTTAATTTATTGTTGAAAAATTATTTAGTAAACAAGTTTCTTATACAATGAATTGTTATTTAAACATGATAGTTTGAAAACACTTATAAAAATTTATGATTATTCATCGGATATAGCTGAAAATTAAGTTTCTGGATTAAATTCTTAAATTTAAAATAATCATATTTGTAAGTAACTGCAAACAATTAGTATGCTTTAAATTAGGTTTCATTTTTAGATTATTTATGCAACTTATATTTAACCCTTGTGTTTGATACTAGTTCTGTAGTGTTCTTTTTATGTAAATTTTTTTTAAAAGGAATACTGTTATTTAGTGAATTTATATTGTCCAACTAACATAAAATAATAAAGTAGTAAAAGTAATAGTTCTTTTAGCTCTCAAAAACGTAAAATAAATAAAAATTACATTGCATCCATTCTACTATTTCATTCTTTATTTTTTCATTCAGTCATTTAGTTCTAAAATCTAAATTATATTTGTATATGTGTGTGTGTGCATAGGCTACTAATTATTTGTTTATGTCTCTACCTTTATAAGCTTCCTTTTGAAGTTTCTCAAAATTTTATTTCCCCTTCTTATAATAAATTGTTTTGTGAAATAAAGTGATCTTTTTATCTAAAAGATTGTTATTTCTTCTAGATATATTATAGGAAGCTTTTTTAAATTACTTATACTAAACATTTAAAGAAGAGGTATGTCCAGACTTTTCAGACATGATCCTGGTAAAATTATGAAAAATCTACTCATAAGTTTGTAAAATTGAAATAAGCATTAAATTTGGTTCTTTCAGCAAGAATCCTGCTTTGTGAATTTGAGAAAATAGAGGTCTGTTTTTGAAAAAATATACAAATTTAGGAATCTGAAATTCATGTAAATAGAAACACATATAGATTTATAAATAAACATTGCATTTATTCAAAGATTCAGTTATTTATTTATTTTTTTTTTCAAATAGGTCAATTTTTAATGTAATATAGATTTTAGAAGGGTAATACAGTTTTGAGAAGGGTCCATTAGAGGATCCAAATGTGTGTATGTTATACCTATGTATAATATATATATATATATACACACACAGTGAAACTTCTTTGAGCGGCCACCCCTGTATAGTGGCCAACTTTCTAAATGGCTAATTTTTCATGCACAGATTTTTCGACTCATAGACCTAATGGTAAAATAACCTGTATCAGCAGCACCTGACCCCCTTTAAATGGCCACAAAATGGGATTGTCCCTTTCATTTTTCGGGAAATACTACTCACTCCATGCTTTAATTTTGAGCAAAAAAACTCAAGGTCAGGTTTATGGTCAGATATAAGACAAAGGAATAACTCGAAATCCATTCCTGCAGTTCATCCCCCCCTTTTCTAAGAAAGATTAAATCTGTTTTCTCCCCACACCCTTCAGATAGGGAATCCCTATTGCATCATCCATAGAAACTAAGGGAAGAACAGCATTGTCACAATCTAGCATTGAAGGTGTCCTAGGGCCTTTGTTTGGAATTCCAGTCAGTAAAGTTAAGGAAGAATTGCATCTCTGTCAGCAAAAATGTCATTCACACCAGTTTCATTTCATTAGTTGGTCAGTGATCTGAGTTGCAACGATGTCGAAATGCGTTTTTCTAAATCTTGAGCAGAGCATTGAAGTTCTGTGTGAATATGAGAATGGCAAATTGGCCAGAAAGTTGGCTGAATTATTTAACTGCGGAAGAACCGAAATCAACAAAGTCATTAAAGAAAAGAATTTGATAGAGTACAAAGGCTACAGAACAAACAGAAACAAATTGTAGTCTTTTTTTTTTTAAATGTAAAGAAGCATGAAATAAAGTACTATTTTCTCTTTAGATAAGTTTTAAATTTCATTTACATAAGGAATATATGTCAGACTTGTTTATATTATGCATTATAATAATTATCTTACAATAGTAAATAAAACCCTTCAGAGCACCAACCCCTCTAATCGGCCAAATATTCTCGGTACAGAGTGGTGGCCGCTCGGAGAGGTTTCACTGTACACTTATTCATTTTATTTATTTACAGGGGAAAGCTTTCTTAACAACAGCAAGTGAAGTTTTTCCTTCAGAAGAAGTTATAAAATTAAAGCAGAATGTAGAGCAAGGAAAATTATGTGGACATTTAGTATGCTACTAATTGTTTACTTTTGATATTGTTATCAATTGTGTGTTTATACAGGCATAATTTACTGAATATTAATCCCTTTAGCAGTTAAATAGATGAGCTAGTAAAAACAGGGGAAGGAGTTTTTTTTTTTTTTTTTTTTTTTTTTAATTTGGCAAATTGAATGATATTTGGTAATTTTGATGACAATTTTGGCAACAAAATGTTTTGTCAATAAGACTCCCCAAACATATGAAACAAGTATTTTTCATAATGTGCTTTACTTGCCTGTAACTTATAAATAGAGACTATTACCAATTCAGGTAGTTAGTTTTGTTCTAGTAGCTGTGGTTTGCAGAACCTGCTGTGAGACAAAGTAATTTCATATCAGCGGATAATATGAAATTATTCTATATTTAACATAACAAATATAGCAATATTTGTAGACTATAAAGTCTTTTCATTTTTCTTGAAACTTATATTTCAGAATAGGGGTTTTTAATTTATTAGGGATTGAGAACTGCATTAGAAAACCTTATGCATGATTAGTGGACCCACTTTCATTATAACCCAATTTTTAGAAAAAATATGCATATAAAACACAAGTACCAGCTTAAGATAATATGCTTAGTCCTATTAAAAGAAATGTGTAATCATTTCAGTTGTTTAAAACAGTAGGAAACCCCCGTGATCTAAAATACATTTCTGAGAGCTCATGATTTTTTGAACATTTTAAATTTAATAATAACAATGGGACTGCAGAAATTTGAAACAGAAAAATAGGTTTTTTAAAGATTAAACAAAATAAGTAAAGCTTCTATAACATATTTATTTTATGGTTCAAAAGGGTGAAATTAAAAATAATGAAAAACTATTATATCTCCAAACAATTGTATTTTGAAGATGATCACTCAACATTGTTAGTTTATTTAAATAAATATTTATAAATAGAAAGAAATAAAATTAACCTAAAGATATTTAAAAATTAATAATTTAGTGGAAATAAAGCTAAAATATTGATAATATAGTACAGTGGCATAGCAAAAGTTTTTTTCTGGCAAGGGTCCAAAGTGCAGTGAACTTTCAATTTCATAAAAAAATAGTCATTACATATATACAAAATACATACACACATAAATCTCATACTACATAATCCATAGTTTTGCATGCATGCATAAATGTCATTTAACAATGCTGAATACAATTTCATTGTTTCTTGAAAAATGTATTTTTAACCACATTTTGTCTTTTTATTTTACACTCTTAAGTTTTTAAAAGGTTTAAATTTGCATGGCATTTTGGAGCATATTTAATTTATACTCCTAATTTATGAATATCTAGGAAAATTTTTAAAAAAATATTGAGAAAGGAATTATGCCATATTCTTAAATTTTTCTTTTACAAAATAACATACATAGTATAACAACAAAATTTTAAAACAGTATAGCATAATCAGTTGCTGTTAAACAACTGTTTTTTAGTAGTAAATTAATTTTTGTAGCTTTTAAGACCAGCTTGTCAAGCCTTCATCTTGTATTTATAGTCATGCCTATATGCCCCCAAAATAATGATCAATTTATCAACCTCATAGTACCAGCTCTATTGCGGAGAAATTATAATGTGTTTATTATTTGCGTGGTTGAAAACAATCTTTCAATACTTGCAGTGGAACCTAGTAATGTAAGACCTGCAATAGTTCAGTTGGCAAAGGCAGCAATCACATAACCATTGGGTAGCGAGGTCAAAGCTTAAGCTGACCAAAGATCTGCCCTCTTCATTAATGGCATCTGGCACATGTAAAATAGGTTGGAGTCGCAATGTCCACCATGTTCCCAAACAATCACTTGGGAGATGGCAAGGTTAGCCTAAGGGGGAGGGATCTTCTATTCAATCCCTGCTCATAAATTAGGAGAACCTTTTCTTGAAATTAAGTCAGACTTTAGCCTTTATGGTTTCTCATTCTAATTAAGCTGCATTAACCAATTAACAGATGGCTACTGTGAAGACCCCCTTTGTCCAGAACTAATGATCGAAATCAGCTGATCTGAATGCCTACTGTTCCGACCGGCTACAATAGTGTGGTGACAGAGTGTCTGGGATGGTGACGTTCGGTTGAATAGGCATCACGCCCCTGATCAGTTGCAGTAATGATCCTTGAGGATTGCCGTGAAGAAGCCTCAATTGGGGCAGCTAGCAAATGAGAATTAACAAAAAAACTACCTGTAACCTTAGCTGGAGTTCTCAGGTAACTGGAATCGTTACTAACCAAAAAACGGTTGGAGGGACCGCAACTAACCCCCAGTTATAAAAAGCCTAGAATTTTTCGACTGAGGACTTTTCGAGATTTTTTTCACGCAGGTGCTTTGACCTCATGAAGGCTTCCCCGATTTTTGACCGGAGCGAGCTTTTTTGTGATTGCGTTCGAGAGACTCGTAATGTCCGCTCATATAAGGAATGGCAGGGTCTCGGATACAGAACGGGGTATAAATTGGGAGTGCATTGCACTCTAGAAGAGCCTCCCCAATTTGTGAGATTATTTAATTTTTTTTTTCCCGACTGTGATCGTCGTGGTAATTCAGTGCCAGCAAAAATCCTCTACATTTCAACTTGTTTTGGGAGAATTAGAATTCCTTTGTATATACTGTACATACCTTGTATTTACTTCAGAAAAAATAAAAGTGATTTTCCAATTCTTTTGTGACTGTGACCTTCTTCACGCTACTTCTCACTTAAGAACATTGAAGTCGTCACTACCATTGGCTCTATTATTTCTAATTTCAGAAGTTAAAGCAAAGAAGAATCTGGAAGTCATGTTTTGTACTGATTTATAATAAATATATGAAAGAAAAACATAATAAAGCTAAGTAGTATTATTTTAAAAAATAAATAAAAGACCTGTCAGAAAATGTTAAATTGGCTTCATGGACTGCCAGTTGGAAACCTATGTTCTCAAATTTTTAAATTGTTTTATAGATGTATTCTTTGTGCAATTTTTCTTTTTATAAAAGATTTTTTTTTTTAGTTATTAGTATATACAGTAGTTTTTATTAAAATAGTGATAAAACTTTATATATTACTAGAAAATTACTATAGACCTTTATCTGCAAGATCTGAAGTAATTTTCTTTTAGTAATTAAAATTATTGACACTGCAAAATATTAATTTTTATGAAAGCATTGAAATTTTAGTCTTTTCATTTATCTTGTCTCTAACATTCTTTTGTTTCTGCCTTAGGGTTAGTTCTTATCAAATAATGAATAAATGTTGTATCTTTCCCTGTCACCAGGCAACATGTTATCATTACAATATCTTTTAGAATTTACTTCTAGGGACGTTTAAATCAGAAAATTCAGATTGTCAGAAGATCTCTATCTGATATAACATACCTTAGATGAACAATTTCCAATTTTACAAATTAACTAGTTTTTTTTAACTTAATAATTCTTTATAAAAACACATTAATTTCTAAAATAGTTAGAAGAAAAGAGTACTATTAAACACCGAATGAAAGTGGCTTAAGTTTATCTATACTTGTACAAGTTCTTGATTAACTTTGAGAAAAGCCATTTTTATAAATGCAACTAAAGGCTATTTCTTACTTATATCTTTAAATAAAAAGATGTAATTCAAAGGTTTGGATACAGCTTACATAAGTAGTTACACTTTTGAAATCTTTCATAACAATTTTTGTTAATCCTTATGACGATTATGCAGTTATTGTTAAGCCTTATTGCAAAGCCTTTATGCGAGTATTGATTTTTTTTTATATTCTTAATAGGCTATTGTGTTTTCTGTAACTTGTGCCTCTTTGAAAGTATCTGCTTTAACAACTGGACAGATGTTTCTGTTTAATGCTCTAAGAACAGTTTTTGCAAGTATGGTTCGACTAGGAAAAATTGGTGCTGTTCAAGTCAGTTTTTCTTTTTGTTACTTTTATTTTTCTACTACATAATCGTTATATTCTAAATCTGAGATTTTTTAAAAAATTATTTATTCTAACAACATAAAATACATATCTGTCAACTTATTAATTTTGGAAGTGTATTGTATGAATTTTAAAATTGTATATTTGCATATGCTAATGTTGTATTATTTTAAGCAATTTCAAAACATAAGTGACATTTTTTATTGCTTGATTTCAAAATATAGAAAAAAATTCTTTCAAAAACCAGAAAAAATGTTAATGACTAACTCATTGCAATGTGAATTTTTGGTTCAGAATGATTCTCATGAGTTGAAGTATGTCTGAAAATAGTCTTATTTTTTTCAGAGTTGAGAGAAAATTTAATTGTATACAGCCATAAAAATATTTTTATGAAGCATTTATTTGAAACAAAGTTGTGGTTTTAAACAATGTATACAATTAATTCTCTAGAGACACTTTTAGAGAAGAAAAAATTGAAAGCTTTCTAGTTACAATTAATTGATACTTTTTTTAAACCCAGTTGCTCTTATGCTGGGTATCTTATACTTGAAAAGATTTCTCCCATTTAAGCATTTTTTGGACTATGGGAACAACCTATGCTAAATTGAAAATAAAAGAGCAGATACTACATTTTTATAAATTCAAATGTGAATCACTTGTGTCTCTTTTGATGACAAAGAAACATGCAATTCTCACAGATGGCATGAGTATTCTTACTGATATTTTCTCACATTTTTGAGAAAAAAAGTCATTGTTTTTGTTAAAAGTATATATAAATCAAAATTATTACACCTAAAATATCTATCTAAAATTCTCTTTTTCATTCTTTACCTAATTTCCCAGTCATAATATGGCAGATTTAAAGGAGTGTAAATTATTTTTAGCCATCCCTTAAAACTAATGCTAGAATAAATGCTAAATTTTGTCCACTTGCTACATTTTTCAGCTGTTCCAGGAAAAAGTTTCACTCCTCCAATAACTAAATTGCTGCCTATGTGATTGAACTTCATTCTCGACTCCCAAATAACACTGAATAATCTCTAGATCTCATGGGATTGAAATCATGTCAATCACTTGTTCTTGGGTGACATTTTGAATGGTGTACTTTCTTTGTCACATTCTAAGCAAAGCTCTTGCCTGTTAAGGTTTGGTTTGGAGTGCTACAGTCTACTTTTTGCAACACAAGGGCTAATGAAACTGGGACCTACAGTTTAAAGCTGATTCTGAATGGCTACAAACATCCATGCCATAGTGGGATTTGAATCCATGAACTCTGGTACCTCTCTTGCCTATTAAAGACAATAATTTTTAGCTTCAATAAATTTAAATAAACTTTGCTTTTGTTAATGGAGTCTTAATTGCACTATGATTAGGACTTCTAACTGGTCAGTAAACCTGAGCAATCTAAGTAATAGGGGCTAATATACAATCAGCAAGAAATAATTTTCCTGGTTACGTGTATATATATATACAGTCAAACTCGATAACTCGAAGTCCCAGGGGACCCCCAAAAATAGTTGACTTATCCGAAGTTTGAGTTATCGAAGTTACCTACCATTCCTTTCAACTGGCACTTAAGATGGGTCAACATGGTTTAAATGGTTTGATATGTGCCATAATACTATAGTTGTACACATTTCAATTTTTTAATAGCCTATGTAAATAACAAGAGAAGAATGGGTTCAAAAGGTTTAAAACTCAAGAAATTTGGTCTCATTTCATATTAACTAGTATACATACCATGTAAATCTCATTTGAAAAAAGCAGTTATTTTTAATGTTGTTGGCATTCACAAAGTTACCTAATTTTTTAATGCTGTTAAATATGGTATTGTTTTAAGATGTGAATTGACCCTGTGCTTGCTTGTGACCTTCGAGAACCTTTGTTCTTGAAGGTCATGAGTGCACTGGCATTCGAAGTTTTGAACATAATTGTGTATTTTACCGGGGAAATCTATAAAAAAAATTTGACTTAGAAGATATTTACTTTGAGTTATTGAGACAGTTTTTTAAAGAAATGTATAGAAATGATTTGGGACTTGATTAAAAGTTCGAGTTAGCGGATTATTCGACTTATAGGAAGTTGAGTTATCAAAGTTCGACTGTGTGTATATATATATATATATACACAGATCTTTAGTAATTCACTTAGTTTTTTTCCAGGGTTCAATAATAGTAAATTATAATTTATTCAAAATAAGAAAATGTAATATAGATATTGTATATATTTGTAGTTTATTTTGAGAAATACACATAGTTGTTAAACCCCTTATGAGCTCATTTGTGTAGTTGACTGTTATTAAAAACATTTCTAAAAAGATATTGTAATCTTTCAAGAAGATTCTAACTGATGTAAGAATGAATACAAGTATAATATGTCATAAATTAGTAATTAATAAAAACTTATTCTTCATGATTTGTATTTAACATCAAAAACTGATTTTTAAATCATTGAAAATTGTCAAAACCGAAATCATAATATAAAGAGAACTGCAGTGTTCACATTTTTATAACAATTTTTTCTTTTTATCTGAATTTAAATGTAAAAAAAAAAAATGAGTGGCATTAAATTGGAATAGGGTCTAAACATTGTGGCATTGAAAATATTCTGTGCTTTCTAAAAAATACTCTTATTTGATTATTAAAAAAGATGCTAAAAGTATGATATTAATAATTCTACATTGAAATAAGTAAAATAATTATTAAAAAAAGGAAAGAAACATCAAAGTTTACCTCTAACTGTGAAAAGGGGATAAAATACATACCTAACAAAAAGTATACTTGTTATTACATCTAAATTCTTTAGTGTCTCTCTGTGACATAAAAAAAAAACATGGCAAATGAAAAAAAAAAAAAAAAATGACAAACAAGTAACACAAAAAAAAAAAAAAATGCATCTAATAATAAAAAAAAAAAAATCAGAATCAACATAAAAAAAAAAAAAAAAAAAAAAAGAAAAAAAAAAAAAAAAAAAAACAAAAAATATTAAACAATAAAATAAAAAAAAAAAGAATAAATCTCATTAAAAAAAAAAAAAAATAAAAAAAAAAAACATCTACAACACTCTGATTTAAAATAAAACAATGATGTTTGGTATTTATATGTTAAATTGTGCTCAAATATTTAATAAAAGTAATTATTAATATAATAAAACTTTTTAATAATGAAATATAAACATTTTCAGTTAATCATTTCTAAGAACATTTTAACTACTATATTGAATCACAAATATTTCTATATTTTAATTTATACTTTGAGTTTCTTTTTATAGTCTTTTAGATACAAGATTAATTTCACAACCTTAATTTTTGCTTTCTTCCTCATCATCAGATATAATTCTATGATGATTGTGAAGTGAAAAAAACAGTAATATTGAAATTATTATTACCGTCTGCACTATTTTAGTTTTCTATTTGTCAAAATAATATCAGCAATTCCACTATTGTTTTGCATTATAAAATATGGGTTGAATATGGATGGCTTTACATGATTCAGTGTAATCTGAAAATATGCTTCAGCAAACAATCTCGGACAACATTCCATGCACATAATTTTTGCATGTCAGATAGCTGATGTGCTACATGTCACTTCTGATTTTAAAATAAAAGCATGTTAATGTGCACTTTCCAGCAAAAGTGGTTAAATTTGTGGTTCATTTAGAAAGATCAATTTAAGCAGATCCTTTATTAATAAACCAAGGTTCTTAATAAAGAAATCCTTGTTCTTAATGAAAAACATCGATGGCTTTTTTTTTTTATCCTAAATCCTGTTTGTAGACCTTTACAAGAGGCTTTTTTTATTTATATAACCCTATATTATTGTATCTTAACTTTAAGATCTTAAGTGAAAGTGTTTTTTAATCAATTTCTTTCACTTAGTTAACTGCACATTTTTATATTTAGGCTCAGCAGTGGCAATATGAAATCCAAAAACTCATGGGAGATGTGCTTAAAAGGTAACTAAATTTATTCAATAATGCAACATAATGAGTTCTAGTTTTGCAGTGAGAAATAGCTGAAATTATGCAAAATTTTAATTTTGTCCTTAGAGAATAGTGGTTGTTAATACAAAATACATTTCATTACTAAGTCAATAGCATGTAGTAATGCTTTGTTATTAATAAACTCAATTAGATAACTAAAATCATTTAAATCTGCAGTTTAGCCTTTCCCATTCTGTACATGAAATACTGGTGTTCTGTGTTGTAAAGGAATGGTAAGCATAGTGGTGAGTGTGAGAATTACTTTCAAGGACAATGTGTTGTGTAATTTAAAGATTATTCAGCATGCTCAGATAGATTGAATATTTATAAATAGAACTTCATATAATAAATTATTTTACACTGGGTAAACAAACTCAGATCAATTAAAAATTAAATTAATGTTGTTTTGAGTGTCAATATTATCTTTTCATTATTATACATTAAAGTTTATGACATAAATAAATTGATATAAAAAACAGGTGAATCAAAGAGTGAAAACAGTTATACATGTAGTCCATAGAGTATATAAATAATATTGAATTTTTCCCAATGCAGTTAACAATTATAGACAAATATCTTTATGCTCAACATGGCTGTGAAGCTGCTACTCATTAAGCAATACCCAAGGAGCATGTGTAGCTCAAGGAATACTACAGATGTAAGTAATATTGCCTTTGATGGGTCCTTGTAATTTAGAAGAAGGGGCCAAGCAAAAGACCCCCATTCTTGGCCTGTCACTTCCAGAGGTATCATTTGGGAACTTAGAGAATATTGTTACTATAAATCTATTTTACATTCTCCGTTCAGCATTAATAAACATGGCAGATCTTTGGCAAGCAAAATCCTTGAACCCACAACCTCAGGTTATGAGATCGATGCCTTTGCCGGCTCAGCTACTGTGCCTCAAGCACTAAAAGTTCCACGAAATATTCAAAATAAAAGTAATATACCAATATAAAAAGGATAAAATGAAAATTAAATAAATATGATCAAAAAGCAAAGAAATTGAATTATCTTAAAACATATTTTAAACACTATCAGATGAATGAAGTTAACCTCTTCCCTTATGAATCGAGCGACTTGGTGTGTGTCACTTTTAATGAAAGTTTTTCTCATACGTTGCGACCAGAAGCAATTTTATCACGGGCTAAATTTTGCACATATTTTTTTACAGGTCAACTACATGCTATCTTCAGATGTATCGGTATCTGTTTCAGTTTCTAAGGTGTCATCAGGACACTTTCCAGCATCTTTATTAGTATCCATTTTCCTTTTTGCCATTAGATTCAATTTTTTGATTTTTTTAAGCACCAACAGTTAATTATTTATTGCATATAATATAATATTTCTATTGCAATTACTCCTAAGAATAAACGACCAACTCTTATATTGCAACTGTAACAAACAATAATGCAAAAAGAAAAACTTTATCGCCTAAAAACAATAACATGTTTGATACGAGCTTTTCACTTTTGGCCAGATAGAATCATCACATGTCTGACACGAGCTTTCCACTTTTGGCCAAACAGAATCATCACGTCTGTGATACGAGGTTCTCATTTTAGGCACAGCAATACAATCATGTCTCCCATACGTTGTTTTAAAGCAAAGGGTTGATAAAACATTTTAATTATTTTAGTACATAATTAAAAGGAAAATATATCAGATGGTGGCAAAAGAGTCACCAAACACAATTTATATTAAAAATGAGCATTCTATCTCCAGATTCCCTTGATCTGCCTCACACAGCCCAGGGTTGACCTGAATCATCATGCAATATTCCATAAGATCAGAACAGCCATTAAGAAAACATGGCAAACATACATTTACACACACGGATAAAGGATAATATATATATATATATATATATATATATATATATATATATATATATATATATTCTACTTGACACTGCAGCTTAGATCAAGTCAGGGCCACCACAATAAGTTTTTCTATTGGAGTCAACCAAATGCTATATGTTTCCAGTTAGTAACCCTTAATACTTTTAAATCTTCCTTAATACTATCAAGCCATCTGAATGGAGGTCTTTCTCATTTCCTAGTGCTTCCAGGTTTATTGAGAGTTAATAACTTAATGGTATTATTATTCTTGATTTAATTAAGTGTACAAAGTTCCTTATTTGGCTTGATTTGATAATTTTAACATTGTCTAGTTGTTTATATCAATTATAGTTTTCAGGATTTTAAAGGATTCGCCAGGTGTTCATCCAGTTTTCACTGTCATAAAAGACTATTAGCCAAAATATACAAATATATAAGTCTAGGATAATGAAAGGTATTTCTAGTATTTCTCACATCCATAATTTTCAATTGAGATCAGTTATTTGAAAAGCAAAATATAAAACACAAAGCAACTATGCTGGGAATGCAGCAGCTAGTTCTCATTAAAAAAATGCTAGAAAATAAAAGATCAAGGTTTATTAAGGGTTTGCCCTCACAATTTTCTTATTTTAGTACTGACTAAAATACAGATTTTATAATCATTTATTTATTTCAGATGTTGGAGTATATCACCAGAAGATTCTTATATATCATTTCCATTGCCTGAAGTTGTTCAAAATAGTCATGATGTATTGTTTTCAAAATTATTTTACTCATAAACTGATGTGTAACTATTTTTATATTTTCAGTGTATAGCAGAAGATGCAATTTATTTTTAAATGTTATAAAATTATATTTGTTACTAGAGCTTCTTCTTTGATTGTATGTTTACATTTTTATTTCTTAGTATGTTTTCAAAAAGCTCTTTCAGAATAACTTGTGAATTATTGTGAGCAATCTTCTTGCTGGAGATTTTAAAATAAGCTTTTTTAAAAAGGTAGCTTTACATTGTATTAAATGACATGAAAGAATGTTATTTTTTAAAAATATTTATTATGTATGTTAAATTTTGATATTTATTTCACCCCAATTTAAGTGTAAGAAAAAGAATTCCATCACTTTTAATTGCCAGTTTAGGTTATTTGGACGGGAAATTGAAGCTGTAATGAGCCCATTGCACATAGATAAGTCTTTGACTTGGGAATCTTGACTATAATTGAAAGTGTAGATATATTATTAAGATATCCATCTACATTCAGAGAACTGTTTTCTTTAAACGTAGAAACTAGTTCATGTTTTTACATTTTTAGATTTATTTTTTATATTATCATAGAGAATTGCACTTAAAAAATTTATTCCTGGAGAAATTTTTATAAAATTTCTAATAAGGAAATTTAGTAAAAAAAATTGGATTTTTAAAGGTCTAATTTTTTAATAAATTTAATTATTTCAATATTTTTTTAGGCAACACATTTCTTATACAATGGACTAGTGAATCACCTAAAATCTTTGCTTAATGTACATTTGGTAAAAAATTTTGGTCCTTCAAAATCATACACATTGAATTTTTAACGAATTTTCATTATCTTTATATATAAACTATGAGTGTAACATCATTAAAAGTTATCCAAATTTTAGGTCATTCACTTGTAAATACTATCAAAAGCATTCATAATAATTTTCAACAAAATATTTTAATAACTTTTGAGAAATCATATTTCAAGTTTCAACATTTTATTAAAAATACTGTTCTGAGAAAAACACATTTAAAGTTTATGAAAGCAACTTTAACGATTAAAAAATTAAAATACATGTTTAAAATTCCCCACACTTTCTTGCTTCAAAACTTTCTAATTGCCAAGTTGCTAATTATTATAAATACTAGAAAAATGTTTAAAATAATCTTCATGAAAATTTAAAATGTTTTGTCCAAAAAATGCTCTTTAAAAGGCTTTAAATTCACAACTTTCGGTTCCGAAGTCACTACTTCTGTTTTGAGCTGTCACTGATGTTTAAACAGCTGTAACTTTTCTTTAAAATGCCGTAGAGACAAAACAAAAACAGATTTAGAAGCCTAAAAATTTAAATTTTACAAATAAAAAAATGAAAAAAAAATTATGATTTTTGGCAATAAATGACGTTTTTAACGTAGACGGATACCTTAAATGAATCCAGAAAAAAAAATTGCCTAAAATTATATTATTTACTTCAATGAATGAAAACATTTATAAACTTTATCCCTGTAGAGATGTAACTTCACTTGAATGAAATTAGCACTTTTCTGAAAATTGTTGTGTGACAGCAATATGTCAGGGAATTTTGAGAAAAAACATCAGGGAAATATTAGACAATTTTTTTCTGAGGATTTTGTATTCATTATGAATAATACATTCTTGCTGGAGATTTTAAGTAGACTCAGAAGAATATGTAGACTGTTGTTCAGTTAACTTGTTTATTTTGTTAATAAAATGAAATTTAATCCATCCTAGAAAAGAATGTGCAGCAATAGATGAAAACTGCAAAGTAATAAAAAAGGCATTTTGGGCAGGATTTCAGAAGAATGTATTGCTGCGAACTGCTACTAATAAATTTGCTTTTTCCTATGATTACTGAACTGAGCATTGTATCTAAAACTGCTTCTAATATCAAGATATTGAACCAAACAATATGCACATAGTAATTCTATTCCAAACAGGGTTGTATCTGTTTTAACCATCGGGGTTTAATCCAGTGGTTTTAACCATCCTGGTCAATATCAATTTTGACCAGTTTTGACCACTGAAATTCACTTTCCAATATATTTAATACTAATCGAACATAGTTTACTAGCATATGATAAGGCAAATCACATAATATAAATAACACCAGCAAAAAACAAATATAACATAACACCACAATACAAAAAAGTTTTACTTTTTTTTATACAATCTGTTTTATACGTAATTTATGTTGAATTCAAAAAACGGTTACAAGTAACAAGTTTTGTAGTTGTCTCTAAATTTACACAATTTTGTAATTTATTTTGGATTACTCCAAACTTTGAAAATAATCTTTCTATAGATAAAGAGCTGGTGCAACAGTTCATTAGGTGTATTATAAAGTCAATAAATTTTATGTTAATGGCTTTAACCCTTCATCATTGCTGCCCACCACACATCAGGTCCAAGTGCATCTTTTACACTTTCAGAAAAGAAGGAACTGCATTACTATTTTTATTGCTTATTAAAAGTCACTTCTAATTACAAAAGATATTATATATTAAAATTAAGACCATTAAAAGCTATTTTAAAAATTCTGACAACTTTTATCAAGTCCTGGTCAAAATTACAACCCTGATTCCAAATAACTGAAAGCTGATCTAACTGATGCTTGCAAAAGTATGCATTCAGTGTTTTCTTCATTTATAAGAAAAGCACAAATGGAAATTTGCAAGAGATTGCCGTCTATAAAGAAAGTAAGTGAGAGAGAGAATATTGGAGGTAACGGTAGACTCTGAACACATATGCTATGTTCTTACGAGCTTTAAGGTTTTAATCAAATTGTTTATTATATACATATTATTCTACTTGTATATCTAGTTGTCCTGTGGTAGTTTGTACTGCGTGTGGAATACAACTTATAGTTTTAAAAAAAATTGCTCTTGTGGATTTGACTATTTTTTTTAAACAAATGCAACAATCCTCCTAATCTTCCCCTCCCCCCATTATTCTTAAAACCATGCAAATTTTATTTTGAAATCTAGTCTTAGTTCAAAACTATTTCAATTTTTTTTTGTAATAAAAAAAGCGTATATTTTTTTAATCTAATGTAGTAATAATAAAATGAATGTTTATTAAATACAAACCTTCTGAGGACCTTACAGTGTGGTATTGTTATACATCCCAATTGGGTCTCTATTCAAACCTGCATCCAATTGTATTTGTTAAAACAGAATACACATTAATAGGATATGAGAAGTCTGAATGCAAAATAAAATCATAACACTGAGAAAATGGCATCAAGACTAAATTGTTTCAGGAAAATAAAGAAAAAAAAAACTTGGATGAATTTTAGGAAAATGGTTATTAATTAGCAAATGAGGTTTGTTTGCTAACACTATTTAAATCTAGTTATTTATTTTATTTATTTATTTGAAAAACGGAATAATTAAATCTTAAAATACTAATACATTCCTTGGAAATCAGAGATTTATAAATACTATTCCTTACTTGATACCAGAATTTGCCTGAGCTTAAATTTTTGATCATGAACCTAAGAAATACTTCCTCAGAGAGAATTCACAAATTTTGTCCTATTTTTAATAAGCATACAATATCATTCAGTAAATAATGATAGTTTATACCAATTTTCCATCCAAAAAAAAGTTTAGGATGAAATTTGTTTTTTCTTTCTTACAATTTAATAATTCTATAAATTGCGATCTTATCTTTTGTAATAATTTTATAAAAATTAAAACTTTCTTATTGAATCAATGATAATGTCATTAAAGTAAAGAAGAAAGTTGATGAACAAAGAGAGGAGATCCTTGACACAATCAAAAATATTTTTAAAGTCCCTAAATTTCTAATAAAATTCTACTACAAAGTATTCAAACTCTATTGAGGTAAAATGAATTTATTTTTTTATATCTTTAGTTATTTGTTTTCTTTTTTAACCATTTTAGATAAGAGGATTTTCTTTCTTAAACATAGTAAAATTTCTTTCTTAAACATAGTGCTGGAAAACTCCCACATTTTAGGGTTTTCTTTGCAAATATATAATATGTGCCTTATGGTGTAGAGCCACACCACACCACACCTGGAAGGTATAATGACAAATTTTACGATGAAATTTTACAATGTTGTTTACAAACCCCTTTTAGAAATTTAAGGCTTAATCCAAAAAGAAGGAAAATGCACCTTATGTGTAGATCCGCCACACCTGGTAGATAAAAAGTAAAAGTTTCAATAAGAAATGCTCATGCCTTGTACATTCTTGTAAATAGAAGTTAGTAGCTAGGTATTATGGAATTAGAGAAAGGACAGTTTGAGTTCCAAGTTACAAAAATTTTGTGGCCAATACTTCAAAAGAAAACCGGCTTGTAAAACTTACTCAAAATTGTGAGCTTTTGAAAAATAACTTTTCAATTTGAACGGAATTTAAGCCTGGTGTAATAGATACAAAGATACCGCACTCATAATAAATAGGAGAAAGTATTTAGATTTAAGAAAGTATTTTCTAAAAATCATAAAAGAAGCTGCATCTACGAATAACTCCCGATACACCTTCAATACATAAAAGAAGGGAGAGTACAAAAAGATGTTGAGAAAAGGGTTCAGGACATAAAAAGGGGAAAAAGGTATATGGGCATGTGTTCAAGAAGCTGTGTGAGAAGGGTGTCTCAAAGAAATAAAAATATAAAATGTAAATAAATAAATAAATACGAGCATAGGGTGCTCTAATCCAATGAAACATCAGATTTTGTAAACTGACCACCTGAATTTTCAAGAGTGGATAATTTCCCAAATGGGGACAGAACCAAGGAGGGTCTAAGGAAAAGGTAAAGGGATATATATGAGAAAAAAAGAGGAGAGATAGAGAATTTTTCCTTTATTATTGACTGCTTAGAATTTTTGAACTCCGGTCAAAGAGGAAGAAGTTTTCTTTTGACGTTTTCTTTCGTTTGACGTGTTTAGATTTTTTGAGCTTGTCCAAAATGCAACTTCAGCTGGGTAAGTTCTGTTTTACTATTTTTAGGGCAGTGGCAATTGATTTAATATTTTGTGTACATATGTAAATTGTAAATAAATTCTTTTTTTTTTTTAATCTAAATTTTCTATGATGAAATTAATTATTCTGAGTCGATAACCAATTTAGGTATGAACCTGGGTTTAAGTTAATTAAATTGAATAAAATAAATGTTTAAGAATTAAATGAGAAAATTTATAAAGTAAAGTTTTAAGTGACTCAGCAATAGAAAAATGTTCAAATAGGTTAGATACAATATAGTAAAGGGGGGGGATGAATTCAAAAAGAATTTGAAACATACTAACAATATATATAATTTGATTTAAACTATATTTATAATTAAAAAGTTCCTTTTCTGAAAATTGAATTCAAATCTAAATGGCGCATTTTAAATATATAATGGAGTATTATAAAAAGTAGTTTGCAAAATTTAGACATATCTGTAATGATGTTTTCCTAGATTATAGGTGTTAGTATCAGCACTAAGCACACACATAAATTTTCATCATACACAATTTCCTACATAGAACTTCCACTGAATCCTAACAACACACAACTTTTGCCATTCATTTTATAATTAATATCTTCAATGAAATTAAGCCAAATGGTCTCAAAAATATTACAAAATTGACTACAGCTATTAGTATCACAAATGATTAGTTTTATCTAAAATTGGAGGACAATAAAATCAGTACAGAAAAAGCTTATTAGATATTTTAAAATACATTTCTTTTAGATAAACTAAAATCCTAAAAAAATTTGACTCAAATTTTTATAGTTAAAATCATTTTACATTTGATATGTATTTCTAGAAGAAATGCCACAGTATTTATGTGTTCATATGGAAGAGTATCATTCCTAGTATAAGTACTTATTTTTGTTTTATTTGGTTTGGCTAAGTACTTGTTGTATACTAAGAAATGACACCTAACCAGTAACAACCGTTTGGAAACTATTGAAATATTTATTTTTTATGCCAATTTTATAAAAATAATATATCTAAATAATTTTTAGCAAGACAGTAATAATTTAAAATCACGCACATCAATTATCCATGTCAGTATGCAAATTTTTATTTTTATATTTTCCTGTTCCTTAAAAAAATAAATAGTGTTTAACTGTAATTTTCATGCCAGTAAACATTTTAAAATCAGACAATTTTTAAAACTTATGTTTAATATTCATAACAGACACAATGATAAAAATGACAATGACAATATATACAAGTACAACATATATGTGTAAATGCCAATGTAATCTTATTCATTTTAATGTATTTGTGACTCATTTTAATGTAAATATATATTTAATAAAACACATGATAGAAAAAAAAAAAACCAAACACAATATATACAAGAGAGGGAAAAGTTATTTATATACATGCATGCCTGCACAATTATATTAACTGTTAATGTCAATATGTATTCTTCATTTCTATATTCTTTATATATAAAATATGTATAAAAAACTGATTTTTTTAAGCATAATCAAGAAATGTTTAAAACATATATTCAAACCAGAAGTTTTCCCATTTGAAAATGTATAGAGTAGGATAAAATGAACACAGATTTCAATTCAATATAAATATAACACCTTTTCAAATAACAGCACAGGCATTAGGTTCTGAGGATCATTTATCTATAGCGTGAAAGCATTTTCTTTTCTGACTGTCCTAACACAGAGCTTTATTACTGCCCCCAAATGCACAGCTACTATTTTTGTCACGAAATAAAAATATTCAAGTAATTTAAGAGTGCATACAATAAAATTTATATGTTTGACTTGTTTATAACTTTTAATTATTTTATAGTGTTAATTTCTATCAAATTTAAATACTTTTGAAAAACAATTTTAGGCATATTGTATGTAATAAAGATAAAAAATTTCAAAATGTAATTGCTTCTGTTGTTAAATTGCAATATAATTCTGACTATATATCACAATGTAAGATTTTCTTCATTGACCAGTACTAGTATAGAGGTTTTCTCTTACACAATCATTTTAAATTAATTTCTGTAATAAACTTCTTAAAAAGCTGTAAAATTTTCATCAATTTATCCTTTAATAATTTACAATATCATGCTAATTTTTATGGATTATAAAATTAATCATGACACTCTGTAAACAAGTAGGCAATTAAAAAATCTCTATTTGATGGCTAAATTATTTTGTTTGGAGCACTACAGTCTCTCTACATGAGAAATGTAATAGAGTTGTACTGTTAAAGCTGATTTTTGATCATTTTAACCATTTTAGTGATCATTTTAGTAAGCAATTAGAGATCACAAAATCATTACATATTTAATTTGAATTTAACAAACTTCAAAAGACACATTTGAAATATGTTTATAAAACATAACAGTTTATGAGTAACTATTTCCTTTTTGCCTCAAAAACCAAATGAATCAATTTTGACTGATGTTATGCATTATAAGAAACACTCAATACAAGAAAGCTATAAACTTTACTTTCTGAATCATAATATTTATTCTTAAATATCATATTGATTGAAATTGCTAGAAACATGTGTTTGATATTTTTAGTTCAATCATAGGTTATGCATATATTGTATTTCCATGACTCTTCAAGGGGAAATTAATGTGATATAAATGTTAAATTTAAAAACTTCAAACATATCTTAAAAGGCTGAACGATGGCCAATTGGTTAGGGTACTGGCCTTCGGTACCAGAGTTCGTGGGTTCGAATCCCACAGTGGCATGTATGTTCGTAGCCATTTGGAATCGGTTTTAAGCTGTAGGTCCCGGTCTCATTAGCCCTCATGCTACATAAAAGTAGGCTGTAGTACTCCAAACCATATCTTAAAGTACAGTTAGTAAAAATAACTGCTCCTAGTTAGAAAGCTAATTCATTGAGCCATTAGATGAGTGGCTGCTAAATTATATATATAAAACTAGATAATGATACTATAGTTTATGGCACTGAATAAAATAGTTGGGTTATCAAAAAATAAAGAAATATTAGAAATTGCATTTTTAAGTGATACTTTGGGCAAAAAATTCAAGTTTTGTGTTCGCTGCAAGAAGAAACAAGTTATGGATCTAAATTTCATTCCTAGATTTCTGATTTGAAGCATCCATTAATTTCAGCTGAAACTGTCCCTCAGGTCTAGAGAGGGGTTTGCAATATGACAGTTCAAATGATGAATTTTTAAAAATATATTAAAGGTCTTGTGGTAGTAAAACAAACAACAGGGTTGAAAAAAATCCTTAATACATCTGTTGAAGACATTAAGATAAGTTTAGAGCAAAATGTCAAAAATTACATAACTGTAAGTAAGCTTTACTAGAAATATTTTCATTACATTTAATTATATAATTACATTTAAAGGATCTCTAGTTATTAATTTGTACAGGTTGACTCTCCACTGCAAGAAAGAACAAAATTTCCTCAATATATTTTGCGTAATAATATTTATGCAGTTAAAAATGAAAGAAATGAAGAATTTGAATCATCAACACAAGGAAGTGTCCAAAGATGCCAAAAAATCAGACTCCTGTAGCATATTATATAGATTCCCATGACATACAATCCAATAACTGTACCAAAACTCCTGGATTTTGTTAACCAAACTTGTGAGTTCAAAGGAAAGTTACAACTCTATGTGTTATCCCTTTCCAGGACAAAGACAGACCCCCCCCCCCCAAAAAAAAAAAAAAACATGTTGTTATAAAGAGGAGAATTAACAGCCGTTTTCAAAAAGCAAAAATGAAGCCACTACTACAAGATCAATGACATCTGTTTTACGCAAGTCTAAAATAATTTACATTGCTATTATGAGAATTGGATGAGGATTTAATCAAATGGGGTAAAATAAAGAATATATGTTTGTATACAACTGTGTTTAATATCAATCCATTTCATATAAAGACAGCAAGTTTATTTTTTAAAAGAAAAGTTAACCATAATAGTTAATCTTTATAAATTTCTAGTCTAAGATTTATCAACATAAAACAATATTATTACAAATTTCAATAAAAATATATATAAAAGTTAGTGATATTTACTAACTTGAAAATATGAAATAGTAAGAATTTCAGAATAAATATTTTTAAAAAATTCAAAGTTTTTTCAAATTTAATAAAAAAATATGAGACAACAGTTTAATTTCCTCAAATGCTCCTTATTTAAAACATTTCTATCAATGCAACAAATCTATCCTTTCTAAATGCAGTTTATTTATTATATGAATACCCTAATTTCCTGCATATAATCCACAGGTGCGAATTTAGTGATACTTTCAGAGAAAAATATCGTATAGACTGAATTTCCACTTAATTTTCATGTGATTCAAGGAAATAAAAGGCAAGTGGAAAAAAGTGTTATATCTTCTAATGTAAATTTTAATTTACGCTCTTTTCTTAATGAAAACATTTTCATTAAATTAAAAAAATAATTTAACAAAGTGAAAATTTGGATGGACTTAAAGAATTTTATATTAACAACATTAAGAATATATTCTAAAAAATTACATTAATTAGTACAGAATGAATGATACAAATAAATTGTTCGAACGCATATTCAAATAAAAAAGATGTTAAAATTTAGAATTCTTAAAATGCATTTTTTA
The DNA here is from genome assembly GCA_032207245.1 of Pardosa pseudoannulata. Classification (NCBI taxonomy): domain Eukaryota; kingdom Metazoa; phylum Arthropoda; class Arachnida; order Araneae; family Lycosidae; genus Pardosa; species Pardosa pseudoannulata. The sequence continues at coordinate 104,663,385 of CM063509.1, forward strand.
TTTTAATTTCATATTGTTATTTGTGATCTGTGTTAAAATTTTAAACTGATAGTTCTGGTGATATCTGATGAGCTGAAAGTGGAAAAACATATGGAGAATGCAGCAAAGTGCTGCCATTCCAGATTATACAAGTATTATTTCTTGTTAGAAATAAACAAAATTGAAAATATTAATTTAATCAGGAGCTTTTATCAAATCGCTGTGTCCTTCACTAAAAATTATCTTTATCCTGATTAAAGAAAAAAAACTTGTAAATATGAGCAGGTGCTGCCATCTATTGTTCTTTAGGAAAGATATTTGTAAATTTTATCATAAAAATAATTTTTAATAACAAATAATATGCGCGGTGTATAATATGCATTAGAAGAAAATTTAAAGTTTTTTAACGTATAATCCGCAGATTATACGCAAGAAATTAGGGTAATTGCCAGTTTTTTTCTATTTGTTATTTTGGAGTAGAGCTTAAGTTGGTACTGTTATGTATAGAGGAATTTATGGTAACACAAAAAGGAACACTTTTGATTTCATACACATATTTGATGCACAACAATGGCTACTGATGTAATAGACGTAAGACTAGCATTAACCCTTTTGGATAGTTCCTCTCAACAGAAACTAAATAAGCTCAACCTTCAATTTTAATGACATCGGAGTATTATTTCATCAGACTTGATGTCATCAGAGTACCTATTATCAATGGTTATTCAAATTATCTTCTTATACATTTAATTTGTTAGCATAATACTTTTAAATTAAAGGTAAACTTCTAAGGCAAACACTTACTTCTGATTACAATTAGAAATAACACATTTTGAGAACAAAGTATACCATTATTTTTAAATTTAAGTCACAATTAAAAACAGTAATTTTTCCCATTTTCTCTAAATGACAAAATATCAGGGTTCTACATGAATGTTAATATTTAAGCAGTCAATGGCCAATTGTAAATTGTCAAAGCACCAATCAAACAACTTCTACATCAGTAAAACCCATTTTTGGTATAATGAAGGTGATAAATATATCAAAAATATGGAGTTGCTATTTGATACTGCCATAGGGTAACACAGGTACCTTTTGATCTTGGATCTGAAAAAGAAATATCAGAGTGTTTCATATCAATTTAGCTTTAACATATTTTGTGCAAAATATATTGACCATAAGTATAAATAAAAAAATTATTAAACTGTGTAACAAATGTACTTCACCACAGCACCGTGCTGCCACTTGTACAAAAACAAACACACACGCAAGAGAAGACTTCCCCAAAAAAAAGTCAGTTGGCCTTATGGACTTCAGAGGTGCTGCAACACTTTGACCTCCCCTGGTTCTAATTGTGTTAACTATTTTAATTATGTATATTTTTTCTGTTTAACTTTTTTTTTCTTTAATTGTTTTGTGTGCAAGCTAAGATTTTATGTAATTAAACTATATTTTGCACTGGAAAGATGTTTTCATTGAACCCCACCCTCACAAATATAGCTTAGCCACAAAATTTGGCACCCAACGTGGGCTGCCAAATTTTGTGGCTAAACTATATTTTGCACTGAAAAGATGTTTCCATTGAACCCCACCCTCACAAATATAGCTTAGCCACAACTGAGAATTTTTGTTGCTCTTTCAATGCTTTTTTAAGGTTTCTCAAACACACAACCTTCTTTTTGACTATTGTTCATTATGATACAAAATTGATTTGAATTTTGTAAACAGCTTTGTGTCCTCCTGAAAAATGAACTCAAAACTTTAATTTAAAAACCACAGCATATACCAACCTTAAAATATGCATATAATGATACACCAAAAAGAGTAGTTAAAATTCCAAGAAACTGAATTGGTTGCACTGGCTCAGAAAAAATAATGTAACCTCCTATTAATGTTAAACAAAATTTCATCTGTCCAACTACATTGTATCTATAACACAATTAAGGGAAAAAATATTCTCCAAAAATTGACCAATTAAAGAAAAATTCTAAAAATTTCCACAAAGGATACGTTACTGCTGATGTATTGCCTATAATCCAATATATGGATAAATTGACAAGAAAAGCAATAATACTTGAGAAGAGTATTAAAATCTGAAAAATAAAACATTATATTAATTCTAAAAATAAAGAGAATTGAACAGGTATAATCACATCAAAATTAAAATTTGTGACATAACATTAACAGTTACAGAACATTTCATTCTTTTCAAATTTTTCATTTTTTCCTAATATGTTTACTCAATTTAAAATCGTCCAACTTATTAGAGAAGATAAACAAGATAAATATAATTATTACAATTTAATTTTTGCCTATATATATATATATATATATATATAGTAAGTGTGTAATGTATACATGCCTAGTGGTGACAGATTGAATAAAAAAATTAAAACCCCTTTTTTTAATCATTGTTTAAATCTAATTTTCCCTTCAAGTCAATATTAAATTTATATTTATAGTTAATATTTATATTTATAGTTAAGAAATATGAAAAGATATCTTTGAAATTGAAATGATAATAACACATCTATAAAGAAAGGTCAATCTAAGATTGTTTGCTAACAAAAATTGACTTGTGAAGAGTTGTTTAGAGTTTAGAATCATCAGATTTTACTAATGAATGACAAATAAGATTACAGTTCTAACTTTGTGGGTTAATTTTGACAGCATATACATATTTATCTTAATAAAAAGTTTAAATGTATGATTATTTTTAAAGAAGAAGAAGCAGGGTTCCCACTCTTTTTCCAGATTAAAAATTAAGGACTTTCTAAGGACCAAAGTAACATTTTATATAGACCTACTTAAAATACACAGCATAACAACATACAACCTATTTCCTGAGGAACTTATTTTAATGATTATGAACCAGAAAAGGCATGTTCAATAAATGCCCTACAATATTTCAGAATTAAGTTTTTAGAAATGCCTAAAAATTAATTAGAGATAAATCTATTTGACAAAATCTAATTTTGAAAAATATACATCTAAAGTCTTTGGAGTGATCAAACTAAAGTGTGAATAAAATACAATATTATAAACATTACTTTCTGAGGGTTTAAACACGATTATATATATATATATATATATATATATATATATATATATATATATATATATATATATGTGTGTGTGTGTGTATGTATGTATATACTAACTGATTATACCTGACATTTCCTGGAAAAGAAGAAAGTTTTAGACTTTTCTATTACATCCAATGCAAGGAAAATTAAACTTCCATAAGTAACTACAGTATCTACAAACCCCCTACCATCCATTCTTCGTTTAGTTAAAATCTGCATGACTGTTAGCTATTAGGAAAGGGCAGCTGACTTTATACTTTAAACGTTTTCAGTATGAGACAGATTATTTATCAAATAAGTTTTCTACCTCGTGACCATAAAAAATACTAATAAAACAAAAGTATTTTCGTAATTTTTAAGGATATCAAGGAAAGGAATTTTGAATTACTACAGTAATACACTGAAAACATACATGTACTTGAGGATTTCCTTTATCAAAAATACTGCACTTCTGGCTAGAAAATGTAAAAGGATGTTATGAATATTAACAAATATTTTATATATTCTTAATATATATATATATATATTCTTTGACCAGTACTTATCAACTGTACTGGCGCTCTTAGAACCAGTTTGGGGCAAGTTTGATTCCAAACTTAAAAATCCAGTAAGTTTGGAGAGTACAGCAAAAACTGGTAGGAAATCATGTGACAACGGAAGATTGCATCAACAGAGAAAATTATTGCATTCCAATTAAAAATTAAGGACTTTTGATGAAAATACAGTAGTTTTAAGGCCCTTAAAAATGAAAGCTAAAATTAAGGAGTTCTTAAGGACTTTTAAGGACTGTGGGAACCCTGAGCAGTCATGTAAACATAAAAGTAGTAGCATAATGACCAGGAAAGGTCAAATATATTACATGCAGGTAGTTAAAGAAAATAAGTAAAACAGGCAGTAAAAGAAAATAACAGACTCTTATGACAGTAAAAGAAATAACTGTGAACTTACAATGTCTCCCAAAGCCCATTTTTGATAGAAGAGAGCATAAGGGGGCTCAATTAAAGGAAGACACAAAAACAAAATAAATGCAGAAAGTGGAGCTTGGTAAAAGAGTAACTGCATGGAGTTGACTTCAAATTCCTTTTGTCTTTCACCAACCCACTACAAAAACAAACAACAAAAAAAAAAAATCACATTTTTACAGACAGAAGATTAAATAGGGACTATTAAAAATCAACAGTATACTTACAACTTGATAAAAGGATGTAACAATTACACCAATCAGAGCAAATAACATTCCCAGAACGTTAAATTTTATATCATATGCAGAATTTAAGAATACACCAACTGAGATAGGCACCTAAAACACATAGTAAATACTTATTAAATACTTTGGAATCTATGTTATAATAGATAAGGCAATTTACATGTTCAGCTAAAGTAATATTTATCATTCAAACCAGGCTGAAAAGAGAAGAATATGACAGACAATTCAAATTTTGGAGGGGGGTTGCTGTCATTTGATGACTGCCTCCCCCTCCCTTCTTACAATTCTAGTCCAGTATCCAACAGGAAACTAATCGTTTGTGATACAATTTGTTTTACTAAGAATTGTTATACTAACTGTGAAAAAAATATTGTTTGATATTCTCATAATTAAATAAAAAAAAAAATAAAATAAAATAAATAGAAATTCTGGATCAGTTATAATTTTTCTATAACAAAATTTATATTGATAAAAAAAATTGCAGTAATTTTTACAAATTAGGCGATAGTAAATAATGAAAATACACAGAGATACATAAACGGTTCCTACTAAGGTAAATTTTATTTTCCATGAAAATGACTGACGATAACCAAATGTTTGGATAATCATTATTGTCGGCATAGTTAACGTTTTTAATATCTGATATGTGCCAACAGTGTTAAAACCAAGTGACAAGTTTGTGAAAACCACAAACCCGCAAAATGAAATTGCTAAAGGCAAGATTTGCAGAACTGGTAAATGCTTGACTTGAAAAATCCTCAGTTTTTTACATGCTATCAAACCTAGGTAGGTAACTAAAAAATGCACAAATGTTAATGTAACATTTGGAAATCGAGTTCTAACGTAAACAAGCTTGTTTACAATCACAATTGACACAGATAATATAATGTTTCCCACAAGACAAATAGGCACATTGTTTTGAAAACACATTTTCGTACAGTCTTACAGTTAAATGTCCAACAATACACAATACTTGAATTTCAATTTAGCAGACCGCATAAATTTTGCAATATTGTTGCCAATTCCAGTTACCAAAATAAGTGTAGAATGTGTTACGTATTTTTCTGCCAGCAGACTTTCGAATGAATTCAGCCGATCCTTTTTCCATTAATGGATCAGTAATTACTGATCTCTGATACATCACTATTTCAATTTCTTATAAGACAACAGTAAGAGTAAACAGCATTTTCTACCAGTCTCGGAACAATGAACTTTTATTGTTGCTTTCACTCAAAATCGTACATTCCCAAATATTAAGAACTTTTTAATGCATTTTGAGTACATATTAAAATAATACAATTTTGCAGTGGCGTGCGGTAGGTTTTCATGCATGGTGTGCAGAGAACATGAATTTTCCAATAAATCTTTAATTATTGAGACATCTGAGTTCTCCATTCTGAAACGGGTTATTTATTATGAATATAAATTTAAAGATTAAAATAAATAAAATATTTACCTACGAGTAGTCTAGTTATAACTATAAAAACAGCTAAACTTATGAGAATTCTACTAGCACTGAAGCAAAAATCATGTCTTTTGTTGTATGGTATCATGTAGGCTTTTAAAAAGCAAGCTTCTACGAAAAACTTATATGTTCAGCAAACGTAGCAAGACATGGTTCCCGCAGCTGCGGTGCCTCATCCGGATGCTCATTGGTGCTGACAAACCGAACGCCCATTCCACGTGCAGAGGATTTCACTGCACGCTGGCACAATAGAGCGAACTGTTTCTTGTTCGGTCAGTGGATTAAATTATATTTATTAATTGTTTTTAACATTTGAAAATCATATATTCTGCGAAAAACAGCTTAACAATTTTTAAAAACAAAACCAGGGATATGGCGTTACATAATATAACTTATATACTGCCTAAACGACACAATGAAGGGTAAAATTTGGACTGTTCTGTTAAAATTCGTTTCTTTAAAACAAAACCTCATTGTGTTTCAGCTAATTACTTCAATAAATATAATACATCACCAAAATTAAATTAACATTATTTAAAACATTTTACTTTATATCGATGAAATACTTCTTTTATATTTCCAAGAAAACAAAATCTTACAGTATATAAATTTAAACATTAACCGTCTGCAAAATCGTATAGCCAGTTAATCAGTTAAAAAACCAAAAAAAGAAAAAGAAAAATACAATACTTAATAAACCGTACCTTTGGATGATTCTGAATGCCAAGTGCAGGAAAAATTGATGCACTTGCCTCAGTGCCATTGTATGCTGTTCTTCTTCAGTAGTCCATACATATAAAGCGTGATTTTCAATTTAGTGCGCAGTGCGTACACATCAAAAGTTCCTATGTTCGTTCGTTTGCGCGCTACGTGGTGCAGCACCTAGTACCGCACGCACTGCGGAAATACAAGCAAGCAAATCAACATATTTGATTATATACCATGTAAAGATAGGTAGACATAGGTGCAGAAAATTATTGTCCCTCATAATTTTGACAGGGAGTGCAGTGCACACCCTGCACATATGGACCGCACGCCACTGAGTAATACCTTTAATAATCAAACACTTAAAATTAAACGCATTTATCATAGCATCAGAATAAATTTAAACGGTTGGATGGGTGGGATGAAACACCATGAAGGAAGCGGTATCCAGTAAAACCTATTTAAACCATTAAATTTGATCTGGCTGTCAAGAGTGTTTTTTTAATGACCTGTAAAAACCTGGGTTAATATACTTCAATTGTCATTGGTTTTTTTTATTTCTTTGAACAAAGTAAAAAGAACCATTGCAATCAAGATAAGTTTTGGAACAAAAACTTGAACAAAAATATTATTTTGACCAGGACTGCCTGAATTTTGAACATTTTATGTCTGCATGTGCGTACAAGGAAACTTTAACCCCAATTCCCCATTTTGAACATTCTACAACTCATTACAACTCTCTTGAAGCGGGTACATCGTGATCATGATGGCCCCGGCATGATACATCTTTCTGTTTAATTTAATTGTCTTTGTATTACAATGTATTAAATAGTTTAGTTACACTAAAAAAAGCTTTTACAACTATATAAACTTATTAATATGACATGTATTTATTACATGGCATTTATATAATTCTCTTGCAAATATTCAAACTTTTATGATACATTCATCCAGGAATTTGTTTTGACTGTAAAATGTTTTGTATTGAGGGTTATGCTGTTGACGTCACAAACACGTAATTCAGGAATTTTGCTTTATCCACCTGCTCGCAATAGCTCATTTTCCCATAGGAAAGTCTGAGTGAATGGTAAGTGTTTGGTCGAAGTTCTAATTTCATATCTTAATATTTTACCTTGCACATAAATTGAAATGTCTTCTTGCATTTTTGATCAACAGTTACCAATGTGAGAATAAATTGTAATACTAAATGGCGTGTAATTTAATTCTAAAAATTAATTGACTTTCAAGGAAAGATTAAAAAAAAAAGTAAATATCATATTTAAGTAAAAATGACAGAAATTTCTTTCATGTAGTATATAATATTTCTTCAAATGCTTTTATGAATACAATTGTATAGTTAAAAATTAAATTATGCCAAAAATTCACAATTCTAATTTTTTCGTCATTGTTTTGGCATTTCATCTTCACTATTAAGAAATGTTTTTTGACACTCAAAATGTTACTGAAAAACAAAACAAATTCACTTAAATTATTAGAAATTATGATATCTATATATCTGATATGTGATATATATCATATATATATATATATATATATATATATATATATATATTATATATCTGAAATGTGCCAAGAGTGTTAAACCAAGTGACAAGTTTGTGAAAACCACAAACCCGCAAAATGAAATTGCTAAAGGCAAGATTTGCAGAACTGGTAAATGTATATATATATATATATATATATATATATATATAATATATATATATATATATATATATATATATATATATATATATATATATATAAATATATATATATATATATATATATATATATATATATATATATATATATATATATATATATATATATATATATATATATAATATATATATATATATATATATATATATATATATATATACATATGTGTATCACATATATTACGTATGTTATACGATTTTAAAAAAACTCATAATAAGAAAATGAGACCCCCGCTTGCGTAACCTTTTATAATGCCATAAAGCACAGAGATATTTCACAGGAAGTTTATGACTACTCAAGCGAGAAATCTCATTATTTTGACATGTATGTCAACACATTTATATTTACAAATGAAAATGGCGCTAGTGTTGCTTTTAAATGAAACAATGATTTAATAAACTTATTATTATCAAGAAAGACTGTTTCACATTCGCCTTAACACTGGAAAACGACATATATATGTAATATATCAAAATTATTTAACTTTAATATTTCCTTAAAAACCTCCTCTCACCCATTGTAATTCATTTAAATCTTTTTCCCATCCTCTAAATAGTTTAATCAAAGGAGTATTTTCCACCTAACATTACTTTCTGTCCTAAAACTGTAAACTTTCTGTCTATTCAGCACGTTTCCCAGCTGTCGGCGGCAAATGGTTTCACGTTTTGCTGGTCTTGCATTTAATTTGCTTATTCAGTTGTTTATTTACCGTGGGAAAATTCTTTCTGTCATCGCTCTTGGGTGCACCTCTGTTCGATCAGAGTGAACTCTGTGGCTTTTTTTTGTCTGTCGTGAAGTAGAAAAGATGTGCGTTGTAGCCGCTCTGGAATAAAGTTTCAACTAGACTATTGACGTTCTCTTCAATGTCAGCCCGACTGCATTTTTATTACTGCTAGTTGTTGAGCTTTCTCCTTGTCAAGGTGTTTCATAAAAAATGTATTACACACACACACACACACACTCACAGACACACACACACACACACACACATATATATATATATATATATATATATATATATATATATATATATATATATATATATATATATATATATATATATATATATATATATATATATATATATATATATATATATATATATATATATATATATATATATATATATATATATATATATATATATATATATATATATATATATATATATATATATATATATACATATATATATATACATATATATATATATATATATATATATATATATACATATATATATATATATATATATATATATTATATATATATATATATATATATATATATATATATATATATATATATATATATACATGGATTACATGGATTAAAACATGGATTAACACACACACACACACACATATATATATATGTGTGTGTGTGTGTGTGGGTGTGTGTTTATTTTTCATAGATCAGGTGTTTGGAGTTATCAGCAATTTAAGAAAATGGGAAAATACTCAAAATTTTATTATTGCTTTAAAAGTATGTCTGTTGAAAATCATAATGAAGATATTCTTTAAAACACTACTTATATATATTTAACATTTTATTCACGCATTGATTATAAAAAAGTAATTCACAGTTGTATTCATTCCTCTTTATGACTTTAAACATACAGCAAAATTACTGAAAACCATTTCAAATAACATAACAGCCATTTTCCTGTAAATATAGCAATGTTTTTGATATCAGACCAGCTTAACGTCCTTCACGTGTTATTACTAACACACATGAAGGACGTTAAGCTGCGTCAGTACTTTCAAACATTAAATATTATTTTCTGTCTAGCATATAGCCCGCCATATGACGGGATTACTAAAATATTCAATATTCCAGAATTGTAAAGTACCCTATGAGGCAGACAAAAAAAATTTTTTTTCTCTAGAATTATCTGATACACGCTCAGTAATTTGTTTATCTTCATACTCCTCTAAAGTCTCCCGATACTGTGAATGCAGTTTAGAAACATGTTGAATTCATTTAGTCAAACCGTGTGGTTATGTATAAAAAACAAACGCACAAACGAATAAACTTTTTTAATTTTCAAAGATATATAACTTAAACGTTAGATATTTATTAGTCCGTGAAATAGACTCCTAGACTTTTATAAAAAGAATTTGTTGTTAAAACCGGTGATTAAATTTTCGTTGCAACAAAAAATAATCGATGATTAAATTTAAAATTATAACATATGTACCTAATCTATTATTTAAACCAACTATAAAAGACAATTATTTACGTAATATCTAAGTTCAGTGATAAAAAGTATGAAAATAATGCAGACGATATTTAAATAACTTAAAATAAGAAATGATCAAATGAGATGGTTGAAGGAATGACGTCATAATGCTAGAAAAAATGTTTTTTTACCTATTTATTATGTGATAAATTGATAAATTTAACCGCGTGTTCTTAACCGGGGAAAATAGGGCTTGAAATAATGGCATTAAGGGGGAAGGGGAAATGGGAGGACGGGGTGGATTTCGAACGTTTTCAAACTCGCTTTGAAATTTGCTAACCCTAACTGATTAAGAATCTAATATGGATGCTCCTGTCCATTCCAGGTGAAACCGCTTCATAAATTCGAGGACAGACGGGCTATTATTATATAGGGGATAATGCGTTAAAAATTATAAAGTTAATTCGATACAAATGCTGGAAAAACAACAACGTTATTTAAAAAAAAATAATATATATAATTTAAGCGTCTATAATAACCGGTATCTTATCACTTTATTTTAACTTAAAATCAAATTTACCTTATAACCGAACTTAAGCGAAATACATTGAAAGGAAGCTCGTGATGGACTCGTTGATGGTTTAGTTTGGATCACTACGGTATACTCTTTTGCAGCACGAGGGCTAATGAGACCAGGACCTGCTGCTTAAAGCCAATTCCGAACGGATACCAACATCCATGCAACAGCTGGATTCAAACCCATGCACTCCGTGTAAAAATAATGTTACGTTGGCCTAGTGTTTGTTAAACAAATTAGTCTTCTTAGAATTGGATTTTTAAATCTTATACAAATCATATACTAATACATTTTATTTATGATAAATATGTTTTCTGGTAAATTAAGTAATAGATTAAACTATAACCAGACACAGAAGTAAAATATTACACCCCCGCACACACACATACATAAACACTCACAAATGTTGTAAGAATGCGTTCTTGCAACACTATGCTTATGCAAATCAATCAACACTCTTTCGAAGATCAAAGCTTATAATTCAGCAAATCATCTCTTCTTTTTTACCTCCATGATGATCAAAAATGCCGACTATAGTAGCAGTAGCGTAAGCAGAATTTTTTTTCAATGGGGGGGGGAGGTTCATAATTCTAAAAAATAATAGTCCACATAATTTCTACTAAAATTTTTATTTTTGCTTCTTTGCCTAAGCTCAAGGGGGGTGTTTAAACCTCTAATCCCCCCTTTGCGTGTGCCCCTGCATAATAGAATACTCTCTTGGCAGCTGAAACACGAAATACAACCAATAATGAAAGTTTGACGAGAAATCTTTTTAATTTATTTAAAATTTTTTTTTGCTGCTTTGAATTCAAACTACCATAGTGGAAATTTTCAACTCAGAAGATATTATTTCCAAACCTGGTAGGATAATTGATAATTGGAATTTCGGGGTACTCCAAAACACAATAACCACCATTAATGAATTGTTCGAAAAAAAAAATGTTGCCTTAATGGCATATCGCATACAGCTGTGGCGTTCATCAAGGGTCCTATTCGAGCCCACTGCTGAGGATCATAGTGACAAATACTCTCCTGCGACAGATTAGGGAAAACACTGAACGTTGCTAAGGATAAGTTCGTCGCCTTTGCGGATAACTTCTTGTTTGTCCTCGAAGCCCAGATTGGGAAGAGGTGATTACTAAGGTAAATTGAGCAGAACTACTCATGTCAGATTGAGGACGAGAGCATCATCTCACCCTTAGTGTTGACAAGACTCAATTCCTAATCATCTCAAAGGGGATTACTTCTTCACGCTACACTCTGAAATTTGATATGAACAGTGGATCTTTACGAAATTCTAGTCATATTTCTTATCTCGGTGTCATCTTCGATCATAATCTGACGCTCACTGCACACCTGGACTTTGTACGTAACAAGGTTCACAAGGTTATTAAGAAGCTCACCTGTGTACTAGACCAACTTGGGGACATAGTGGAAAGACCATAAAGTACAGTGTTATTTTGGAGAAAATTATGCTCTATGGATGCGAAGTCTGGTACAGGAATACTGTGAAGCAGGATCTGACACTGCCACAGATCCAGCGTTCGTGTATGTTGCTAGTTACTAAGGCATACAGAGCGGCCTTTTCGGAGGCCCTGCTCGTGCTAGCAGGCACTCTGCATATCGAAATTTTCGCTGTTATCAGACAGGTCATTTACCGATGTAAAAGAGGTGTGCCCGACATTGATCTGTTCGGGCGAACCTTCTCCAGGCACGATATGTACTGCCAGAGTGGCTACACGGTGAACCCGTGTAATCTTGTATCCATCGACTCCGACAAAATCCCACTAACTGACAGGGGATGGGAAATATTCACAGATAGCTCTAAAATGCAGGACTCGGACTTCTGAGTAGGAGCTACATTTGTGGTGTACGAGAATCGATCTCTTGTTCACTTTGGAATCTTCCAGCTGGCCGATCACAACTGGGTATTTAACGCGGAGCTCTTTGCTATCCACCAGTCCCTTCTTTGGGTTCTACGGAATATCTCCAATGGCAAAAAGCTGAGTCTGAACTGGGATAGTTTATCTTCCCTCTTGGTGCTCAGCAATGTCTCCAGCTATCATCCGTGCGTTATTCTCATTAAAGACACCTATAGTCTACTCATCGACTCCAAGGGTCTTAGGATGAAGTTCAGCCGATTGGCTGCCCACCAGGACATCTCTGGCAATGATGAGGCAGATCTTCTCGTGAAGACTGGGACTCATAAACCAGAGATGGATGCCACTATGGGCCTTTCATGGTCTACTGTCGGGGGGATTCTTGAAGAAGGCGGCCACTGAGGCTTGGCAAGAAAGATAGAGGGACTTCGTCAAAGGAAAGTTCACCTTCTCACTCTTTCCGAGAGTGTCACCGAAGAGATGCGAAACAGATTTCTATCTGAATCAAATCATCACTGTCCATGGGATCATCCCTCACTTCCAACTTAAAATGTTCGGTCCGAGCGGACTCTGCCCGTTCGATGGTGAACAGGGAACCATCGACCACCTGGTTCTTCATTGTGAACGCGTCAGTGATTAGCGGAGGGATTTCTTCCTGGTGGGGTTCCAACTTGTCGGATCCCGAAATCTTCGGGAACTCGCTGTGATTCCTCGAGTTCTTGTAGTGGTGTGGAATATGATCGTCCTGTTGTTCGAAGAAATCGATCTCTGAACATTGGAATGTTCCCTGTATCCAGTGGAGATCGATTCTAAGTAAGAGCTCCTTTGTTCAGGCAGTACACAACTACGCAATCTTTCTGTCGCGGATTAGTTCGAGAGCGTATGGTTACTGCCCTGTTCGGCTTCCGTGACTTGTCATGGTTATTCTAGTTTGGCTTTATCGGAGCATCCTTCTTGGGACACCGACCTCTGCTTGTGAGCGGATGTTGTACCATGTTGTTTGGTTTGTCTCTTTTTCTCCCTTGGTTGCGTTCACTCTTTACGAACTTTCCTCTCGATGATTACTGTTTCTTTGGGGTTGCCGTCTCAACGGTGTTCGGTATGGAGTGCCCATGTGTCTTCGAAAGAGTCTACGGCCGTATTCTTATTTACTTGTCTTAATGGCATCTTGATGCTTATTATGTAACTCTCCAACACACTTCTTTACCACAGAATATCACCTGAAATTTTACCCGAGATTGAAAATAAATGAAATATTTGATTACAAATTCTAGGTTGGTTGCAAGTGCTAAACTCAATTTTTTTAACACAAAAGCTAATTAAATTGGTACCCGCAGTTTAAGTTAGCTGTGTGCCAGGGCTATAGTCAGATGGGAGTGACTGACAGGCTAAAGCCCTCACTCCCCTGAAATTGTGGAGTTTAATGCATTTATTTGCATTTTAACTTTAAAATAAAATTACACTTTCAAATAAAAAATGTTTCTAAACTTCATACTTAATTTTTAAATTTTCTCTGATTTTTTAATATTAATACTTTTGCTCCAAGTTTTTTTTACACATTTAATGAAACATACTACACAATATTATGCCTAAAATTTCACATATATAAATATATAATATTAACAGGCATCATATTTATTCAGAAATTATTGAAAAGAAATAGGCCTTGAAATATGTTGTTTTGTCCTGAAAATCCACTGATTTTCATCCACTGTGATGCATTCATAGTATTTCATCTTAACAACAAGAAACATCCTTATTGTTAATGATGAAAACAAACAATCAAGAGACTCATTAAGTTGCAATAACTTTGTGTTAAAGTTGCTCAAATGATGCTAAATACAGCAAAAAGTTTTAAATATATTGTAAGGCAAGGCATTTCCAGTATCCAGGAAAAAAAGTCTAAGAATTTTAAGAAATTTTTTATTAAATATTATTGTAGAAGGAAATTTATGCCAACCTTTGATCTGTAATAAATATTTAGTCTTTAAATAAATAAAATTGGATGACACAATGACTCAAAAGAATTACAAAACTCTTTTACCATCTATCTGGATATGCAACAAAACTGTGTTGCCACACCAGTAGAAGAAAGTATCAACGCATGGCAATTAAAAATAAGATGAAGAGAAAACATAGAGAACTCTACACAGAGAACCAAAGGTAAAGTTTCTACCCAAGATTTACTTTGTTGTAAATGACATTTCAAGCTTACCTTTATAGTTCTGTGTTATCGCTCAAGCAAATCATTCGATTGTGGATGGTATGCTGCTGTTCTGGATTTTCGAAAACCGAAGTTTTTGCTCAAAGAGGAGAAT
Organism: Pardosa pseudoannulata; assembly: GCA_032207245.1. Taxonomy (NCBI): domain Eukaryota; kingdom Metazoa; phylum Arthropoda; class Arachnida; order Araneae; family Lycosidae; genus Pardosa; species Pardosa pseudoannulata. The sequence continues at coordinate 104,678,509 of CM063509.1, forward strand.
AGCTGACTTTCAAATTGACGTCCTTGATCGAACGTAACATGTTGTGGTACCCCAAAATGAGAAATCCAGGTTGAGATCATGCCTCTTGCAACTGTTTCTGCTGATGGATCCGCCATTGTAGTATGAGTCGCCTGTGACGGAAACCGCAACGAACTGACATGCGAGAACACAGGAGTGATCAAGCGCGCGATGTAACGTAACTATGTATAGGATGTATCTTCTGTATTGTGGCCACGTAGAACTGTAATTAAATGGATGCGTGCTAATACAAACTAGCCTGTTTATTTATGTCTCCCTCATTCGACATGCACTATACTATTCTAAAATAGAATAGAGTAACATCACAACCATAGGGAGAGCTTCCACCCCTCTTGTAAAACGATCAATCATTGTTAGTACGTATCTGAAACTTTGACATGATAGCAATGGTCCAACAATGTCAATATGAACATGTTGCAAATGATCAGGTGGGACCTTGAAACCCATAAGAGCTGACTTGGTATGTGTCTGAATCTTAGATTTTTGACATTCCAAACACCTATTACCATAACCCTTACACCATAACTGACAATCTTTTTTGATATTTGGCCATATAAATCATTTAGTAGATTTTCTTCTGCTCTTGATTCCTGTATGAGATAGGGTATGAATAGAAGAAAATAATTGTCGATGAAAGTTTGAAGGGATGTAAGGTTGGTTACTGTTAGTGGAGACGGTACAATAAACCGATTTGTCAGTGTCCGTAATAGGAATCTGAACCATACTCAGCCTTGGATTATTTTTTAAATTGTTAAATCATTATCATATTGAAATTCGATGATAATTGCGTAATCAATTGGATATGGTGTCTATTCTGGAAAGAGCGTCTGCAACAGCATTTTCTTCACCTTTCATAAAGCAAATATTCGTTGAAAATTGAGCAATGAAACTCAATTGTCTTGCTTATCTGGGAAAGGCTTTGTCTAAACATTGTTGAAAAGCGAAGGTGATAGACTTTTGGTTCATAAAGATGTTGAAAGACTTTTCCTTTAACATATACTTAAAATGCTTTATTCCAGTGTCAAGAGCTCGCGATCATAAGCGCTGTACTTTCTCTGCGTGTCATTAAAGAACGTGAGAAGAAACTTAATGGACGCAATCCCTTGTCGATCTGATGAATGACAGCACCGATAGCCATATCAGAAGCATAGCACGTGAGAGATAAAGCAGCGTCAGTTGAGGGAAGAACTAGCATAGTAGCATGATAAAGTGCATTTTTGAGGTTTTTGGATGCATTTTGAGAATTCTCTGTCCACGTCAGTGGTATTTTACTATTTTTGCATCTTCCGCTAAGTAGTGAGGTTAGAGGTCGTTGAAGCTTGGCGCACTTTGGGATGAAGCGATGATAAAAATTGATCATTCCTAAGAATCTGCTAAAGCTGGAGGCTGAATAAGTATGATGTGGGTTCAGGTATGTTTTGTATGGCATGAACTTTCTTCGGAAGAGGTCTTATTCCTGCAGTTGAGATTTCATACCTCAGATAATTAATTTTAGAACTGCCAAAGAACTTTTGCGGCATTGATGTAAAAACCATAGTCGTTTAATCTTCGAAGCCAAATAGTTTTGAGGAAAGCATCACCTACCTTATCTGAAGCTAAATTCTTCACATAACAAATGTGAAGGTTTTCTATCACCCAATTCCACCTTAGCAAATATTTTTGGGGTCTTTTGAGTTTCGGCGAAGATGGAAATCAGCCCGTCATTAACGGTCTCGTACTCGTAGCCCTATGATGGATTGGTCAGTATGTCCGACGCTTGTGATAATATTTCAGCGTCGATCGAGCTCACGACATAAACGTATTTCGTTTGATATGTCAGGCTTGACTACAGAACTGGGTTCCTCCGCCAACTTGGCGAAAATGTTTAAGTATGGTCGCCTAACATTTTCTCCTGATTTTACCGTGTACAAACAATCTGTATCTACAATTTATATGATATTTGCTTCCAGCCCTCCTTGTGTAACTCTTTTCTTATATATTAAAAGTGCCCAATACTTAGAAATAAAGCCCAATATTAAAATTAGATATAACAAACCATTAATGGTTCACTATGGCTGATTTTTAATAATTTGGAGCTTTTTCGTTTGTAAATTGTTAAGGAATTAATTGCCCATAAATTTATACGTCAGGTTTTCAAGTCGTTTTCTTTAAGTAAGAATATATAATTCTATTACAATAGCGCACTGTACATTAATTAAAGTCTCCAAAAAAATCAAGAAATACAATGTTTGGATAGATTACCTTTGTGTTTTAGTAAATATCGCCAATATTTTCGCCAAATTTGCAACCATATCTTTGGGTTCGGTTTCCAAAACGCTGGAACTTTAATGCTAACCCTGCGAGCGATGTCAAAGCGTCGTTTTTGGTTTCGCTTTCGTTTTCCATTTTCAATTCCTGAATATTATGTCCAAGTCACCAATGTAGAAGAAAATTTATGACAACCTTTTATCCGTAATAAATCTTTAACTTGACTAAAATAAATAAAATTGGATGATACAATCCCTCAAGAAAATAACCACAATATCTTCTATCTGGTTATTGCTATGCAACAAAACTATGTTAACCACACCAGTAGAGGAAAGTATCTACGCATGGCGATTAAACATAAGGTGAAGAGAAAAACGTAGAGAACGTTTCAGTATTAAACATTTTTCTATAACAATTTTGTGTGTATTTTTCACATGCGATGTTAACAATTACCTCAAGTAGTTCTTAATTTTTGCTAATCATTTGAGGTTAACATTTTGCTGGATTAATTAAATAAATGCTGTAAAACCTAATCTGTTCATTTCCACACAATTTTTACATTTTATTAGCTGCTAAATTTTAGCTTAGTATACTTAAAACACTTTGAAATGTAAATGCGCTTGTGTAAAACTGCTGTAGAAGAGATTTATGTCTTAAAATTATGCCCGAAAATCACCCACACCATGACGTGGCTCCAGCCATATTACATTCCTTTAACTCATGGTTAACCTACGGTGAAAATATTTCTGCTGATAGATGATGACTTTACATGCTTCTTTAAACAAACTTTACCCCATGACAGAGCAGAAATTTTTATAGGGTTATACTTAATTCAATATTTAAAAAAAGCAAAAATAATAATTTCAGATTTTCTGAAAAATTTAGTATGGTCTATTTTAAATGCTAATGTAATAGTTAAATTGGCATTTTGTTTTTAAAAAACACTGCTAGCATTTTGGAATGAAAAATATTTATTCAAAACAAAAACAAAATATAAATTACATTAAAGAAACAAAAATAAAATTAATATTATATTTAAATAAAATAAAATGGCTATTCAAGCAACATTAGCTAGAGATTTCAAGCAAACATTGTTTGAAATTCTAGACACAAAAACATTGAAACAAATAATGATAATATATATTCAGAATAATATTCAGGAGAAATGAAAGACACGAAAAAAAGATCTGGCAAGAACACTTAAACTAATCATTCATACAACATTTTTTACTATAATTTACAAGTACCATAAGTAAGTGATATTGTACAAAACTTAATATAATTCAAATATATTACTTTATGAATAAATAATGAAAACATAAAATAAAACAAACTAGAATTGAACACATCAAATTTTAACATATTTGTTTAATGAGATCAAGTATGTAAATAGTCGTATGTATATGAGAAAAAAGAAAACCATAAGACCATGTATGATTATATAAATTAACAGCATACATAATTTACTAACTCTTAACAAATGATAAATATAAAACTCTTAAGCAAAGTTTAGTTAAATTCTGACACTACATTATTGCTATACTTAAAATTAGTTTTTTTTATTCATAAACTCAGATGAATAAAACAATGTTTTATTTGAAAAACAATTTTGCAGTACCTATATCTTAACAAAGAATATCTTCTAATATTCAGCTACTCATTGTGATAGCTCTAATTTCATTTTTAATTACTGAAAAGTCAAAATGAAGTACAATATATGTTATCAAATTAAATTTAGTGCATAAACTATGTGAATGCTAATATATTAACCATAAAATAAGTATCCGTGAGATTAAAATTTTTACTTTCTCTTAAATCAATTTACCAGTTTATATATTTTTTTCTTTAAATGTAACAACTTACATTATTACATAAAATTATGAATTTTTCCCATATAGTCTACCTTTTAGAATATTAACCTAAATATTGCATTATCATTAGTTAGCAATCAGCAAGAGTTACATCCAAAAATTATGAAATCAACTATAAAAGTTCATTTAAAATTGCTAATATAAAAAGAATAAATGGAAATGTTTGCATCTTTAAAAAAATAAGTACACTTCTCTCTAGATCAGGGATGGGCCAACTAAGGCCCGCAGGCCAATTCTGGCCCACTGGAAGGATTTATCCGGCCCTCGGATGAAATTTTAAGGTACCGGTACAAGGCAAATTGAAAGAAATAACATATTTATCCATTATATATCCATCTCCTTTTCAACTTCGTTTAAATATTGTAAAACAAATGTATTATCTCACGCCCAGAAGATCAGCACTATGTTTCTTATATATGTAAACAAGTGTTTTCAACTATGAACCTTAGAAATGATAATGTCAGAAGTACACTGGCAAATGACCCTTTATCCTCATTCCTTAAAATCGGTACATCTCACTTTGAACCTCAATATAAGGAACTTTTAATAATGAAATTGCAATTTTCTTCCATCTCATTACGATATTTAAATTGTAATACTTGTATATTGTTATAAAATTTTACAAAAATTTATCTTAGCCAGCCAAATTTATTTTTTTTTTTCAATTTTTGGCCTGTGACCAAAAAAGTTTGCCTTTCCCTGCTCTAGATTATGAAACATTTGAGAGTATGAAATTAACTAATAATGAAAAGCTTGTAACTATAAAATGGTTTAATGGCACCTATCTACTGATAAAAATATTGGTCCCATAGATTAAATATAAATCATATACAATTATTTATTGTTATAAAAAAATATTTCCTCAGTGCAAAATTGTCACAGTGTCTATAGGTAATAAAATGTGAGAATAAATACCTTTTCAACATCAATAGTAAGTGAAAAACTGAGCTTTTGATCATCATTAGTCATTGAAAAGTCAGTTTCAGAACATAAAATTTAAGAAAAGTGAGTCTTAGAGGATAGTTGTTTTTTTTCCATCTAAATTGATAGTTGTTACAAAGTCTAAATTTTGTCTCTTTTCCATTTAAACTGGTAATTATAAATAAAGAAAATTAATAAAACTGCCAAATTCCTCCTAAGATTTTAAAAAGTCAACTGTAAAGAGTTCAAGTCTTATAAAGTTAAAACGAAAAAGAAATTCAATAAAAAGAAAGATATTAAGATATACATTTATTAATAAAATACATGCTTCTTAAAATTATCTTTGTGAGATGCATAGCTAAAATATTAAATTTAAAAACAGTTATGTAATTTTTAGAACATATTGGGTAAACCTTAGATATAGGTTAAATGTCCAATAAAAGTTTGTAAGACAAATATACCTTTGTCAATCAAAGAAAATTTAAAATAAATAATTTCAAATAGATGATAATTAATAAATATTAACCATCTAAGCAATGCAGCATAACAGTTTTAATTATCTAATTATAACTAATTAATATGTCAATAAAAATTTTACTAATATTGTAACACCAAATGTAATTTTGACTCATGTACATCAACTCTTTTACTATTTCAAATCATCTATTAAACAAAAAAGTATAAATCAAATCATCTGATTCTATTAAATATATATTTAGAGGAAAAACAATATTAAAATATATTTAAAATATGTGACAACTTTGAATGAAATTTTTTACTTCATCATACAAGTCATCAATAACATAAAATATATAAAGTAAAAACAAACAAGTATATGCTGAGATCATCACCTAACAAATGTAGTGTGAATGCAAATATCACAAATTCTAAAACATTACATTTTAACAAATCTGATACTTGCATTTACAATTCATCCAAAACTATGAAAATGTATGAGAATCTACATAATGCTATGATTTTATCATCAATTGATTTTACCAAGAATTTATTAATTCTTTGTAGAATCAGAATAGAAGTGAAATGAATAAGAAAAAACTGACAAAATTTAAGAGAATTTACTTAAATTTTTGTTTTACAGTATGACCTGATAAAGACAAAATGTATTATATAATTCTGAAAAATTTTAATAACTTACCAAGTAGTATAATTTACTACTAAAATATTTAAAAATTCATCAAACATTAAATAATGATTAATTCTAGTTAAAATCAGTTCTTAAAATTTGATAAAACTATGTTAAAAAATTTGTTAGTTATAGAAATTTTTGCCTCTTAACTAAAATTAAAAGTTACAATTCTCAGATTTATCTAGTGGCTATCACCTAACAAATGTAGTGTGAATGCAAATATCACAAATTCTAAAACATTACATTTTAACAAATCTGATACTTGCATTTACAATTCATCCAAAACTATGAAAATGTATGAGAATCTACATAATGCTATGATTTTATCATCAATTGATTTTACCAAGAATTTATTAATTCTTTGTAGAATCAGAATAGAAGTGAAATGAATAAGAAAAAACTGACAAAATTTAAGAGAACTTACTTAAATTTTTGTTTTACAGTATGACCTGATAAAGACAAAATGTATTATATAATTCTGAAAAATTTTAATAACTTACCAAGTAGTATAATTTACTACTAAAATATTTAAAAATTCATCAAACATTAAATAATGATTAATTCTAGTTAAAATCAGTTCTTAAAATTTGATAAAACTATGTTAAAAAATTTGTTAGTTATAGAAATTTTTGCCTCTTAACTAAAATTAAAAGTTACAATTCTCAGATTTATCTAGTGGCTATATCTAAGACTGTATAATATGCTTAATAATTTTGCTTAACTTGGTTTATAATTAACAAAAAAAGCTTGAACTTAACATTTAACTATGTATTACCATTAACTGAGATGCAACATTGTAATATCCATCTGATGCTAGGGTATTTGTGTCCACAAAGATTGCCTAACTCATCAAAGTTGGCAACATCTCAATAAACCTGTAACATATACTTCATAGTAGGAATGTTGCATTAGTTTAATATTTCAAGTTTGATTGCATAAAAAATAGTTTGCGTTGTAACAAATCAGCATTTAATTCAAACTGTAACAATGTACTTAATCTCAAAAATATACATAAATCGTTTAATGATTTAAAAATGGTTACACACTAGCTTAGTTATATTTAAGCCAAGTTACCAAATTGTATATTTAAAATTTATTTTGCTTAACACAACTTACATCAACATATAAAAAAAAGAAAATGGAATGAAGCTTTACTCTAGCATGAAAAAGCAGATGTAAAAAAAAAAAAAAAAATCTCAACACAAAGAAAGATCAAATTTTATGTGAGTAGCTATAAAGTTCTATTTTTAAAGCATTACACAGAAAATATATTTTCTTTTGTACCAATAAAAAGCATGAGAGTACCAATAAAAAGCTCAGGCTTACAAAGTATAGTTACTGTTATCATTTCACTATCAATGATAGTGAAATAATAACAGTAACTATACTTTTAGCTCATATAAAAAAAATATTCAATATATGAATACAAGCAATATTATTTCAACAATTAAAAGGTCAAAATCTCACCCATCCAAAGTATCTGAATATTTTTTGTTGAAAAATAAATATGCAATTATACAATAAATAGGTTAAGCCAAAAGACTTCCTCAGGCTTAAAAACTTAATTTTAAAAAAATGTGGAATAAATTATTTTATTACTTTGAAGCAGAAGGCAAAATTTCCACTTGTCAGCTTGCCTTTGATGACTAAATATTTAAATCTGGGGAGTAAGTTTCATCTTTTAAAATGCTATGTTTCAAATTAAACTATATCAGAATTTCTGTTAACATATTGTGTGCGAGTACATTTCGCAGCGGAATTGTACCGGGAGCGGACATTTTGAGCTTAATTTTAGTTATTCAGTTAAATCTATATAGACCAAAAATTATTTAATTTTTAACCAAATTTTTATATTTTATATTGAAATATATAAACAAATATATACTTAGAAATATATAAATAACAACCATAAGATTTTTGTAAACAAAAAATATATTTTTTAGTGGATAAATTTATAATACTATCGTAAATATGAAAAATCAAATATAAATAGTATATAGTTTTAATTTTTTTCGAATTATGCTATATATAAACATTTTTACATTATAAAAAATGAAAAATCCAATCATAAAACTAATAATGTAAAAACTAGTTATTTGTCTAAATTTTTCCAGAATCTATTTAGTAGACAAGAACATTCGGCTTTGTTTTCTTGTATATACCGTTATTTCTGTACCCACAAACAAACCATGTTGTTACACTAACCCACACTAGTACGTGACCCAAGCTCAAGTATCAGTCGTCAGAAAACGTACTAGTACATGCCCCAGACAAGAGGTATTTCAGTGCTGAAAGGAAGCACAAACATGAAATTTTAACAGTAAAAAAACTTTTTCTTATATGCTTCTTTAGCAGTATGTGAAGTGTCTGGAACCACTAAAATCTTAGGCAACCTTATTCTGAGTTACTTTTTTTTGCATAAAATATGTTTTGATTCTTCAATTTCTACATTCTTTTATGGTTTCAGTCACAAAATAGTTCTTTACACTACATCTGTTAACATTTTAAAAATTGTTCATTTTTTTCATGAATATAAAATAGTGGCGAACAAAAATTTTAGTTTGGATAATACCTTCAGAACTGCCCTGCTTTAAAGTAAGATATTTTAAAATTATAATTTAAAAAGAATATTATTTATCAGATCAGTTTCCACATTGAACTATCACCAACCTGAGTCCCAGTGACCCAGTAATGAGGAAAATGTAGGTCATGCATATCTCCTATCTCCCTCCCCCCAAAATGCAATAGGTGAATATTTATTTAACCAAATGATCAATGAAAGTAGAAGATAATTTCAGTGAGAAAGTTTAAAAAGAAGCATTCATTATATTCAAAATTTTCATTAAATTATTTAATTAAAAGCTTTTATAAATATTGAATTTTTTTAAAAAATTAGAATGATAAAGTTTAATTTTTTTAAATCCAAGTTTCATTCTTGGTTTTGGTTTTTGGAGTACTACGGTCTACTTTTTGCAACAAGAGGGCTAATGAGACCGGGACCGACTGCTTAAAGCCGATTCCGAACGGCTACAAACATCCATGCCATAGTGGGATACAAACCCACGTACTCCGGTTCCGAAGGCCAGTATCCTAACCATTCGGCCATCGTTCGGTGAGTTTCATTCTTGTATTTTAATTTTAAATATGAACCATTTATAAATAAGCTTTGAAAAGGAATGAAACAGTAGCTTATTTTTAAAAATTCATTAATAATTAGAAAATCACACAAGACATTTCATCTATACCTGACAATAATTCAGATAAGCAATATTTTGACCAGATACCATTTCTATAAATTTCAAGTAATTCTTAACACTACCAAAGACTTATGAACTAAAATATTAAGCATGAATAAAGCATGCAATTTGAATTACAAAATATAAAATTTTAGTTACATGTAAGCCACACTTATAAAAGCATTGGGTATAAAGATCGCTATGCCAAGTATTAAAATAAAAATGAAAAATGAGTCAATATAAATGCTTAGGATAATGGAAATTCTTTCATAGGTTGCTGTGTGAGAAAGAAATCTGTTATAGCTTGATTTAATACTCCATAAATCAAAGTATATTTGTAAAAGTTATATACAAAAGGTAATATGCAATATGATTTTTTTTAACAAAATTATGATATTTACATAAATGTCTTGGAAAAATAACCTTTCCCCTTGTAACTGTTTCTCTGTTTAGATTTATCAATTTTTAACAGTATTTCAAATATAAGTATTATTTTTCAATTTTAAAATACAAGTACACCAAAAGGAAACATGTAAATGCACAGTTAAAGAAGCATTGGTATTTTCTCTGGAATTTTCTAAAAAGCCTCAAAAAACTTCATCTGTATAGTATAATTAAGAAAACTGTTAAAAGCAGTTTTTAACATTGTACAAGATCTTGCATCAGACATATATAATTTTTTCTTAGAATAAGACAGCTAAGGTTAATTCTATAAATGTATTAAGCAAGAAGCACAGTATGAATTATTCATGTACTTAAAAAGTTTAAGGCAAATTTAAAAGATCATTAGCTTCATATAATTTCTGAGTTTCTTCATAAACTTTTTTTGATACATCAGCAATGTCACCCATTAATTTTTCATAATTCTTTACAGTATCTTCATCACATGGTCCACCATATACCCTTTCAATAAATTGCTGCCTTGATGGCAAAGTATACATAGCAAACATAGCTCCTTTTTGAACTAGCCAAGAGTGATATTTTGACAGAGTATCCTTGTAGCATTTTTGTGCTATACTAGAGCTTTTTGCATTTGACTCAGCATGACTGAATTCATACATAAAAGACATAATAAACTCAAGAGAACGATGTAATCGTAACAAAGTTCTTGAACCAGAGGGTTGGCTTGTGTCAGCAGTAATTCCATTAGAACATTCATACTCAATCATAGATTGTAGAGTTTCATATTGTGTAGCATTCTCTGACTTTCTGTAGTCTTCTAATATATTTACTTTGCTAATAATATCTGAAGCCACAAATCCAAACACAGATCCAAGCAGCATAAAAAACCTAAATGTTAAGCAAATATGTACTTTACAAGTAACTATAAAAAAAAACAAGCTAAATACCCTCCTATATTATGTATTTTAAAATGGAAAAATAGAAATATAAGTAGTTTATTTTATAATGTTTGCAATAAAACAATTACAGAAATACTTTGTTTTCAACATATTTAGTCAAAAACTGTATGTGTTAATAAAATTTTGAATATTTTAAATCAAGTAACAATATATTTAAAATACTTTTTGCAATTGATTAGTTGAAGATAAATTTATAAATAATTGCACATTTTCTGTAGGTGAAATAAATTTTGAAATTTTTATATAATGAAATGATAAATTTTTCGATCTGCTTAAATTTATTCACTTATTCTTTAGATAAACAGGAAAATGCAAATAAAATTGAATTCCTTTAACTGCACCCTTCCCCTCAGACATAAATACATTTATATATAATTTAAAAAAAAAAAACATATGGTCATGAGATGTTATGAAGAATGAGAAAGAATATGCAGCATGTGATATAAATTCATCTATTTTTTAGTACTAAATCTGTATGGTCACTTTCTAGATAAGCATTAGCCATAAATCACCAAGCAAACTAGAATGGGATGAACATCTTATCACATTTTGTGGGGTCTACTTAATTTTGTGTTACTGCACACTTATAAACACACTAATTAATCCTTATTTTATTAATTATAACCAGTATTTAAATGCATGACTAGAATTTAAATCTTTAAAACTCAAGACAGAAGAAATAGTTACTTTTTTCACCATATCACCAAAGTTGAATGTTCTGAGTATTAAATTATTTACATTTTATTTAAGGAAATAAAGTTTTGTGGACTATTTAAGCTAACATTAAATGTGATCAACTAATATGATGAAATGAAATTTAACTAGATAAAGTCGTTCATGCATGCTTAATAGATAAATCAGAGATAAGAAAAATACATTACTTATAGAGCTCTTTGAACCCAATTAAATAATGGTTCATATCTATCGCATTTGTATCCTCGCAACATTTTGCAAATGAGTCGTAAACTAACTGAATATCAAATCGTTCATTTTCACCCTTAATAGAGTCTGAAATATTTCTATCATTACTTTCTACAGCAGACATCATTAAAAGTTCAAGATCTTTATCTTCTTCGATTAATACTTTCGCTTTATTCTTTCACTTCAATTCAAAAATCCTTATAAATAATAAAAAAAAAAGTTTTAAAAGAAATGTTTTAAAAAATTTGAGGAAACATAAAAATGTAATTTATGATTATAATTTTCATAAAATATTATTTTTAGTGATATGAAAATCAACCAATTTTAATATGTGTGTCCCTACTTTTTTTTTCACTGAGACTCTTCTTTAAATAAATAATAAAAAAATTTAATGTTACGCTATCCAAATAGATATATTTTGTGTTTGTCTTTCGTTATTAAATTGAACCCCCCCCCCCAAAAAAAAAAATGTTGGATAAAGAGGATGTTGAATCATTATGCTTATACTGGCACTTTAATTCAATGATCAGAATTGACGTCGTGTTTGCGAAATGGAAGCTGCAAGGAATTGATATGGATATTACGTCATTGATTATGATATATAAAATTTGTTGGTAAGTTTTAATTAAAAGTTGCTAAACATTATATAACAGTGTTTCCTCCGTGTACTTCGTAATTGTGCTGCATTTGGTAAAATTTTAAAGCATTAGAAACAGTTTTTAAGAACCAGGTGTTAAATTTTAAATTATGTAAAATAGTTTACTTCGTCATTGCAAATATGTTTAGTAGGTTACAGTCTTTTTTCTCTACGTTAGTAAAATTTGCTGCTTATCAATTATGCACCATATTTGATCATGCTGATATTTTAAGCAAATGAAATCTCATATTTGTAGTTTTGCACGAAAAGGTTTATTATTATTATGGGAATAACTTTACTGCTAGGTTGATAAACTGTCTGAAGTTTTGAAGATAAGCAGTTTGTTGTTAAAAGTGCGCTTTAACAAGTACTTGCTTTATCAAATATAACTGTAAATTAATACTTATAGCTTTTGTTAATTGTTCATAAAATCAACATTGACTTCGTAAATTTTTGTTTTCTTTATTATGTTGAAATAATGAAATGCACCAAGAGTTTTGTTGTATGAAGGTCAGTTCTATTTAGAAGTTTGTATGCCTATCTCTTTTCACTGGCATTTTATAACTGTCCCTTATCTAGTCTATTGTTTAAAATACGACGTGCAGTAAGACAGTATGCATCTCGTTAGAAATATTCGTGCACGCAGATGTATAAATATGTAATTTTAGCATTTCATTAAAATGTAAGAACTTGTCAGACTTTGTTTAAATAGGTGAATTTTTTAAACTTAAATATATTTTAGTGTGTTGTCATATCTTAATTTCTTGTCCTGTGAAGGGCAGAGTGTGTTATTAAGTTATTTAAAAATGACGGTGTTAAGCACATAACATCAATCACATAATGAATTTCGCTGCAAATTGATTCGGTAATTGAGCTGTCTCTTTTAGTATGGAAATTTATTAGAACTATATCAATATTTTTACAAGATTGATTTCTTTTTTCCTTTTTACACATAATCTTAGGGAAACACCCGTATGAATGTTTAGAAAATTAATGACAGAAATATATCTAGTAATGATCCCAAAGTTTTATAATTAAAAAATGTCTGTGGACTTATGTTCTTAGATTGCTTGTTTCAAGGTTTAAACTTGCTTATAAATAAAATTGCAGGTTTTGTGATATTTTTAAAATTTTGCTAAATAAAAGTGTAAATTACTTTAATAATTTGAAGTTTTGTTTAAACTGTTAAAAAAAAGTTAAAAGGAATCAAGTAAAATTTAGAAAATGATCATTTAAATTTTATAAAAAAAACTTTAGATGAATTGATTTAGTATTAAAATGTTATTTACTTTCCCAAACTTTTATCATGAATCTTATTTATTGTTAAAGCAAGAATTGCTATTTTACCTTAATTACATATCAAAATTAGGTATTTTACTGGAGAGAATATAATTCAAAGTACATAGCCCCGAATTTTTTTTTAGTTATTTATTCATAAAGATTAATGTATCAAGTTTTATTGTTTAAAAATCTGGAGCTAGTTTATGATGTATTAGGTTAAATTACGTTTTAAATAAGTAAAGAACATCTAAATATTTATCTCTAAGATACTTATTGATTTGGTGTTCAGGTACAACTAATAGTAACAAGTTATAGTTATTCCCATAATATTGTATTATAAAAGTGTGAGATTGACAGAATAAATGTGTTTTTTCCACTCAGAGAAATTTATTAAGAGGCTAACATTAATGAACTGACCATAAACTAAGGGAAGTTTCTTATTTATAACTTTATAACTTTTTAGCAATATAAGAGTAAAGTTAACTAACTTGAAATTTTTAGGAAGGCATCAATTTATGATGGAAAATAAAATTGGAATTTGTTGATTAGACTCAAACCAACATGTAAATTAATATTCTAGTACTTTTTGTCCTTTGGCTATTGCTACTACATGCAGTTCAAATGTGATAGTATTGTTTGTCATCTTTTTTGTTCCTCTTTGTTTTATGGATTCTCACAGAGACTTTGAAGTGTATGAACATTGGTCAGGGATCCATATGGCTGAAATTTAGGTTAATGGACCCTTTACACTAGGGTGGGTCATTTTGCTGGCAAAATGATATTTTTGCCAGGACAGTGGCAAAATCTAGAAAAATTGGCTGGATTTTAAATATGTACAAAATAATAAATAACAAAATAAATTTTGTACATAATACAATTGAGACTTAAATCAGAATATTAATTAGGTATTTCATTGTATTAATTTGATAATTTAAACAATTTAAAATAATATTCATTGGTGTTAGCAATCAAAATACAATATTCTATTTTTGTAAATAAATTTATATCATGGAGGCATGGGATAAAAAATAAAAAATGTTTTTATTTATCAATTTAATATAATAATGTTGTCTTTAATTGTAATGTGTATATATATACATAAAGGATATATATATAAGTACTAAAAACTTTTAAACCTACAGTTTATAGGGGAAATAAGCTAATAATTACATTAAAAATAACATTGTACATAAAAACTTGCAAAATCAATCTTCATTTTATCTTTATCTTTTTTTTTTTATTATTTCTAGGTATAACTTTAGATTTAGATTACTGTTTCAATGACACATTGAATATTCTATGTTAAAACAATATATTATGTATCTTTAGATTGGAGTTAAAATTAGTAAAAGCTAAAATAGTTACATCCCCGTATATAAAACATATCCATTTTTGCCACAGAGCAAAAATGTATTTTTGCCAGGACGGTTCTTACCAGTTTTTTTCCCACCTTTGGCTAAAAATGTGCCAACCCTACTTTATAATTTTGTTTTAATAATTGACATTCACAAAGTTTTTCAATTAAAAAACTGCTGTATTATAAGTACGCATTATCTTAAATTAGCTTTTGAATAAATGTTATGTTATATAAATCTGTATTTGTTTATAATTACATAAAATAACTTAAACTTATAAATAATATATTACTTATAAACAAGCCTTCCTCTAAAATGTAATTTTACCTGGTACTAATTTCACATTCCTAAATTTGTATTGTTTGCAAAATCTGGACCTGTGCTGTATGAACCAGATTCATGTTGATTTTAATTCATAAAATTATGGGTAAGTTTTTCACAACTACACTGAAACAGGTCCTGTCTGAAAAGTCTGTCCAGATTGGTAGTTATTTGGAATTTCAAATCTGAAGTAACAATTATTTTAGTCTGATATTTGTTTGTGATGCTAACTTGTTTGTTTTTAATGTTTTACATACTATTTGGAAACATCATTTTTATAAATTTTATTCCAGGTAAAATGGTGAATTTTGTATGGTGTTAAATCTTCTATGCTTGTTATACTAAAGGAGTAAAGAATTAACATTATGGGTATGTCAACAGACATGGCCCCAACGTATATATCTATGAATCCTGCTGGACAAATGACATACATTTTGGACACTAGCAACATTAATTTAAGCCAAGTCCAGCTTGCTGTTCCTGGATCTGAAATTGTATTAATTCAAGATGACAACAAAGCTATTAGTTTATGTGAAAGTCCTGGTCTGGTCACTGAAGCAACAGCTGAAAATGTTGCCTGGCTTGGAAACAATGTGATAGTTCTAGTTTCTCAGCCTCAGGAATATATAGTTGTTGAACAAGAAGTAGTTGTTGATTCAAATGTTGTTCAAATAGCACCTCTTGAAGATGCCTCAAATAGTTCTCTTTCACAGTTAGGAACAAAACAGAACTCTGAAGAATTTAATGAAGAAACTGATGAAGAAACATCCACTACTGTAGAAGATGCCAAATGCTGGTTTCGGGATTCATTGATCACAACTGCAGCTTTATCGAAACTTACTAGTTTTGTACAGTCAAATACAAACAGTAAGGTTGGTCAATGAATTCAAAACACTGAAATGGAAGGAGCCCCATGCTTTAATCTTAATCAGTCTTTTATGTTGTACATTTGATCCTTATTTAATCCAATTGATGTCTTTGTTATATGAACTTTTAAAATCCTATCACATGCAGTTATCTGGTGAGACAGCTTAGAAAATCTGAATAAGAATCGGTTACCCTGTATATTTTCACTGTCATTAATTAAAGATTCATATGAATTTTTAAAGTCTTCATTTTCAGACTTTTGGGCAGTGAATTGTTTCTTAATGCTAAAGAATTTTTATCTGTACTCCAGATTCCCAAATGTTTTTGGAATTGAATATAGGAATCTTAATTACATTATTTTTCAAATTTAATATTTAAAAAGTTTTTTTTTTATCAATTAGGTCTAATATCTTTTCTAATCTCTAATCTTAAATATGTGCAGGAAAGTATTTGCTTTAATGACAAGTTGAATGCTGTTAAATTGAATAAATGAAAATTTTAAGAAGAAATTTTAAACTTTAGTATCTTTATTTAGTTGGGTATGGATTAAAAAAAAACTAAATCTCATTTTTAAAACCTTAAATTTAAAATCATTATTTGTATAAATTATATTAAATCTCAATGTTCCTTTAATGACTTTTTAAGTATGTTTTTAGTTTTGGATACACAAATTCCACCTTTTTTGCTGTAATTAAATGTTAGGCAAAATTTATCTCTACACTATATAATTCAAAGTATATTATAACTTCATTTTCTAGATTCATAGATTTTTTTTACATTTAATTTCATTTTATTAAGCTATTTAAAAAATTTTTTCTAGTCTTAGAATGCACTTGGTATGGGTACCATAAGCATTTATATTGAATTTGTGCAAATTAAAATATAAGTATACTTATTAGATGCTGTTTTAAACAAACTTCAGTACTATTGTTGAAAACAAAATTAACCCTTTCTCAAAAACTTATTATTTTGTATTGATTTTGTTGTAAAAAACCAAATTTTAAAAATAATTGATGATTGGAAAGAATTTTATAGCTTAAGAAATAATTTTCATAATTAGTTCATTACTTAAAATATTGTATTTTTAGTCGGAACATTCCATTTTAAAGAATATTTTCTGTGTAACTAGGTATAAATAAGAGTATATTATTTTGTGCTTATTGTAATTTCATTTCTCATTTTTAGTCTAAAACAGTAAGATACTGATTCAGTGGCACTAATCTTAAATATCCTATTCTGAAACCTGTTTAAGTCATCACAAGCACTTTCGAATACTGCTGTTCTGGAATCAGGTAGCTGCAGCTAAAAGGGTTACTTATATATTTTTCTTCTAAATGTATTGCAATCTTTTTCTTTTTTCATTTTATCGATGCTTTTCTCTGTTGGATTCTTTTTTGAACTGTTATTTTTAGTTTGATTAGTAGTTTGTCTGAAGTGTCAGATATCTTAATCTAGTACATCCTTTGATTTATCCCCTTTTGGGATTTTGGAGTGAAAACTGTGTATAAAGCGTAATTGTTGCGTTAAATAAATGCTTTTTAATTCATTCATAGTATGATTTTGTTCATTGTTATGAAATTCTATTTCTGAAGAGTTAATTTCTGTACAAGGACTACCTTAATGTAAATAATTCAATGCATGACTGAATATTTTTCGTAATTTTTTGTCTATTCATATAATTTAGAAAAATTCATACTTCATTCTGTCTATCTTTCATCACTTACTTATATTTAGAATGTTTGTTTGGGGCTTAGCGAAAGGCAAGCTTATAATTACTTGCTAATCACATTAAGTAATATTACTTTAGCTTTATCCTTTCTAACTGCCTTGTCTATGACATATAGGTCATAAAGAAAAGATGTAACACTTTTTTTTTTTTAGATAAATTCATTTTCATTAATCATCCAAAATTATTAATGAAAATTATTTTTTTCAAATAGTGAAGTTTTATGTATATAAGTTAAAATATAATTTCATTATAAAATTTGTTAATTGCATATTAAAAATGTGATAAATTCTTAATTTTTAAATTGATTTGTGTTGAGCTTTATTATTTGTTGTTGAGCGTTGTTTTTTCCTTTTAAGGGAAATCTTTGAATACCCATTTTAAAATAAGACCTGTTTTCTCTTTGAATTTTCTTTTTTTTTTTTTTTTAACTTGGTTCACTGAACATGGAAATCGTTTCCATTGGCAAATATGTATAAAAATTGAAAAATAGTTGGTCATTTGAATATAAGGCCTATATCATAATAGTCGAAAATGCATACCAATAACTGTTTAGTGCTGTAGTTCAGTAAAAAATACTCATAAGTAGCTATTAACTAGACTTTAACACCAAACAGTTTGTGCATCTGTCTCATCAGTGTCTTAAAAAGGGCAGAAATACCAAGATTATTTATGTACAATAATTTTTGTTTTCATTCTCTCTAGTTCTTAATTTTTTAAGGCTAAATCTTTAATGTGCACAGTTAAAAATCATTTGGGATTTAATGAAATTCCTTTATAAATGCAATGGATATGGATAAAAGTCTTGCGTTCTTTGGGAGAGGGGGTCTTTTCCAAAAACATAGCCATTAAAATAGGTGGAAATTATTGCTTTAAAATTTAAATTATTTTGGGATAACAATAAATATTTATTTGAAATCGTCTATTAATATTCTAGTTAAACAATTATAATTGTTTTAGTAAGCACTTTTATTTGGGGTTACAGGTGTCAAAAATTGAATTTCATTAAAATCAAAAAATATATATTTTACATAGCAGTTTTTCTCCTGCATATAAGTGTAGTGCTGAAATTTGTTGCTAGTTTGAAGTCTTAAAAAGTTAGAAAATAAACTTTTAAAAAGCTGAGAAATAAAGATTTAATATGTGGTTTCACAGTGTAAGTCAAAGGGTTATTGATAATTTAGTGGGCTTTAACTTGCTCTTTGTTAACAATTATTTTCAACTAGAAAAGGCATCCTAAGAGTAACATTTAAAATATTTTTTAACTTAATATAGTATGAATTTTTTCTTATCTTGTTCAAAGTTCTTTGCTACTGTAACACACACACACACATATATATATATATATTTAAATGTCTGAGGAAATTCTGTAAGGGTCCCTAAAATGTCAGGAACTTTTATCAATTCAGTAGACACTCGGCTTATGATATTGGCCTGAAAGAGCTCTAAGCATTTTTACTTCATAAACTTGATTTATAAAAATTTAGTGGAAAAACAATGATGCAAGAAAGATGGGCATGTTCTCTATATGAAGTGCTCCTAACTATTTGTTAAAAGTGTTTTTCCTGTTTAAGATCTCTAATTTGCTTGGACTTTTGAATTTTGAGTTTGTAGATATATCCATGTAGATGGATGCTTTCTAGTCTTTCAGAAATTTTTATTTTAGCATTTTTGAAACAATGCTTGTGATTTATAAAGTTTGACTATTTTGCATTTGATATTTTATAAATTGCTGTTGGTTCTTAGACTTGTATGCCTTTAAATTATTGAAAAGTATTTTATAAACCTCCTTAAATTATGTTAATGTTTGAATTGGAAAGATATTGTCAGCAAAATATCAAAGTCTGCCTGTTGAGTTTTCCTTCTTTGGTGATGTAGATAATATAAATTGTATGTTGTCAGCTTGCACTTATTGTTCTGACATATTAAACTATGCATTGTTGTAAATATTAGGATAATTTTTTAATAGTCAGCAATGAATCAAATTAGCAAAGTTGTGATCCAATTTTTATAATGTATATGTATTAATCTTGTTCTATTTTAAACATCTTTCCATACAAAGTATTGAACTTAAATTAGGCTATATTTTGGATTTCAACATATGCCGTTTACATTTAATCCATGAAGAATTTTAACATTTAGTGTGAAAACTTGATTGAATTATTTTGGTGGCCAATGATAAAGTGATTTGATTATTTGTATTGAATGCCATGTTTAAGTACAGTTTGAAAAAAAGGTTTTGTATAATTTTAAAAAAAATTAATGAAATCTGATGGAAGAACTAGAAATTTCTGACTAATCAATTTTATATTTTTCTTAATGAATACAAAAATTAAATATAGATTAGCTATATATTCACGTAAAATTTTGGTCTAATGTATTTGTTTGAAAGTTGAAGTAAATCAGAACCAGCTGTCATAATGCACAAATGGATTAAAAACAGGCAAACTCAATGTTTCAAGCCCATAAGCTGTGGTCTTAAATGCTACGAAGAACTGGCTAGGAAGTAAATGATAATAGTAACACCATGTTATAATTTTAAGAATTACCTTTAAAGGTATTTTTGCAGTCAAAATGATTGTTCTAATTGTTTTAGTGTTAATATACATGGTTTCCGCGCACCTGAAAATTCAGTTAAAGTCATGGAAAATCATGGATTTCAACAATGGATTAATTTTGTCATGGAAAGTCTTGATTTTTCAAGCAAAATGAGTAAAAGTCATGGAAAATCATGGATCCGCTAAACTACCGATTAAAAAAAAAATGCATTGAATTGTTTAATTGTATTTTTACTTGTCATTTGACTGAAGTTGCTGAGTTTGGTATTTATGTATTATCCTGTTGACCCTATTGCCAAGTAAAATTTGTTCACCAAGGAAACTCAAAGCAAGAAAGCTTAATGGGCGGGTAAATGTGTATTATTCTGGCTTTTTTCTTAAATTGTAGATTAAAATTTTATTAATATAATAATAGTTATTTTTTAATAAAAATTAGTTAAGATTTTTGCACAAAATATAAGTTTATCTCTGGGGATATTGTATATAAACATTATAGGGTTATATTTGGCTATTATTCATGGTCACCTGAATAATACCAAAGTACCCTGAATTCAAATTGGAAACATTTTGATTGAAAAATTGCTATATGATTAAACTTAGGTATGTAGATACAACAATTTACTTTTATATGTATGTGAGTTTATTAACACTTATAAAGTAAGTTTATAGTTTTTTTATGATAAAATTCCTGTAATTTCTCTAAAAGAATATATTTTATTTGTATGTACATCAGAAGTTTTATTCATATATACTTTTAACGAAAGCTTTTTAAAGTCATGGAAAATGATCTGCTAAATCAGGAAAAGTCATGGATTTGAAAAATTTTATTTTGGCAAATACCCTGAATATAACTGTTATTCCTACTTAAACATTTGTGCATTTTTGACATTGGTTTTTATTTGTAATTCTACATAAAGATATTGTATATTTTATATGTAAAGGCTGTATTTTGTTTTTGCTCTAATGGTATTTACCTTTTATTTCATGTGAAATCACTATTAATATTCTTCTACAGACATTGTTTAATTTTGAAAAATTGATTTCAAATTTACCAGATGCACTGTTAACATTGGTACTTCCCTTATAAAAGCTGTTAGTTCAGAATTAATAGTTTTATTTTTCTTGGTACTTAAATAATCATCTTTAATGCTACACATTGGGGCTCCTCGTTATACTGTGTGCCTTGGTGCTAGTCTAAACCTGTGAAATGTAAAATCAAATTACTGTGATGTGTTATATTTCAATGAAACTTGTATATTTTAAAAGAAAATATTCTGTCAAGGTATATTTTTGTAAGGGTGCTGCAAACTTTGAGAGTTGTCATATTAAATATATACCCACACAAACAAAATTGCACTGTTGTAATTCATTGCGCATGACTAGCTGCCAAAGTGTAGTGTAAATTGAAAATTGCTTTGAGTGAATGTTGTGTGTATCTGAGAAATTGATTGTTGTAAATTTTAGATTTGTCTGCAATAAAATTATGAATTGTTGATGTAATGAATTTTATTTTTTTTTAAATTGCTTAACATATCACTTTCTGTGCATTTTAAAAGAATGACAAGTTTAAGCCGAAATCTTCTATATGTCTTTATATAAATCTAAAAAGTAGACTTTTTCTTGGCTTTCTGGTTGAGGTATAAAAAAAATATTGCAACTTGCAACAATTTTAAGATTTGTTGCTTTCTTAAGTTTAAAAAACTTTCTACAAAAAGTGTAGTTAACCTGAACTTTTACACTGAAGACTTATATTGGGATTTGATTGAAGTAAAAAAAAATTTTAAACTTTAAATGGGGGGGGGAGAGTTTGAAGAATAGTTGATATATGAATGTTCTACCTAAATTAATCACTCCAATGGTATCCAATTTAAGCATTCTATACCTTTATGATGGTGTTAGCAAATAGTCATGTAATCCTTTTTACTTTTATGAATGTTTCATGGTTATACAGGTTCAGTAGGGAAATGTTCCATAAGCTAAGTCTGTTCTACAATTCATATCTTAAAATTAATATAGTAATCATTAGCAGAGGTTTTCTCATCATTTCTCCCCCCCCCCTTGCTATACCACTGAAGTGTAGAGATGTCTTATGAAGTGGCCTGTGTGTGTTGTCTTTTGAATAACGTACACCTAGGTATAGTAAACTAGAGTCAAGTTTGCCCTCACTTATTGGGATGACTCTGTCTGTGAAGAAATAAAAATTTAATTTTTAATCATTACAAGAACATTTTTGCATCAGAATTTTGGATTTTTTTAGT
The DNA here is from genome assembly GCA_032207245.1 of Pardosa pseudoannulata. Taxonomy (NCBI): domain Eukaryota; kingdom Metazoa; phylum Arthropoda; class Arachnida; order Araneae; family Lycosidae; genus Pardosa; species Pardosa pseudoannulata. The sequence continues at coordinate 104,701,255 of CM063509.1, forward strand.
TATGTTAAAATAGGGTTCTGATAATTTCAAATTACTCCCATCGATAAAAGTGTAAGAATGTCCTGGACAGTTAGAATTTTATCAACAGGACATAAAGTTGTGCTTCTCGATATAGGGTGTAAACCCCACTGGTAAAGCATTTGGTTTTTTAAAAGGCAATAAAATTTTGAACCTATTTCAAACTGAATATATTTATAAGGACTGGTCTATTAAGAACTCGGGGTGGGGTGGGGGAATTACACAGTTGAGTCGGTTAAAGCTTTAGTCAATATTGAGAGACAACATGGTTTTTTTAATGAGATACGAGTTAATATCCAGACTCAACTGGCTTTGCAAGACAACTATCGTAACCATTTCTGTCTTCATATTTAGTGGAATGCAGCTTTAGTGCTATAAATGATTTGCTACTGAAGAAAAGAAATTCACTAGATATAAAAAAACAAAGGGACTAAATTTGTACCTAATATAAAATCTGCATCAAGTCACAAGCACAGGGATTTTTTTTTTTTTTTTTTTTTTTTTTTTTTTTTTAAGATCAATTTTGGTAGTCTGCATTCAGTGCCTTCCTTCGATTTATTGTACTTAAATGAAACAAAATAAAGTTTTCTGCATTTTACTACTGCAGAATTTTACTTTATCTGATTATCATATTTAAAATCAACTTAATTTTAAAAGTTTTTAAAATTTACATTAACAGAGCCTGTAATGTAGCACAGCTGGTTGAGGCAATTTTTAAGCCAAATTAATTTAGTATATGTATGGACTTTAATTCCTGGAAACTCCAGATATTAAATATGTTCACTGTGTAGGAGTATTTAAAAGTGACTCGGACAGGATATTTAAAAGTGACTCGGTGGGTATAGCCCAAAAAAGGTATAGAAACACTAATTTAAAGGTACATTGATACAGAGCAACAGTGAATATTCTAGCTATGAGGCTTTTAATTCATTGTTCTAGAAATTGCTGCATTGTTCTAGAAAAGGCAAATGTAATTTCTAAAGGTCAAAATTCTCTATTTTTACAAATGTCTAACCTCAAATTCTAGAAAAAGGAAGCTAAATTCTGAAAAAGGAAATGAAGAAACAAAAGTTTTTGAATGGAACTTTCCTTTACTGCATTCATATACATTTCTTTCATATTTTAAGCATTAAAACTAAAAAAAAAAAAGTTTCAATTTTATTCCTTTCTTCATAATATATCTGTATCATGTATGCTTAGTTAAAAAGTAACATTAAAAGATTAATTTTAAAGTGTGCCACATTATTTTAAATCATAAATACTTCAACAGACTTCCAGATTTTTTTTTTTTTTTTGTCTTTATACACACTTTTGTAGTTGTGTCTTTAGTACTGTTTATTACACGTTATAAAATAAAATGTATCTCTGTATAAATAACCAAACGATAGCTGAATGGTAGAGCACTACTCTTTGGTACCAGAGTTCGCTGGTTCAAATCTTGCTGCTAGCATGAATGTTTGTAGCCGTTTTGAAATCTGCTTACAGCAGATTCCAAATTCATTAGCCTTTGCATAGCAAAACAGTAGACCATTGTTCTCCAAACCAAAACCTCTATAAATGAGTATATATAACATTCCTGTTTGGAAAGTTTAGAGCATCTTAACAATGGTTATACATATTTTAATATATTGTTAAATTATATACTTGGTTACAAATTATATACTTAGTTATTACTTTAGCATCTTAAAACGGTTCCTATCCATAAACAGATCTGTGTATGTATGTATGAGAGATTATGCAAAATTTATTTCATCTTCACTTCTGAGGGGAATGAATATTTTGATCATAAATTATGCTTTTTAAGTCTTGTTCTATCAACCAAAGTATAGCTAGAAGGCTAATTTTTACATCAAATTTAATTTGAATACACTGGGCAATTGTTTAGTTGATTTAGATTAACCAAACTACAACATACTAATATGTACAAGGGAAAAATTAAATTGAATCCTATATATACTAAAGGTTGTCCTAAACATTCCTTTAAGAAGTGATGTAAAAGTACAAAATTGTCCAAAAAGAAATCAAAATCCAGGTCCTGTTAATGATATCTGGAATGAAATGAATGTGCTACAGCAGGGCTGTCCAACTGGCGGCCCGCGGGCTGCATCTGGCCCACCAACACAAATTGTGCAGCCCGCCAACTTCTTATTCAGCATATTTCTTTTTTCAGAATTTTATGGTATCAAGAAGTATCCGACACTACCATTCTTGGTCAAGCTAAGGTCCCCGAAGTTTCCCCTTGATCACAAATTGTTTTATAGTCCTTCTGTTCCATTGTTTTATAATTAATAATTCAACTATTAATTGGTTGGTTTTGGAGTGCTATGGTCTACTTTTTGCAACACGAGGGCTAATGAGACCAGGACCTACTGCTTAAAGCCGATTCCAAACGGCTACGAACGTCCATGCCATAGTGGAATTCGAACCCACGAACTCCGGTTCCGAAGGCTAGCACCCTAACTATTCGGCCATCGTTCGGCCAACTATTAATTGTTATTGTATAAGTTTGGTTTGGAGTGCTACGGTCTACTGTTTTGCACACGAGGGCTAATGAGACCGGGACCTACAGTTTAAAGCCGATTCCGAACGGCTACAAACATCCATGCCATCAGCGGGATTCGAACCCGCGAACTGTGGTTCCGAAGAGCAGCACTCTACCATTCGGCCATCGTTCGGCTGTTATTGTATAAGAGATAAGAGGTTATTGTTCAACTTTTCCAAACTGCGGCCCACCAGGTGATCAGTGACCAGAATTCTGGCCCATGGGCTCTTTGCAGTTGGACAGCCCTGTGCTATAGGACCTACTGCTTAAAGCCAATTCCAAATGGTTACGAACATCCATGCCAGAGTGGAAATCGAACCCATGAGCTCTGATACCGAACATCAGTACCCTAATCTATCAGCCATCATTCGGCAGTTACTGGAAACAACTCTTCATGAGTTAAGACTCTTTAAAGTCAACAGTGGCACACAAAATCAATGATGAACACTAATTCTTCATTGTATGTCAAATGGTTAAAATTTGCTGACATAATGCTAGTTAAAGGAAAACTTGTTGCAGTATAAGATGTCTTTATTTTTACATATGGTAATTATATTATCAGATTTTAACACAATTACTGCTACTAAGGTTACCAGGTGTTCACTATTTGAATGGAGTCTGTTTACTGTTTCCTTTAGAAAAATAGTGCACATATTTTTCTATTAAAAAAATTATGATGATGAAGTAGTATGTCCATCTATGATTAAATTTCATGAAAAATCATATTATGTTTTTCTTTTTTAGAAGTTAGAATGAGACAAAGATTGAATATCTAAAAAAATTGTTATCCCACCATAAAATGAAAGATATAGGAGTGTTCAAAACTAACGCAGGAATAAATGCAAATTTCTGTCCAGTGGCCACATTTTTCTGTGATACGCTATTGCCAAAAAAAGATATTGCTTCTGCTATAATTAGTTGCATGTGTATTTTCGAGCTCTCTTAAATGTTCAAGGTTCACTTTTGCCTCACAAAACTGCTGATCTAGATTAACTCTTGTGAGAACAAAATCCTGTGACTTGCTCACAGTAGAGCTGACATCAACCACAAATGTTTCTATTTTTATAGCATTTTATGTAGAATTATTGCATTTTGAAAACAGTCAATAGATCAATACATTTTTAATATTAAATAAATGTGAAGTCCCAAAACTCTTTGGACTTAGTTTTTCTGATGTCACAGCTGACAGTGAAGACTTCCCTTTGCCCAGTAAGCCTAAGCTAATTAAATTATAGGGGTAATTGTATGTAGGAGTTTGAATTATACCTAAATTGTTAGTTTTTCCCTACTTTTGTCATGTGTTGAAAAAATGTGTGTCATTTGTAATAAATTAGTCAGGTCATAAGGTTAGAAAATAGGTGTTTGAAGATAGTGACGCTCCTTAACGATGACAAGGATATCTCAGCAAGCATTTTTCTTTATAAAAATTTAACATTTGTCTTAAAGAAAGGAAGATCTTCCTTTCACTGAGTAATTGTTCATTAAAATGTATATCCTTTAAAACAGAAGTAACAAAATGTACTCAGAAACTTAGATGTAGTCTTCCCATTTTCTTACTTCAGCAATAATATCTGATATTTCTGAATTCTCAGGTAATTATTTTTCAGTTGCAAATAATTCTAACTAAAGAGATAAAGAGACTATACAGTTTGATTTTAAATTTTAACTTGCATTTTACCTCTTGTTATAAATCTGCTTGGAGTCTGACATTTTTAAAATTTTACAAGTAAAAAATATTTTTTCAAATGGCTTAATACATTGCAACTCAACATGTTTTTAAGTAATAAAAAAAGGGAAAAGTATTCATTAAACATTAATTGAAGTATAGTAACAATTGATCCCAGATGTGAAAAGGTGGACAGGTAAATAGATTTTATAACTAAATCTTTGTCAAAAACAGTTTTAGTTAGCATATTTATTAATTCCATCTGCTGTCCCAGAAATTTTGCTTTAGTTTTTATCTAAATTATCAAAGTTCAGTAAATTGAATTTCAGTTTATTGCAACAATTGGCATTCTCGATAAACCTTAGTAGAGCAACCAAACTGCAGGTAAATAAAAGCTTATCATCATCTACAATTCTCCCAGTAGATCAATTAAATTTGTCATGGCTTCTGATATTCTTTTCTTGTTACTATTCCATTTAAAGGGCTATAATATGAGTGGTGTTTCATTCAGTGATGTCTATAAAAGTATGATAATTTTTATTGAACAAAATGCATGTAATCATACTTAACCCTTTGCCTTAAAACAACATATAGGAGACGTGATCGTACTGCTGTGCCTAAAATGAAAACCTCGTATCACACACATGATGATTCTGTCTGGCCAAAAATGAAAAGCTTGTATCAGACATGTTATTGTTTTTAGGCGATGAAGTTTTTGTTTTTGCATTACTGTTTGTTGCAGTTGTGATATAAGGCTGGTTGTTTATTCTTAGGCATAATTGCAATAGAGTATTATATTATATGCAATAAACAATTAACTGTTGGTGCTTAAAAAATTCTTAAAAAAATCTAAACCTAATGGCAAAAAGGAAAATTGATACTACTAACAGTGCTGAAAAGTGTCCTGATTACACTTTAGAAACTGAAACAGATACCAATTCTTCACTACGTTTACTTTTGTTATATAACCAAAAACATAAAAATAAAATGTGAAATAAAAACATTAATAAATTTTTTTAATAAAAATGAAATGAAATATAATTATCAAATTCTGTGGTTTTATTAAATAGTAAATGCAGTACTATTAATGTCCACTGTGTGATACTAGACTCAAGACTCGAGTTGGTTTTACATGGCCCCCTGGATTTTTTCGGCGGCCGAAGACGGACACCCCGAGAGAAGGTGGGCAAGCTATGTTCCATGAAGTTCTACAGGAGGGGGGCGAGAGATGCGATTCCGCCCGCGCCAGCTGCGGACATTTTCCCGTGGAGGCGAAAACTTGACCGAAGGTGGGGGGGAATCCCCCGGCCCTCACGAAGAGGAGTGAAAAGGAGATGCCCGGTCGGAGCGATGGGGAAAGGACATTATTCTTCGGAAAGGAGTAGAGACCGAGGGAGGTGTTTGTCCGCTCGGCACAGTTTATTTTTGTCCTCGGTCTGATTTGAGCCCTGTTTGAGTATGAATTGAAGTGTACTTATGTTTTTTTTGAAAATCTTCTTAATAATAAATGTTTAGTCAAGAGTTTTGTCGCTGCTGTGATTAATTGTCGGCCACATAGGCTTTAAGCGAACCGAAGATACCTGCTCCAGTAAAAATAGGCGGGCAGGTATAGAACGAGGCGTGCAGACTTCAGAAAGTGCAGCCGGGGACGCGCAAGGCGTTTTACACACTGGTTTGCTCACAATTTAGCCCGTGATAAAACTGCTTCTGGTCACGACGCATGAGAAAAGCTTTCATCGAAAGTGGCACACAAAATCGTCGCTCGATTCATAAGGCAAGAGGTTAAGAAATTAAATTAGCAAACAATATAGCTGTATATATTAAATATAATTAAAAATTATGTAATAAATATAAGTATAACAGTTTTTTTACAGCATGAAAGATGTGTATTTAAAGTTGCAGAATCTGGTAGTTATAACAATGCTAGTAATAGACAGCTATTATATATTTAATTCTGTAATTTTACTAAAAAAAATTATTTTATGAACAGTATTTACATAGAAATTAAGATTAAAAAACTTCCTGAAAAATGTACTGACTGTTTTAAATCCACATAAATATATGCTAAAACACAAAATTTTAAAGCATAAGTGTCAGCGACAGTCAAAAAACTCAAACTCATGATTTTAAAAAAAAAAAAAAAAAACAGCGACTGTTTGAGATGACAGAATTCAACTGAAAATATGAAAGATTCATTATATACAGGTACTGGTTTATTGTCATACACCCTTTATTTTAAACTTTAAAAAATTATATTTTTCAGTTTCTCAATTTTTGTAGTGAATTAGTAATTTTAAAATGTTTCAGGTGGACTGCTTTTTATATATTTTTTATTACAAATTTCGAAGATTGTTTATTAATGTGTTTGTCCTAAAACAGGGAATACTTTTTAAAATCACAAAGCATTTTCTCATGTTATAGAGAATTTAATACTATCAAACAATGAAAACAGCTTCTAAAATATTGTATAACTTGAATTTATTATCTTCTATAAAGAGCATTAAATGTAAGTAAAAGTGGATACCCAGTTTTATTTCTATATAAATTCTAAAGATAAAATTTTAAAAATAAAAGCAATTGGTTAGTATATTGTGCAGTAGGAACACTTTTAAATAATATTGTTGGGTGAATCAATTTTTACCAAATAGCAAGACTGTAGGCAAGGGGGGGGGGAATTAGGGGACCGGTCCCCTTCCAAAATTCTTAAAAACCATTTCAGGAAAAGAAAATGGATCATGCGTGTGGTTGTGTCATCTGCCAAGCTGTGCATAGACAACAGTGCACTTAGAACAGTGACTTTGAGTTAAACAGTAGTTGCAAATTGTATTCAACAAGTAAGAGTAGATTAACTAGCACTCGTGGCAGCTCATCACAATATTTTTTTTATAAAATTTTTTTGGTGAAAATTTCAAGGCATCTTTTATAATATATAGATAAAATTTTGAACACTTTAAATCTTTTTTCTTGGTTATACTTCTATTTTAAAAATTAGAATAAATACCATATATAGTTTATATCCTTTCAATGCTAATTTTACTATTAAATTCATTGTGTAGATACTACATTACATATTCAAGGTTATAACTTTGTTCATTATATCATTTTTTAATTATTTTGATATTTTAAAATCACATTGTATTATAATACTCATTAGGAGTACACATACATTAGAAAAGCTGTGGTTTTATTGAAGTATCATTCACAAAAAACAATGTCCCTTTCTGAATATAATTTCTGGCTACGGCCTTGCCAAATAGTTCCATATTTTAATTAAAAGTCTCTAACAGATTTTAGTGTCTTATATGTTTCATGTAAATATATAATATAGTCTTATCATAAGAATATCTTAAAAAATGAAAACGGATTCAATGATTTTTGTCCCATTAAATAAAAAACCCAAGTGAATTGGGCTTTTTTTTTAAAACTGGTATATATAGACTGTATTTTATTTTGTTTAAAAAATACATGTGGTTTGGTTCAGTGAGACAATTTTAGTGTCTCACGATTTCAAGATTTTAGTGTCTGTCAGATTTTTGTCAAGATTTTAGTGTATTATATGTTTCATGTAACAATATAATATCATCTTATCATAAGAATATCTTAAAAAATGAAAACGGATTCAATGATTTTTGTCCCATTAAATAAAAAACCCAAGTGAATTGGGCTTTTTTTTTAAACTGGTATATATAGACAGTATTTTGTTTTGTTTAAAAAATGCATGTGGTTTGGTTCAGTGAGACAATTCAATATAATAAAAACTATTTATTTCAGCTTGGTAATTCACAAAAAAAGGAGAGAAATTGCATTTTGTAAGTAAAACTTAAATCTACAAATGTATCAGCTCTATGCAAATAATTGCTTTATATATATTTATACACAGGGTATAATCCTCATTATATTAAATCTGCTAAGTCATGCTCCAAGAGCTTATTTAAGTATCTATCATTATATAAATATCAGCTACCACTTGACCAGCAGTGGTACCATTTATACAATAATGTAAAAAAAGTGATGACTATGAATGCCGTCATGTATAACATGAATAATCGAAATTTAATCTGATGCAGACTAAAAACTTAAAATGTCCCTGTTGGGGAAATCATAAGACAGCATTTTAATTTTCCAAATACTGGGTGATTTTGGACAATGAATAAATGCTATGCAACAATATATAGCTTTAGGTATAAAAACATTGCACACACTACAACATTTTGCATGCAGTTCAACTATAATCAGTTACCTATATTTAGACTACTTTTGATGAAAAACGTCTCTTTATTTAAAAAAGTATAATTAATGAATGGTTCAAGTGGCCATTCTTTATTGAAGGTGGGAAGCTAAAGACTTAACTTTTATGAAATGCTAATATTAATCAGCTCTCCCACAGTAAAATTTATACTTGATTCATTTTTTAAAAATAATTCTTAAACTGAAGATAAAAATCTGAATTATTTTATTATTGGAGATTCTTAAGAATTAAGATCGATTAATAAATCTTACTTTTTATAATACTTCTAAAAATGTTTATCACAGATTAAAAAGAAAGTACAAAACAGCTGTGTCATCTCATGAATTTAAATCTACATTTGAAATAAATAAACAAGGTATAAAATGAGTTTCTTTTCTCCTTTTTTTTTTGAGCAGGTACATAAATATATCTGTGAGAATGGAAAAGTTTTTCTCCGAAAATATGCACATCATTTATTGGTTTTACCTAGCTCACTTTTTAGAACCCTGTATTAAGGAACTTAACATTCTCAAACAACTTGTTTACCATGTGCAAGCAGACCATTGTCGTATTAAGTTCTGAATGTTATATTGTATGATGTCAAATGCATGGAATCTACATGTATAAAGGAATTGCTTTCAATTTTTCCTTGTGACTGAATACCTGTCAGGGATGTTTTGCTTACAGAAGATAATAAAACATTTTTAAACTGCAGCATAAATCTGTCTTGTTGGCTAGAACAATTATTATCTGCCCAGCTTTTGACTTTGCAACTTACTCCTTTATTGTGCAAAATCAATAGACTGTTGTTAGAGGGTACATCAAAATCATCTTCGGAGGGCAGCGTTCGTAGATTCAACAGCTCAATATTGCACGGGAAAGCCGAATTTAGAAACTCGATTTTTGGTTTTAAATTCCGTTGCTCAAAACTGTGGGTCGCTACAATAACAGGAGGATGAGACATTACAGTCGAAAGCAAATGTGAATTAAGAGACAATGTTGGAACTTCGTCGACTGTTTCTTCTTTCATTGCTTCTAGAAGTATCCAAAACTGAGCCATAGTTCGTTTATTGTCTATGACACCTTCTCCCAAACCTCTGTTATCGTCGCCACGAAGTCTACGGTCTAGCATGATCTCTAACCATCCTGAATTTAAGCTAGCAACTCCATGTGCATGAGAAAGAAGAGTAGTTACTCTTGAATGACTGTCTTCTAAAAACGCTGCTGAAGTTGCTGGATAGTAATTGGCCTCCAGAGGAAGGTGACTTAATGTTTTTCGTTTGATCATTTGAAAGCCATTAGAGTCAGTATAAAAGGTATTCCCACTCTTTATGTCTGTTTTTATCTTTAAAAACAATTCTAGATTAACATCAAAAAGCTGTGCGATATCAGATATAACTTCCAATTCTACAGCTTCAGCCAGAGGACCTGAAACATGATAGACTCTTTGAGTAATTGTCACCACATTTGAATAAATAGCAGTAACTTCGGAACATAACTGGCCTCGAACAGTTCTGATGATAGGAAATCTGCCAGATATATTTTGAACTGGTTCAGTAGTCAATGGATGGAATAGATAAGCACCACTTCTGAATTCCTCAGATTTATAAGCTTGAAGAGCCAAAGATACTTCATTTATTATATCATAATCCTTTATTCTTATACTCTGAAGTAGGCCATTTTGTTTTGAAAATCGTGCTGTTATAGATGGTGAAGTTAGTTCAATATCTACATCAGTAGGACTTTGGAATGAAAAAATAGAATTATGTGACGGTTTAGCAAAGGCATCATTGAGTGTAACAGCTACCTGAGATCGTGGGCGTGGAACCCGTTCTGCTGCGACGATGGTGAAAGTAGTTAAAGATAGAGGAGATAAATCGGCTAGGAATAATAGCTCGTAAATATCCCCCAGCATTTCAACAGTACCATTCCATGCCGGATTTACTTGGACAGGCACTTCTTCTCCATTTGAATTCAGAACTTTAACAAAGGCACTCTTTACCCTTAATCGCACTGGCTCTAGGACCTGACGTGCCTTAGTGTTGAACAGAACAACTTTTCTACCTTGAGAAGGAATACTTAGCGGGACTTTATGAGGCAGCTTATCAAACTGGGCTTGATCAGTGTCCGGGTATAAGAATGAAGTCAAAGGATGGGCAGGTCGTAAATCAACTGATCTTTTTACAGCTTCTTCGGCAATCATATATAAAGTTGCATGTGCTATAATTCCCTTGGTCTCCTTGATTCCTCGGAAAAGTCGCATACCATAATCGGCCATTACAGCTTCTTTTGCTGTACCAGTAATAGCATCATGATGCTGAAATAAGCCTAAACTGTCCCTAGCCATAGTTAAATATGTGTAGTCTTGATCCAATCTTTTAGATAAATGCGCGAAATCATGCTGTTTAACATAAGCTCTAGACAGGGAATATAAAATTTCTGCACTTCGGAGCCAATACTGGAGATCTCGACATAACTGCTTCCAATAAGGTCGAGTTGTGTAATAACCGCTCCAATATGAAGGATGGCCTTCGCCGTATATGTCACCATACACGTGGAAGTCTCCAGTTAGACTAGGTATGCTGTCATAACCTAAATAATTCATTCTCTTGTGTACAATATTGAAATAGTCTTTTAATGTTCCAAATTGTACATGGGCATTCCAATCTTCCCTTGAATTTATATATTCCATAATTTTTGCGTAATTTTCATATTGTTGGTCCCATTCTTCTTCATGATTATACCGAAAATCATCGCCTAACGGTATCAAAGCAACATTATGAGGAAAAAGAGAAGCAGTTCTGCCATACTGGCCTAAGAGCAGATCTGCTCTTTCGGCCAGTTTCTCAGGTGTTACTGGTGTTGCCCTGCTCTCAGAATATTCTCCGGGAATTCGCCGAAAATCAAATTGCAAACATACATCTGGATCAGGGCCACATGAATGTTTTATACTATACAAGTCAAAAGGCATCATTTGGCACATTACATCAGCAGTATGGTTATTAGGGGCAAAATGGTCAAATTCCTGCCTCCACCAAAAGTTCAGCTGTCGTTTTTCAGCCAGATACGCTTTCCAAGCAAAATGCGTTCGTTGTATCGCTATATTTTTCATTCCAGCTGTTCTCAAAATGTATGGAACAGTAGCTGAGTGTCCGAAAGAATCAATGGACCAACCATTATGTGGGACGATGCCCAAATTCGTTTTAAGCCACTGATGGCCTTCCACCAATTGGTCTACAATGGCGTAATAATGCGCTGCAGCTTCATCTGTCATAACCCAGCCTCCTGTCAGGATTTCAAGCTGCCCATTACGTAAAAATTGGCGGACACAATCTCTGAGATGGGGCCGATTCTTCAAACTAAATGAAAATAGAAAAAATTAATGAGGAAACACATTTTCAACAGCAAACAAATAAGAAAATATGTAAAAACAACAATATCTTAAATATACATTTATAGGTGAAAAAATATTCAAATCTACAATTATTTTACAGTTCGCAAATAAATCGATAAAGATGAGAATGATTAGAACAACACGTTGTGATAACATGAAACTTTGATAAACACCGGCTATATTATAATTCTAAAACTTCTTTTTAAACACCTTGCTTAATGCCTAGAATCCTTTTTTTTTTTAAGAACAATCAATAGTTTAAAATATCGAATAGTTTGAAGTTTTTGAGTATTGAAATGTTTTCTTGGTAAAACTGTAATTTCTACTATAGAGAACCGCCAAAAATGGGCATTTTAAAATTTTACACACAAGAGTTGTAGTCAAACAATTAATTTTTAATTGAAAAAAAAAGCATTACAAATACCAAAAGTTTCGAAGTTTGTAGATGGTGACGCTAATATTGAAATGACGCATTGCGACGAGTGATTTCACTCGCTTAGTAATTTTGGAAATACTACAGAAGTTCTAGAAATATTTAAAATTAATATATATATATATATATATATATATATATATATATATATATATATATATATATATATATATATATGCCGTCCATTTTCAGTAACGGCTTAGTTTTGGGATGCCAGAACCAAAATTAAAAAATAAGAACTAAAGAATGCGTAAAGAAAGATATTCCACCGAGAATTTCTAAATGCAAATTAAAAAAATACAACAATTTCGACAATGTAAAAATTTAAAACGTTGAAGGAAACAATTATTAGATGTAGCATAAATGTACAAAGAATGGAAAACAAAGAGCAACTATCGCTGAAAGAAAATAACTCTTTGTTCTTTTTTTTATGTGGTTGCATGACAGCTAATTCAAACCTGTATTTTTATTGCTATCCAAATGAATATTTTTTATATGTTTTTCCTTTGGGTGAACCTTTTTTAATACACATTCAAATACATTTATAAATCAAAGGGCAATAAGAAACAGAAATTCTGAAAAAGTAATTTCTGATACCCAATTACTGGTTGTTACTTGGGCATAGTCACAATGGTCATCAGGAAGCCAAAGTGAGTCACATTTCGGTTTTATATACCTTATAAAGAGCCACACTACCTTTACATAGTATTAAATACATAAATTCATTTCTAACTTAATTGAAATAGTACAAAAGTGTTAAGTGCTATATAAATTATACAGAAAAATATATAATTAAAAGTATGAATTTTACAAAATAATTATTTCAAAATTTTATTGATAAAGTATAATAAAAAATCTACAATATTTAACTAAAACCTTTGGTAAAACAAGAGAAATTGACCGTTAAATTTGTTAAATTCGTTCTCAGAAATTTTGTAAGGTGATAATTAGTCAACTGTGAACGATATTTCGATTTTGTAAAATTCATCGAGAAGTTAAGCCAATAAGTTTTATAAAAGAATTCAATTTAGACAGCTAGTAGCTGTTTTTAAATATATATATTTTGATTTGGGTATAAGTTTCTAAAACTCAATTATGGAAATAGATCTGTGCTGTATTTGCAATGTCTCTTTCAATCCTTTCTGCTTTATCACACGCCAACAAGTGCGTATTGAAAAAGCAAGATTCAGTTTAGAATTCCTTTTTCAGTTGAAGAATACGCCGATTTCTCATGTAATAGCAAAACATTTTCAACCAATTAAAGGCTTTATCTTCAAAATATCTTCACGGCTTGCAGTTTTTGTAATTTGGGTTTTTTACGGTGATGGGTGATTGGCCCATCGCCCAACCCTTCTCTTTTATCTGGGCTGATGAAACGACCAAGGTTCTTTCACCAGGCAAAGAAACCAAGATGACATTAATAGAAGAGGAAACAAAAATAAGTAGATAGCGTTTCACAGGCCATGTCTTGAAAATGGACAAAGGTGAAATATCCGCTGTTGCCCTCGAGTGGACACCGTAGGGGAAAACGTAGAAGAGGCCAGCTAAAATTAATCTGGAGCATGAAAACAGAAAAAGAAAGGGAAGAAGCTGGAGGGTCCAGTTGGCAGGAAGCAAGAGTGGCTGCGACGGACAGGGCACAGTGGAAAGCAAGACTTGAGGCCTTATGTTCTACAATGCACTAAAAGAAATGATGATGATGATGCAAGGCCTTCACGTAAACCAGCCTGAACTGAAATAAATCGGTTGAAAATTTTTTGCTGTAACACAAGAAATCTGCACATTCTTTAGTAAAAGAAATCATTATAAGGTTTGATAAGATCTTCCCCAGATTGAAATAGTTCCCCAGCCACTATTTCAATAAGCATTATTTCGCAAATTGACAATTCATCTACAATAATATCTCAAATAAATGACTTTACCAAATAAGCATGAGAGCCGCATTTGTCAACCGGTGTCATATACAAAGCAAAGCAATAAACAAAACCCATTACCTATTCCACCACCTGGAGAAGAAGGATATTTCGGACCAGACGAACGTCATGTCCTTGTACTTGGCAAGTTTGTCCGCCATGTTGTTAAGGATGTGTGCGGTGTAAGCCATGAAATAGCCATCAAACGTTTTGAGCCAACCAGGATCATTGTGCGAATGGGGTATAACAATAACCTGCAATAAAAGAAATAAATCACTGGTTAAAAAGATACCTTACAAATTTTTTTTATTTATTAAATGCGAATCTGTTGACTTTTAAGTCATTAGGCTTCTGCTCTCCAGTATTTTTCAGCAATACACTTATAACAATTTAATGCAGTGAATTTGTCTATGAGTTTAGCAATCATACTTCATTTGGTCCAACATAAACACACAGGCAAAGACATATTTATGGGGTTCTGAACCCTCTCCGAAATATTTTCAATGTATTCACTGCAAGATATTTTTAACTTATTAAAATGTGTGTATATTATTACGAGGCGAGTCAAATGAAAGTGAGCCAATGCGAATATATGACAGAGTACTTTATTTAAAAGTAGTCTCCATGGACATTGAGACATTTGTCCCATTAACAAACGAGCCGCGCGATTCCCGTCTTATAAAACTCCTTGGGCTGCTGATTCAATTAGACTGTAACTGCCTCTTTTTTCAGTTTCCCAAAAATGTGAAACTCGCTATCGATGCACATTTTCTGTTCTTGTCTAATCAGCTCATCAACCTGTATCCAGGGTGATTGCAAGGTGTCTTTGGCCCGGTCTTAGATCGTCTTTGTAACTTTCACGTTCTTCTCTGAACCGTTTGCTCCAACGCTTCACGGTGTGTCAATGAGATGCAATGTTCACCGTACACGGCAGTCATACGGCGACTAACTTCTTGTTGGGAAACACCTTCAGCTGTCAAAAACCTGACCACACCACGCTGTTCCCTCTTTTGGAGTATCAATTATGTCACGCTACAGTCTTCAACACAGTGTAGGAGAGCTTTAAAGAAATTTAACCATACACTTTCGCTTCACTTTCGTAAATGAGGGATGTCTCTGTGCTACGCTCGTGCGTCGCAGATGATGATCTAAACTATTCTTGAGAAGGGGGCATTGGCTCACTTTTGTTTGACTCGTCCTTGCATATATGGAGCGATCCTCGACGAGAAGAGAAACTGTTATCTAACTTTACTCTTGTTAGCGTTCTCTTGATTCGTTGCTTTATTTTAAATTCGTCTGGTAAATACTGAAGCGTAAATTTAAATGTGCTCCAGTATTAATCAGGCAAATTAGAACCTGGAATAAATTTAGAAAGCAAATTAAAAGACAATATGTGACTGTCAATATATTTTTCAAGATAGAATGAAATCCCGTACAACGCTGTTGACCATTTTATGACGTATTTATGCATGCATGTAAAACTATGTATGCATGTATGTATAGGACTTATATAGGCATGTACGTGTTTGTGTGAGTGTGTGTGTATAAATGAAACTTTTTTTATGAAATCAGAAGTTCATTCTACTTTAAATTAAGACTTTAAAACTTTAGATCCTCTCCCGAAGTATTCTTGAAAAGTATTCCAGCTACGTCACAGCACACATGTGAAAGGACAATATTAAAATTATAAACATGGGCATGGAAGCAACTGTGTCTAATCAAAATTCTTAAAGTTTCAGTTGCAGCTAAACGGATAGCACCAAGAAAACAACGGCAACATGAGCAAAGAACACTCTTTTAACAATGAGTGTCGTGGTAGCTCAGTCGACAAAGTGAGCGATCTCGTAACTGAAGGCCTTTCGGATTGGGTATCGAGTCGGCCTAAGATCCGTGTTCGTTAAGGGTGACTGGTGCAAGTAAAATGTATTCTTAGTCAGAATTCCAGATAGAAAATTTAGTTTTCAGCAAACTTGCAGCAGTCTTGCTTTGCAAGCCTGCTAACTTTCAGTAAGTTCAGAATTGCAAGTTTGAAACAAGACTGCAGTAAGTCTAAGAATTTTCGCTTGCTTCAAGGTTGTCATGACAAGGTTTCCCCAGTTTTGCAGCAAAATAGCGTTTCACAGGAATGGTCACTTTATGTTCCGTATAACTTGCAGGATTTTTGCTGTAAGTTTGTCACGTCAAATTTGTTGTGACAAGATATTATCCAGAAAAAATTAAACTTGCTGCAAGTATGCATGCTATCTGGGATGTCCCTGGATTTCTCAACCTCTGAGGGTGGCAGGCCAAGCCTGGGTGGGGGCTCTTCAGCTAAGTTCTTACTTCTAAATTACGAGGACCCACTTTGAGCGAAGTCGTTCTTTCACCCTAGCGGTGATCTTCATAAAAAAGAAAGGCGCACTCCATGCCTTAATTCAAGTAGCCTATGGCTCACGTAAAAATGCACCTATTATATACATAAAGGTGTACGATTAGTTGGTATACTTTTAAATGAGAACAATATACAGAAATTTATTAATGTGTGTATGTGTGTGTGTGTGAATTGAAGTCGGCGAAAACTTCCTTAAATATATTTCATATATATATATATATATATATATATATATATATATATATATATATATATAATTTTAATATATTACAAACATTAACATATACATACACGCACACAAACATATTATATATATATGCATATACATACATACATATATATATATATATATATATATATATATATATATATATATATATATATATATATCAAAAATTTAGGACAAAAATACAAGATACAGGAAATAATTTGTGTTTCTCCAGGTAATCACACGATATACATATGAATCAAGACGATATTGAAAGAAGAAAATAATATGTGAAAAATCTCAATCAGGAGACATATTGATTCATCTTTATTTCACTTCTTTTTTTGCAACAGAGACAGTAACAGTAATTATTAACTTTAAATGACGAATTTCCAAAATGCTGCCCTATTTAAGATATAAATAAAAAATTTATTTTATTTTAATGTATTACTCCATATTACGAAAGTAAATAATTTTTATAAAATTAGATCCTTATTGATGATTTAGAACATTTTTTTTTCTAAACATAGCAGAACCTTTTTTATAGCGAATCAAAAATAGTCTGCTATAATAAAGATTTTTAAGACTTAAAAAGTACTATGTCCTCTTAAAAAGCTTTTTTTTTTCGTTACGAGAAAGATTGATTCTAAAAATATTGCCCTTACTTGTCTGGAATAAATAACAATCAGTAGTTGCTTCCTAGAATAACTAACGATATAGGAATCTATATTTACCTTATCTATTTTACACGGAGACTGACATTTCTACCAAACGATTTTTATTTTAGCCTATGAAGACGGAGTTTCTTGATTTTCCCAACTTTTTATATCGGTTGATATCGATTCAGTTTGTCCCAATTTTTTCGCATCTCTATCGATAAGTATTACCGCCTAGTATGCCAGTCTGGTTGCATTAGTGTCTCATTTTTAACAAAGTTGATGATGACAGAACGAAAACCATTCTATTCCTTTTAAAACCTCTCTTAGTATCATTTCTACAGAAATAAGTCTGCTTGTCACGGTTCAGCTCTCCTTAATTCATGATTCATGGTTATTCGGTCTACTCCATTACCGATAATTTGTAAAAATTGGAAGATATTTTTTTCCCTCCTTGTGGCCATCAGATAAAAGAGTGAAGCAATCCATTCCACATGTACAGATAATTTTATTATTATTATTTATTTTGTTAGAAAACATTGGGCTTTCTTTCTCGTTTGATATTTGATCTGAGAAATGCATTCTTTTGCAAATAAACAAAGCACCCCTCTCTCAAATGAATAAGTCAATAAAATAATCCTATAACCTCAAAATTTTGCTTGCTATGTCTCAAATATGTAAAAAATTAAAAGTTATTTAAAACGCTTGCCTGTCAGTTTTAGAGAGTTATGGTTTCAATTCGGAATCCAATACGTTACGCTATACCAGGCCTGGGGTTTGACACAAAGACAGGGTACCCCCGCCAACTTGGCGATAAACTTTGAGCATGGCAGCCTAACATTTTCTCCTGATCTCGCCTGTCTAAACAATCTATATCTATATTTTAATTTATATTACGTTTGTTACCAGCTCTTCTCGTGCAACTCTTTTTTTTTTATAAATTAAATGTGTGTAATGCTTAAAAAATTAGATATAGTGAACTATTAATGGTTCATTAGGGCTAATTTTGCCATAAATAAAAATATAAATTTCCCATAGATATAAATGTCTGGTTTCTAAAATTCATTATAGTAAGCACTGTAATGGTTTTATTACGTTCCATAATAAGAAATAAAATACTGCAATTTTTTAGTATGACAACTTAGTTATCTTTTAAAAATTGTATTGGTTTTTCAGTAACTTTTAAAAACACAAATATAGCTTGCTACATATTGCAGTCGAGATATGTCGTAGGCGTTGGTATGGCGTCATAATGGCTTCAGAAATCACCAGAGATGGGATTTTGGTATCATAAATTCTCCTGTTTGGCGAATTCTGACATTATTAAGACGACTTCTGACGTCCTTATGACGCAGAAGTCGCCTGTGACATATATCGACTGCAATATGGTAGCACCCATATTTTAGATTATACATTACGTTGTGTCTGTACATTTAATTTTTAAAATTTGTTTTGTGAATCTCCGTTTAAATAAATCACGAGCTACCACTGCGGGGAATATTTCGAGACGATACGATTACAGTTTTATGGATGCTAAGGTTTTTTTTTTTGTTTTTTT
>CM063509.1:104722741-104737741 GCA_032207245.1 Pardosa pseudoannulata
AATAGTTCAACAGGAATTTTTATGAAGAGGGGAAACTTATGGAACAAATTCTTTACGAAACAGGTCACGCAAACACTGTTTCTATAACGACCGTTGCTTAGCAACTAGCTTCTGAAAGAGAACAAAGAACATCGAAACATCATGTAAAGTGCTATTTGTCGGGTTATGTATGGAATTCTGAAGCCAAGAAACGTCTAAAGTAGGATTTGTTCGGCCGAATTTCGAAATATTCGATATCCAATACTTCGCTTCACAGGGAATTCTTTTTTCTTTTACGAGTATGGGTGACTGCTTTCATTCTTTATTTCTTTTTTAAACTAAAAGGGGAAAAAATGCAATAAAATATACTGAAAATAGTCTTGAATAATTTAAATCTTGCACATTTTTTGACAAATGAAAAACATGTTAGCTACTTGAATCTTCCCGCTGTTAAACCTTGTGTCCAGCTTCCGATTTTGATATTTTATTTCGCCTAAAAGATTAAATAGGAAGCACTTTTGAAAATACAATTTTTTTCTGATGTGTTTGTTTACATTTAGAAGCGATAGAATATCTGTACAGAATTTCAGAGATATAACTTTTAAAGAATTTGAGATATATCAATTGAATTTGTCAATTCCTGAATAGCATCATTCTGAAATAAATTTTACGAGTATGGATGACCACTTTCATTCTTTATTTTTTTTTTAACCAAAAGAAAAAAAATATGGAATAAAATATACAAAAAATAGTCTTAAATAATTTATAGCTTACATATTTTTTGACGATTGAAAAAAACATACTTTATATAAAGTGTGGAAGCATTTTACACCGAGCTCACTTATACGAAGTGTGAAAGCACATTTATACGGAACTCACTAATACGAAAAGTTCATTTATAGGAAGAGTGGAAACACATTTATATAGATCTCATACGAAATATTTACTTATACGAAATACTTCTCGTTTCAGATGAAACAACCTAAACTTCCACACTTATGTAGAATATTATCATATCTGAATATTCAGTTATGAGAAATGTTCACTTCGACCACCAACGTAAATTTAAAAAGTAAATTTTATTTAGTTATATGAAGGAAGCAAATATTTTTTGCCACTCCAAAAGTGTTTGTTGAATATATTAATGTATGTGTTTGATTAAAACAGAAGCCAGCTGAATTTAATTCAAACGATAAAAAATAATTTTGTTGTTATAGTTTACAGATATTAATAAAAATATTGTTTCTTAACCTTTAGAGTACGTTTATTATTTAAAAAATAATAATATTATATTATACTCGGTACTCGGCGGGAGTTTCCTTGCACCCCCAGATTTTTTTTTTTTTTATACTCGAGTTTTAATCGACTATGTCATCTTAAAGAAAGTGAACTAAAAAGTATGTAAATAGACATCTCTATACTAATATGTACTTTATAAAAAAATTTCTTTTCCTTTAAATTACATCTACTTCTCCGACAGAATATCAAATCCGGCGACTAAATTTTGTGGCCAAAATTGGTAACTTGGCGACTTTATTTGTATGTATTCAAGTGGCCCTCACTTCCG
Source organism: Pardosa pseudoannulata (assembly GCA_032207245.1). Taxonomy (NCBI): domain Eukaryota; kingdom Metazoa; phylum Arthropoda; class Arachnida; order Araneae; family Lycosidae; genus Pardosa; species Pardosa pseudoannulata. Next base: position 104,724,288 of record CM063509.1, read on the forward strand.
TTACACAATCTTCCTTTCTGCAAGTGAGCCTAAAAAACAGTCAGTAATAAACAATGATACCAATTTTATATTATTTTATCCCCTTAACCATATCTCTAAAATACCGTATTTCATGCTGATTTCCAACATAAAAGAAATTTTTTTTTTAATATTGTGGCTGATTTTGTTCCACTTTTTAATGGCAATCTTCCACAGTGCATCCAATGCTTCGAGATGCAGCTGCAGCTGATAAAAAACTTGTTTTTAAAATCAAAATATACAACCAATAATGGGGTGACTTGGGTGGAATATTTTCAATTTCGTTTTAATTTCTCATTTTTTCTATAAACAAAGAGCAGTAAATTTGGAGGTGTAACTGTGAGACTTATACTGGTGGAACTTGTTTCTGTAAAGTGATAAAATGCTTTCTACGAAAATGGACTTTAAAACATATGTCGGATAGTAATCCAACTTGTTTTGCCATTTTTTCAACTTTCCTTATTTTGAGTTTTTTTGGTATTAAATAATCTAGCAGTTATTATAAAACTTTTTGTAAAATTTTGCTTGTATTTTCTAAGTTCTTTTCAGAGTTCTTAAAAAAAGTGAGGCTTTAAGATATAATAGGAGATACATAACTTTGTTGGGTATGCCAATTTTTTTAATTACCTTTTGTCCAGTGAAATGTAAACTTCGATTTTCCCTTCCTTTTTTATTCATTATGACAGTTTAGCGTGCAGAAATATTAAAATCATGAACGCGTTTTTTTAACAATCGAATGGCAGCATCTTTCTCAGCACAAAATACAGCATTCGAACTATTTGCTTACTTTCTTGCATAATTTTAAAGCAAAGAATAGTCTTAATAAATACAGACGATAATGAAACCCTTATTTCGAATTGATGCCATTCAGGCTCGTCTTTTATTCATTCTAATGAGATTCATGGAGAAAGTCAATATTATTTCATAAATGTCAAAACATTATCTGTATTTAAACTACACCCCTCGTGATAGTGCGTGGCGTACAGAATTAGATAATATGGTCTTTAGTTACACTATTTTTGTAATCAGAGTAGAAAATGTGTGTTTTATTGCATTTTAAAAACTATAAGCATTATTTAAGTCAAAAAGGCAAGAGTAATTTTTTTTCCAGTATCTTGTATCTGAGATTGTTTTAAATAAACTTAGAAATACAAATTTTAAAAAGGGGATACAGACAACGTGTGAACTCAGTTTTCATGATTTTAAGCCAATGTAGCCAAAAATGCTTACTTACATCGGTGATTTAAGAACATAAGAAACTGTTACATTCAGTTTGAAAAGTAAATTTATATTGAGAGAACAGCAAACTAATTTTTTAATAAAAAAAGCACATTTCATTTTATCACAGTCGAAATAGAAAATTTAAATAAAACGCCAAAATTACGAATTGTAAATGGAATTCCAAAGGATTTCAGCTTATTTAATAAGGAAAGCGGGGGGGGGGGGGGAGAATGTTGGAACTTAATTAAACTTGAACAAACAAATACAAGACATGGGATGCAATCAAAGACATCAAAATTTCATTTATAAAACTTTTTATTCCAATTTAGCTGAGAATGCGTACATTAAGAAAATAAACACATAAGAAACTATCTATTTCAATTTGAAGAGTAAATTCATAATGAGAAAACGCCAAAATAATTACATTATTTATGGGGGAAAAATCTCTTCCTCTGATTTAATTATTACTTCTGAATCGTAAACTCCATAAATTATTCAAAGCAGCTAAGAATCACCGAGGATGATGAAATCTTTTATGACAATGTTTGGTTGTTTGGGTGAAATACACAATATGTAATCATAAATCACGCTCGAAAGCATGTTTTTCTTTCATGCCGAACATGACATAGACCTCATGGACGAATAACAATACTAAAATCATTACCATGACAAAAGAAATATTCCGACAGAAAACCTTTTATAAGAAAACTTAAAATATATACGTTCTCCGTATATTTTATGCTTCTTTTTCGCGATGAGAACAATAAACAACCAGCAACGGTTGCCGTGAAAAATGGCTTAAACGGCTGTCACCGATGGATGTTCGCTTACAAAAATTGCCAAGAGTGTGGCGGGGAGGCAGATATTTTACCGAAGGTTTTACGTCAAAAACATATGTTCGGAGACAACAGAATGTGTCAGATGGCGATAAACAATAAAACGCTAGCGTAGGAGCAATAAGAAAAGGTTTGAGCCTCAAAATCATAAAAGAACATTAACGTGATGTGATAGAATAACTAAAAGTTTAAAATTTAAATTTGATATCACAGATAACGAGTGAGACTCGTGAGGATTTTCTATTGATGGGTGTAGACTAGGGCTTGTAAATTTACCGCCTGTTTCATTTACGTGTAATTCGGTAAATAAAAATCTGAATAAATATTTATCAGTAATTCACCAGTAATGTTTTCCCCGAAAAGTAGATTTTACATGTAAAATAATTATAATAATTTACATTTTTTTTTATCATACTCAAACATGAACCGCATTTGTATCAAAAAACAAAATGCATTTAGTGATGCAAAATAGTAATTAATGTATAATTTTTATACTTAATTATCACAAAATATTAAATAATAAATTTAATTTAATTATTACTTTATAAAATTAATTTAATTATTACTTCATAAATTTTTAATCTTTCATTTTTAATGAAAGATTAAAAATGCTAAACATAAAATGTAACTATGCAATGCGTAGTGCATATGTAATAGATAATTCTTATAACTAGATATATAGTATGTTCTTAAAAAAATAATTTGACCAAAGGTTTATTACATAACAAGCAAGTGTGCCCGGGCTTTGCTACGGTTAACTTAATATATTACTTTTAAATAAAGATTTTTTTTTCGTGCATAACTCTCTAAATTCGTCACAGTGCAGTTCGAGTCATTGGCATATTTATATATTTCTATTATAAGCGTATTATAACAATATTCAGTTTTCATACTACTGTATTACGTACAACTTTAATAGATCTTGCCATATTACGTGGTAGAATAGGAAGCAGAGGTTTTGACAGCAACAGCGCTAATTTTGTTGGTAGTAATAAATGTTGTCCAAAATTAAGGAAATTTATAACAAACCACATGGTTTTGTATGAAACAGAAACACACATTCATAGTGACAACCATATGAATATAAAGATAACTATATAAAATGATAGGTTTTTATTTGCCTATGAGAGTCACTGAAATTTGTACTTTTTGTTGTTAGAATATTGTTGATAAACATTTCATTGTAGCATAAAAAATTAACCAAGAATTAAATTTAAAATTAGTTCTTATATAAAAATGCTATAATTTGCGTCACATAGAAATGAAAGGTAATCTCTTTATATCTAAATTTCCAGGTCAAATCGAATTGATAGTAAGCAGACGATGTTTAAATAATATAAAATAAGAAATGAATAAATGAAATATTTAAAGGAATGACGTCATAATGATAGAAAAATATCCTTTTCACCTATTTATTACGTGATAAATTGACAATTTTAATCTCCCGCTTTTAACCGAGGAAAACTGCGTTTAAAACAATTACTTGGGATGACGTGACATTGCTTCTTTCACTTAGTTATGATGCGATAAATTAAAAAGTTAATCGTTTGCGCTTAACCGAGGAAAATAATGTTTAGAATAATGACATGAAACGTTCGAAAAAGGGGGAAGGAATGGATTTCGAACGTTAAAATTTTTCAAAACCCTTCCTAGGGATGTATCTAATAATTACCCAAATTTTCACGGCGATTGGATGTATGGTTTTTGAGTCTATTGAGTACAGACAGACAGACGGACAGACAGACAGACACAAATTCATTTATATATATATAGATGACACCTAATTTTGGTATAAAACAAACTATAACTTCTGGAAGTAATTTATCTGGTCCCTCACCCCTTGGTTGAAGGGTCTCTGGATTCTGTTACGTTTCTAGCACCAAATAATTTCTCTTTCACGAAAGATAAAACTATTGTAGATGCCAGGGGTCAGATTTTAAGACAATCCCAGCCCCTTAAGACCCCTCCATGCTATGGTCCATTGCAAGTCATTACCACAGTGTGGAGCGGGTATGGCTTATGGTGGTCAACGGTGGCAGAGGATAAAATGGCCTTTTTCAGAGGATGGTTTTGGAAGCGGTTTTTCTCCAAACATTAAGATGGAAAAAAATTTGCTATAATAAAGATTTGAAGTTGCGAGAGGCTCTCTAAATTTCAAAAGAAGTGGATGTAATGCTTATCTGGAAGAAAACGCCGTGAAATTGTATCTGTCAGTTACGAATTCGTTAATCGTAACAACTATGTAGAATTTGCGAAGATTCGACGTAGCTCAGTCGGCAAAGGAGTCGAACTCACAAGAGGAGGGTTGTGGATTCAAGGCTCCAGTCGTCCAAAGACTCGCCATGCTTATTAACCCTTTGAGTACGGGCGTAACATATATGCAGCATCATTTAAATTGAGTCAGAGGACGGTTGCAGCACGTATGACATTTTGTATAGAATATTTTATTAATATTTCTTATAACCAATAGATGTAGCCCTATATCTGTTATAGTAAAATTTGTCAATTCCAGACATTCAACTGAGATAATTTAAAAGATGTTGCATATGTGATACGTCCGTCCTGAAAAGGTTAATGGCGTCTAGAGCACGTAAATTAGGTTCATGATCGCAATGCCCTCTAAGTTCCCAAACGACACCTCTGGAGGTGGCAGATCAAGCCAGGGGTCTTTTGCTTGTTCCCTGCTGATAAATTTCGAGGACTCACTTTGAGCAAAAAGTCGTTTTTTTTTTATCCTTGCGGTGCTTTTTAAACGAAAGGTGCCTCAGTTCGCCTTAATTCGTACAGCCTATGGCGCACGTGTTTGGCAGTAGAAACAACACAATTCTTAAATTTGCAGATCTCGCATACCCTTCTCCAATAGCTCAAATTCGCTTGTTAAGTTTGAGAGATTTGGCACCAGATGGCGTAGTGGTTATCACAAAAGGCTATCTAAGTCTAGTTGTTCCATCTGGCAAGGTATTATGAATTCTGGCGCATCCTTTACGGATAGTTTTATCTGTAAAATGATCTCTGTATGCTTGTGCCAAATAAGCTCCCGAACATGATTCGATTGTTTTAATCCCTTTATCTATCATAGTAGTTTCGATCCCTCTGTGCCTATAGTCCACAATTTTCTGTAAGTCACTGTCCTACTGTCCACTTTATTAAATAATTGGAGTATCACATTTCACATTCGAGAAAGTCTAAATGAAGTACAGAAAAAAATATGTATTATTGTAATCGTTCTTCAATAAACACTAACACCAAATAGCTCTCAACTTATTTATTAGCATATTCTAAAAGAGCACAAAACAGCTTCAAAACAAAACTTAAACATTTAAACCTAGAAACAAAAATTAAGTTCAAATTCAAGTCCCAAACAAAACACTGGACAAGGTATCCTAACCGCAGTTGGAAGTCGACTGACATAGTTTCTTGTTGTCGCCACTAGATGGCGAGCAGGGCCGTAACTAGATCCTTTAGCGCCCGTGGCAAAAAACTGGTACGCGCCCCTACCACCATATATAGTGAGAAAATATGTAAACATGATTTTTTTTTTTTTTTTTGTATCATATATTGAGAATAAACTCGCAAAATATTTTGTTAATTCTTAAAATGTTCCTAGTATATTAGTTTTTAATTTTTCTTGTATTTTTACCTTATTACTATTTAAAAATATTTTTAATAAACTGAATAGTTCTTTTGAGGTGAATATATTCTATTTGAACGTTGAATTTTCATAGAAAATTGGTGGATTTCTAAATTTAAATTTAGTTTTAATGACTTTAAATTTTAAAACGAATACCCGGATTTGTATTAAGGCATATTAGTAGTGTTTGGTAAACATTTTGTAAGAATGTATAACAAGTTTAGTCTCTAGAAGCATTTTAAAAAATAAGAAAATTCATTTAAAAAATCATTTATGAACACATTGGATTTTATAATTAAAAAAAAAACTATTTTTCAACTTTTCCTTATTTCTACTCGGGGCGAATCGTTCACTTTCGGACCCATTTTCTTCATGGTGTGGCACTCCTAAGACTGTTGCGCCCTTGGCAGATGCCACCTTTGTCATGATCTAGTTACGGCCCTGATGGCGAGTGCCAAAAATAGTTCTGTTACATAATTTAATACACGCACAAGGAATTCATATGGGTCCACATCAGATTCTTTTTTTTTCTTTTCTAATTCTAAACCTATACTACGCTTTAAACTGAAAAAAGAATCTTGGGTAAAATTTCAAAAGCTAGTGTAAGTCAAAACTTACATTAATTTACACTAACTAACGAGCTGTTAATAAAATTCTTGTTAATAGCTCATTCTCATTTGATAATGCGGCTTTCATATGAGATGGAGGAAAATAAAAAGTAAAAAGAAAATCATTTTACAGTGAAATCCAGTAGACATAAATGTTTCTTACTTTAGAATTATAAAGTAATATCAATGCTTTCGTGTCCAAACTAATGAATTTAAACCATTAAAAATAACTTTTCGATTGTAAAAATTATTACCTACGAAAACAAAGTGGCAACAAACATGCATGTCAAAAAAGCATTAATTCAAACCGGAACAGCGCGTGTTAAGGATAGCAACGGTCTGTCAAAATTAACAAACAATATAGCATGCAAAGACAATGCATGAGGATGAGCTTAATTATGCACACGATAAGAACAATGAAAAATTTACTCTAACGCCACTGCAAACAATGAAAAGTTAACTGTGCTGGAAACAACGAAGAGTTCCAGAGTTGAAAATAGAAAATTTCAAGCTTTTGTTGGATTAATTAGATTCAGAACACGTTTCTGTAAGATATACGTCTCACAGACAAGTGGAAATGAATCTTCTCAAATCCTTACATTTTAGTCATACTTCATAATCATTGGAGCTCGCGACGTAAAATCGCTGGGTGCTGCAACTCCACCATCAGGTCCGGTAGACCCAGAACTAAATGCCCCCAAAATTTAAATTTATTTTTTTTTTCAAGCAGCAATTGTTTTTTCTGAATTCCAGAAAAGTCAGTTTCAATTTTGCCTCAGTATGACTCCCTTTCTTTATTCTGTTTAAATCAAGACTTTTCAAAACTCAGAATGCGACATTCATTGTTAAAAAACTGTATTACAGATATATTTTAAAGAGTATATGTGTATGGGGTCGGATTAATAAACAGTAACTGACCAAAAAAGGGTAGGTTTTTGCCAGGATAAGGGTGTTTTTTCCTCCACGTCGAATGATGATCGAACGGCTGAGTGCTGCTCTTCGGTACCGGAGTTCAAAGGTTCGAATGTTGCTGTTGGCATGGATATCTTCACAGAGATCATTAGACACAGAACTTCCTGGGCTTAGCCCTCTAGTCCTGTGATACGTTCGATTTGGGAAAACAACTAATAGATTTGAATAGTCTATGGGTAATGAAAAAATAAAACTAGGCAATGGTTGCTTGAGTTTGGGCAGAACACATAATACATAAACAAAATTACGAATAAATGGGAGAGAGGAGAACAGCATACGAGATGCCGGTAAACAGTGTCTAGCAGTATTGAGATTAAACAGTGTAAGGGTTACACATGAGAAGATAATTTTTTTAACTAAAAAGAAAAACTAAGGGCAAGGTAGCAAGGCTACTGGGTCGAAGACAGAAATTTTATCCTAGCAGGCTAGGAGAAATCTTGTCAGATCCAAATCAAACTTTCTAGTCCAATAGAATTTATGGGCTAGCAGACCAATGGCAATCTTAGATGAGGAGACCCACCAAAGTGTGGCCTTAGCAGTAGATGCTTCATGAGAGTTAAGTTAGGAGAGCAGTAGGGGAGTGGGCACAGGCAATGCGGCATGGATGTCGCCATTCGGAATCGGCTTTAAGTAATAGGTCTTGGTCTCATTAGCCTCGTCAGCTAAACAGTAGACCGTAGTGCTCCAAAGAAAATCTATTTTCTCCACACGTTAGATAATGATAAATGCACTAGTTGCATGGATAGCACTGTTTCTCATAAGGTACAATGAAAACAAGCAATGTTTTGCCAACGAAAAGTTGAGTTGTAATCAGCACTCATATTTGTTTACAAACATGCACTTTCTCTATACATGAGCTGCCCCTGCTAATAATACAAGCGGAAAAGTTTTGTTTTGTTTGGAGAGCAACGATCTACTGTTTTGTTACATGAGGACTAATGAGACTTACTGTTAAAGCTGATTTTGAACGGCTACGAACGTCCATGCCAGTAGTGGGTTTCGAAACTATAAACTCCGGTACCAAAGAGCAGCACACTACCCATTCGCCCATCGTTCGTCTCAAGGAGAATAAACCCGAATAGGAAAGATTTGTGGGGAATCTAAAACAATATTTTTCAAACCGAAAAGAAATCTGTATTTTTTATACAGAGAAATAAATCAGTTATAATAATAGGCTTTATACCTCTAGAATGCTTCCGGGTGGTACACCTCTAAAAAGTCTAAACGGCATCCATTTTCTTTCTTGGATGTGGAAGAAAAGTGAAAGTGATTAACATTGAAAATGCTATTTTAAGTTATAATTTAAAGTTCTAGGGGTTTACTCTGGACGTTTGCGAGTCGGTTCGCATGTTCGATGTGATGCCATTTTGATGTCAACTTGCGGACTTTATGCGAGCAAATGATCAAGCTGACGTCAAAATGACGTCACAATGAACGTGCGAACCGCTTGCAACGTCCGGAGTAAGCCTGGTAATGTGGTATTTTATTGTTTAGTGTATTATAATTTTTTCACTGTAATCGAATCAAAACACTTATTACGTATTGTAAGCACCGAAAAAGTAATCTCACGGATAAAATCTCGATATTTTCTTATGAAATAATAAATGTATTCTTTCATAGGTTGATAGATTAAAAATGACTCGTTTTTTGGATGAATACTTGTAAACCATTTCAGCGAAATCCAATTTTAATTTAATTTAATTTAAATCCAGTTCTGAACTCATGTTAAGTTAGAATTGGTTTGAAGAGGCTAATTCGTAGTTACACTACCATATAATTGTGTAAGAGTTAATTGGTAATTTACCTTAAATTAACGCGGTATAAAGGGACTTTGATCCGGTTTTAACAGCCAAACCGCCAACTAAAGCTAAATTGCAATTAACTATCACGAAGTATATGGCATTTAATCTGTCATTAGCTATCATCAGCCACTGTAGTGAAATCCAATTTTAATTTAATTCCAGTTATAATCTCATGTTATGTTTAAATTCTCATTTGGTAAGGGCCGGTCTCAGCAAAGTCGTTTAATTGCTAACCGCGATTAACCCATGGCGCCACCAATGGTGGGACTCAATTCTTCGTTTAAACAGAGATTATTCGACGTCAGCCCTTAAACGACTTTGGTGCTACTGGCCCTACGACAAATCGTAGTTTAACCACCATGTATTTAAGTAAGAGTAATTAGTAATTAACCCTACACTAACGTAGTATAAAGGAACTTTAATTCGACTTAACATCCAACTAAAGCCAATTTGTAATTAACTATCGCGAAAGCACATGCCATTTAATCAGTGATTAGCTGTCTGGTGTGCGGAGAACAGATTGATATACTACAAAAAATGCTGTTAATGAATTTACTTTTTTTTTGTAACCACTTGCGAGTACAAGTACTGAAGAGTCCCATCCCTTACGATTGATAAATTTAAATTTTATTTGGCAGATATTTACGCTAATGGGTCTTCTAATACACTTATAATTTTAAAGATTTTACACTGAGAGGGGGTTACCAAATACGAGATACAGTCATTTTCAGAGCATTTAGGAAGAGTTCCTCAATTAAGATTTTGGCCATATAGAATATACTGCTGAATCTGAGAAAGACATTTCAATTAATAAACGTAACGGGTAAAAAAAGAGAAACCACTTTTCCTACAACAAAAGTAATGTCTCTCGAGAGACAGGGGGAAGGGCGAGATCTTTTAAATGAGGCGTGGATGCATTTTGCAGCTGCTTTTAAAAAATGACATTTACGAGAGAGAAAAAAAGCATTACTAAAAATTGCACAACTTCAAAAATACTTTATTCTTAATGTTCTCACACTAGCATACACATACACTCATATACAGGATGTGCATAAAAGAATATAGTAGTTCGATTTGGTATGGTTTAGAATGCTAAGGTCTACTGTTTTGCGACATGGGGGCTGATGAGACCCAGACCTACAGCTTAAAACTGATTCCGAACGGTGAAAGTTGTAAGCAGCGCCTTACTCATTCGGTCGTCGTTCGACTATAGTAGTTTGAATTCGTTATATAAGGTGATCTCTCTCTCTCTCTCTCTTATATATATATATATATATATATATATATGTGTGTGTGTGTGTGTGTGTATATGTATGTATATATATAACATATATATATATATATATATATATATACATATATAACATATATATATATATATATGTATGTATGTATGTTATACATGTACATATATATGTGTTTATGTGTGTGTGTAATAAGACGGACTTCCGGATGGGTGGTTGCAGTCATGACCCATAAAACTGACACCGTTTCAGCTAAAGACCTTTATTAAGATAACGTTGGAAGACGGGTTCCCACTTCATCATAGGGAGAGGACAAACTGAGGGGTCAGCTACTATGAAGTTATATGTAGAAGACCCTTAACAGGTAGGTCAACATCTCAATCAAAATCTGTGGGGAAAATCTGCCTCCTACAGCGTGCATCTCCTTTTTGTTTGGAAAGTTCCTAACTTGTCCGCTAGGGCAATGTAGAGTTATAATTGGTTAGACCCTTTCTCTGAGGGCGTAAACTGTAGCCCCAGTGGTCAATTTAGGTTATGTGTTATAAAGGGGAATGCAAAACGAATTTTATTCAATTAAGTTTGAAAACCCCTGAGAAATTCTCTCTCTTCACACACGCACACATCATATAAAGAGTTGTGTGCATCGAGAGAAAGACGTGCACTAGACAGATAGATATTTCATATCCTTCATAAATTATATTTCTATTTGCATCTACGCGTATTAAAATTAAATTAGTTTCTGGACTGAGATACTGCAGTTATGTATTAAAAAATAGGAGAAAAAAAACTAAAAGGACTAATGAATAATTTCTCAATTAAATTTAACTATAAGTCAACATAATATGCTGTAACCAAGAAATACATTTCAATTAGAGACCACGTTAAAAAAATTTCTCTTGCACAAATGAGATCTCGACAAAATGTCGAAATCTTTTTCTTGTTCTCTTAAATAAGACGTGATTGAGTCTGCTAGTGACATTTAGACAGCGAGATAATTAATTGCAAGTACAAAAGTTACTTGAAATGCTAAGGCTGTTTGTCTCAGATTTAAAAAAAATTAAATATCATTTACTTTATTAAATTTTATTTCCTGGTTCTGCTGCAGTGAATTCCCGTTCAGATTTAATTCCTTATTCTGATTTGACGAGAAATTCCTTTCAAATTCTATTGTTGGTTGCCCCTGACATAATTTTACGTTATTTTAAATTCTATTCCTGGTTCTCGCTGTAGTGAATTCCCGTCCTTTCAGATTTAATTCCTTATTGCCAGTGACGTGAATTTCATTCCTTTCAAATTCTATTGTTGGTTGCCCCTGACATAATTTTACGTTATTTTAAATTTTATTCCTGGTTCTCGCTGCAGTGAATTCCCGTCCTTTCAGATTTAATTCCTTATTGCCAGTGACGTTAATTTAATTCCTTTCAAATTCTATTGTTGGTTGCCCCTGACATAATTTTACGTTATTTTAAATTCTATTCCTGGTTCTCGCTGTAGTGAATTCCCGTCCTTCCAGATTTAATTCCTAATTGCCAGTGACGTGAATTCAACTCTTTTCATATTCTTGATTGCCGTTCACGTGTATTTACGTCATTTCAAAATACATTCCTGATTGCTTCCGACGTGAATTCACGTCATTTCAAGATTTATTTGTATCTGAAAGAAAGATGTATAACACCACTGTATGTAATACTTGTACTAACACAAGTAAGAGATCATTATATACAAACATGGAAACATTCATTTTTTTAACCTTTGAAAAAATTCAACAGACATGAATCGAAAATTAATTCGAAAACTAACAATGTCTGAAAAAACTTTTAAAGCACGTGAAAAGCACAAGCATTTAGTGAGTAAAAATAATTACTGCGGAGTCTTTCAAGAGTCCTTAAAAAACAAGTCGAAAAATCCGTTTTCTGCCTTCTTTTACTTAGAATTTTTAAGCACGTCAAACTTTATTCACCAACATACATTTTTTATCCCGAAAATACTACAAACCGAATCTTAAGTATTACGCATACGGTAAGTGAGCAATGCTCTTTACTGTGAAGTAAACAATTTTTTCAAAAGATAAAGAAAAGAACAATGTTGTTCCACTCTACAGTTTGCATAAGCCCTTGCCAACAAAGGAACACAAAATTTAAAAGCATTCTCCCGAAGTGGATAAACGTTCGGTACACCATCGTTTGCAGAACAAATGACGATTCTCGAGCGAATAGATATGCAAGATTTCATGAATCATGTATGAAGTTTTATAGCTCATGCCTGGAGTGGTTTCGGGAGAAATCGCATTTCCGGATGGAGGACTTCGAAAAAGAAGACAGAACAAAAGCTATTAAACTTTTTAAAAAGGGGGACTCATTCCATTTGCGTAACAAAGCTAGGGAATTCCCTTTTGTGTGTGACCAAAGGGATATGTCGAACGAAATGGTTCCGAAACAAGGAGAATAGAGGATCCAGAATAAAAAGGGAGGATTGAAATTCCAAAAGTTTGGAAGAATACGGCCCAGAAGCGATTTCTTTTGAATGAGAAATTTAAGGTAAAAAGCCTTTCAAACTCGGGGAAATTTTTCCGATTTGAAAGGCCGAAATAAACTGCCTATTCAATGTAAATGATAAACTACTGGACATTTCTAAAACTTCAATTTCCAGAGGATCGATATTTTTTTAACCGACATAACAAAATTCAAATATTATGTGGATACAGAAAAATACAACATTATTGCTCATAAAAATGTTTTTTTCTTTAAAACAATATTTTCCCATTTGATTCATTATTTTGCAAATTTCATACTTTACTGTATGGATTTCTAACTTGCAAGCTCGAGCGGATTTAACAACGGGCATTCAGAGCGAGTGCTTAGGGCAATCATGGTAGACCCTCAGATGTAGATTCTGGCTGCCCATAAACCCCCAACTTTGCACCTTTTTCTTATGGGAATATAACAACATACAAATTTTCAATCAACTACTAAAACCGATAGTAAACTTACATTCGCTTTTTTTCATTAACAACCAAAGTGATCCGTGGTAGCTCAGTCGGTAAATGGAATTCATATGTTGACCCAGCCGAAGCCATAAAACCAGTTGGTAAAGGCAACGATTTCGAACTGGAGGGTTGCGGG
>CM063509.1:104742741-104760241 GCA_032207245.1 Pardosa pseudoannulata
GCTAGTTTGGGTTTTTTTGCAGGCCGGCAGTGAATCTGAAAGGGAGTACTTCTCTTTTAGGAAGGGATCAAGTTTCGAGAAGCTGACCCCCCGAAGAAGGGAGAGAAGATCTGCAAGAGAGCAGTTGGATTCAGGGAGTCGACACAGAGCCTGCGATCGGGAGACATCTCTCTGTTCTGATGTGAGTGTAGCGAGGTGAATCTTCTAAGAGCGGGAATTTCTCCAGTCAATCTGAATAAGGCGCAACTGACGTCATATCACGCGCTTCTCTCCACTTTCCCGCCGGAGATGAGCAACCGCCAGGTATTCACTTTTCCTCCCGTTTGGACTTCCCTCGCTCGCTATCCCCAGCGGCACGGTCAATTCCTTATTAATAAATTATAATTGTTATTGTTACAAGTCATCTATTTTATTTCACCTAACCTTCTGATACCCAATGGATATTCATCTTAGAAAATAGAGGATGTTCTATCTGCACGGAAACCCCCATTCTCAATATGAGAAAACGGTACGCTCGGTTATACAAATCTGGCTAAGACAGGCTCCGAGGCTCAAATATGGTATTTTGATTTACTTTAATTTTTCATTCAATCTCTAAATAAATGTTTGTGTCCTTAAAATTTTGGAGGAAATTTAATGCATCCTCAGAGACCACCGAACACACCTGTCCCAGTAAAGTAGGTGGGCAGGTCACACGTTAGCATAGCGCCCAGAAAAGTGGGTGCGTTACAATTATTATGATTGAAGTCCCACGTTAAAAGCCAAACGATGGTTAGGGTGCAATATTTACTAGTGTAATATTTAAATTTTTTAGTTCTGTATCTTTTACTGTTTTCTTTTTTCGAAAACCGAAACTTACACATTAGTTTGTAATAGCATTTTGACCAATGTCTCCTTCCTCCTCAGTCCTGTCAAAATGACGGCCGAACGATGTCCGAGTGGATAGGGCGTTGATCATAGGTATCCGAGTTCGTCAGTTCGAATCACACTGTGGCATGCATGTTCGTAGTCATTCAGAATCGGCTTTAAGCAGTAGGTCCCGGTCTCATTAGACCTCATGTTGCAAAAAGTAGGCCGTAGCCTTCCAAACCAAACCAAACTCACGTTAAAAAAATTATAAAAATTGGTCAGAATGACTTCAAGTTTGAAATAAATATACTTGGAGAAGAGGGAAATGGTATGGAGTAAGAAATAAAATTAATATATAGGAGGGTTTTTTTTAAATAAAAATCGCTTTTATTTAACAACAAAAAGAAAAAGATTAAAAATGCACTGAAAGTTAAAAATAATTTTAAAACAGAGCATGAAAGAGAGATTGTGTGAAAACCTCCTATATAAAAATTGTAGGCTTTTTAGCTTCACTGCATTAGGATGTCCCGGAATTTAATACTTATCTAAATGTATCATCGCCAAGTATGCCAGTTTTCTTACATATAAGTTATTTTTGGTAATTTTAAAAACAATACTCCACTAAATTGGAAATGTAAAAAATTCGGAATAATGCAATTCTATTTAAAATTTTTGTATGTTTTAGATATTTTAATACTCATAATTTATGCTTTTCATTGCATTTTTATTGCTCTTATGGATGTTTATCGTCACCATCTTAAACGGCATGTGAGTACTATTCGCGCCAAAAAATATCGCCAAAAGACAAGAGGGACCCCAAAATTTGTCACCGATCTCTTGTAAAAAAGAAAATAGGCGATGATTTCAGGGGAAGTTCAGTCATTTGTAGAATGCTGTAAAAGAATTGTGAAATTCAAAGGAGTGACAGGGAATTCATGAAGTTCTTATAAAATAATAATATTGGTGTATAAGTTTATTATATATCTTGAAAATTATGTCTGTTGATTTATTTTGCTGAAATTTGAGCAAAAAGCATTTTCCATATAAGTGAACATATTGAAAATAGTATTTATTTCGTTTATTTTTTTCTTAATAATCTATTTCTGATATTGATGATAATAACGAACAAAACTAAAGAGAATTTTTTTTCCATCTTCGGGACGTTTCACTCAAATATATTCCACAAGCAAGGGGTTAAGTGCCACAAATTGGTTAGTAACCAATCTTTGAGGGTATAGTGACCTAGAAAAGTCTAAATTAAAACCTGAGAGATCACTCTTTCCCTCCCAACTGCTTCTCTAAGACAAATAGTCAACTTCATAGCAATGACCTTTTTTTTCCACGCCTGAAATTTTGGTGAGGTCGTTCACCTCCTTACAGTGCTAGCTCGATATCGCTCCTGGGGTCCAGGTGATGAAACGCAAGCAGATAAAAGGCAATTGAAAGATCGGTTGCCACCCTCTTCGACAAAAAAAGCCCACATGAAGGATTGGAAATCATCGCCTTTGTTCTTTTTTACAAGAGATCGGTGACGAATTTTGGGGAAAGCATTAAGTTGTATTTAGTTACAGGATCTTTAATCCTTTGCCCTGTGGAATATATTTGAGAAAAATGTACCAAAGATGAAAAATGTTATTTCTCTTTAATTTTGTTTGTTGTTATCATCAAAATGTTAAATTTTGGGAAAAGCATCAAGTTGTATTTAGTTACAGGATCTTTAATCCTTTGCCCTGTGAAATATATTTGAGAAAAACGTGCCAAAGATGAAAAATGTTATTTCTCTTTAATTTTGTTTGTTGTTATCATCAAAATGTTAAATTTTGGGAAAAGCATCAAGTTGTATTTAGTTAAAAGATCTTTAATCCTTTGCCCTGTGGAATATATTTGAGAAAAACGTGCAAAAGATGAAAAATGTTATTTCACTTTAATTTTGTTTGTTGTTATCATCAAAATGTTAAATTTTGGGAAAAGCATCAAGTTGTATTTAGTTACAGGATCTTTAATCCCTTGCCCTGTGGAATATATAAAAAAAACGTGCAAAAGATGAAAAATGTTATTTCTCTTTAATTTTGTTTGTTGTTATCATCAAAATGTTAAATTTTGGGAAAAGCATCAAGTTGTATTTAGTTAAAAGATCTTTAATCCTTTGCCCTGTGGAATATATTTGAGAAATACGTGCCAAAGATGAAAAATGTTATTTCTCTTTAATTTTGTTTGTTGTTATCATCAAAATGTTAAATTTTGGGAAAAGCATCAAGTTGTATTTAGTTACAAGATCTTTAATCCTTTGCCCTGTGGAATATATTTGAGAAAAACGTGCCAAAGATGAAAAATGTTATTTCTCTTTAATTTTGTTTGTTGTTATCATCAAAATGTTAAATTTTGGGAAAAGCATCAAGTTGTATTTAGTTACAAGATCTTTAATCCTTTGCCCTGTGGAATATATTTCAGAAAAACGTGCCAAAGATGAAAAATGTTATTTCTCTTTAATTTTGTTTGCTGTTATTATCAAAATGTTAAATGTTAAATTTTAGGGAAAGCATCAAGTTGTATTTATTTACAGGATCTTTAATTTCTTGCCCTGTGGAATATATTTGATAAAAACGAGCCAAAGATGAAAAATGTTATTTCTCTTTAATTTTGTTTGTTGTTATCATCAAAATGTTAAATGTTAAATTTTTGAGAAAAGCATCAAGTTGTATTTAGTTACAAGATCTTTAATCCTTTGCCCTGTGGAATATATTTGAGAAACACGTGCCAAAGATGAAAAATGTTATTTCTCTTTCATTTTGTATGTTATCATCAAAATTTTAGAAATAGATTATTTTAAAAATATTTAAATGGAATAACTACTATATATTCAATATTTTCCCTTTTATGGGAAATGTTAGTGGATTACAGTAATTTTTGCTCCAAATATAGCAAAATAAATCCAATGACATAATTTTCAAGATAAATATAATAAACCAATACAACAATAATATTATTTATATCAACTGCCATTAATTCTATGTTATTCAGATTCCTTTGAATTTCGCAAATTCTTTACAGCATTCAACAGGGTCGTACTAGGGCGTGGCAAATGTGACATATGCCACGGGCGCATCAGTCATAGGGCGAAACACCCTGAGGAAAATGGGGTCCGAAAGAAGACGATTCACCTGCGTAGAAATAAGCGAAAGTTGAAAATTTTTTTTATAATTATAAAATCCAATGGGTTTAAAACTATTTTTTTTTTATGAAATTTCTTATTTTTTAAAATGCTTCCAGAGACTAAACTTGTTATTGATTCTTACAAAATGTTTACCAAACACTCCCGATGTATCTTAATATAAATCAGGGTATTTCATTTTAAATTTTGAATCTAATCAAGTTATTAAAACTAAATTTAAATTCAGAAATTCACCATTTTTTTATGAAAATTCGACGGTTAAATTAAAAAATATTCCCTTCAAATAAACCATTCAGTTTATCAGCAAAATAATACCCCTAAAGTGTTCAAAAATATTTTTAAGTACTGATAAGGTGATATAAGAAAAAATTAAAAAATAATATATTAGGAACAATTTAAGATTTTTTTTATAAAAATGTAATTCATTATGAATATATAATATAAACAAAAACATGTTTGTATATTTTCTCGTTATATTTGTGGTAGAGGCGCAGAGTTTTTTTCCGAGAGAGCTAAAGGGCCTATTTACGGCCCTGGTATTCAACAAATGGAGCGAAATTGCCCATTTTTTCCCGGGGAAGTATCGCCATCTATTAAGAAATTGGTAAATTACATATCATGCAATAAACGAAGTAAATTTGGGCTACACGGAATTAAAACCGTGATGTTTCTCTTGCCCTAACAGATTTCGGGCGTCACAGGCAAAGGGTTTTTATAGTGACACGCTCTACAAGGCCTAAATAATGTCGCGATCTATAAAGTAGCAACAATGTAACATCCAATTGTGACATTAATTTATGAAAACAAAAATATTATTTTTAACATTAATGAAACAAATCCATTTCAATCATTGCAAACTGCCGCCATAGCATATTAGCCTATACAACTTTTAAAATGTTAACTAAAATTCGAGAAACTATAGCTTAAAAAAATAAATGAAAAGGTAGAAGGTATATTTAAGGAAACAGAAATTAATAATTAAGTTTTAGCTTGGTTTGGAGCGCTACGGTCTACTGTTTGGCTACACGACGGCTAATTAAAACTTGGACTACTTTTTAAAGCCGATTCCGAATATCCTATGAACATCCATACCCCCATCAGGATTCCAACCCGCGAACTCTAGTACCGAAGAGCAGTACTCTACCATTGAACCATCGTTCGGCTAATTCAGTTATACAGTAACAATGAACTAAATTCAATATACATTGAGGGCAAATAAAAAGCCCTAAACATTCTACGAATAAAGAAACAAACATGTATGTAATAAAACGTAAACAATATTTATATAAATAAGGATAATAATACGCAATTATTCATACAGATTAACAGAAACAAATCACCCGATTATAATTTCTCAATTATCAACAAAGATTCATGTATTTGTAAAATAAAATATTAATTCATTTTGGAAAAGAAAAAATAATCTGCTCTACAGAGTTGTACCTATTTTGGAAAAATGTGCCACAAAAATCATAAAATCCGTACTTTTTAGCACTGATGCGAAATTCAGTATTATTTTTCCATTTGATCGGTCATTTTAAAAATTTCAAACTTAAGTATATATATATATATATATATATATATATAATATATATATATATATATATATATATTTATATATCTATATATATATATATATATATATATTACATATATATTACATATTATATACATATACATATATATATATACATATATATATACATATATATATACATACATATATATATACATATATATATACATATATATATATACATACATACTATATAATATATATATATATATATATATATATATATATATATATATATATATATATATATATATATATATATATATAAATTTTTGAAAGAACAATCCATCATATTTTCTCTGGTCGACTTCTAACGTAGACCGAAAAATACAAAACTTGATATTAAAGAAATACATATCAAAAATACATTTCACCAGTAGCATAGTGATGATACAATAATTTATTTATTTATATCTAGACAACTTGCATGATACCAAGAGCAATGTCCACTGTCATAGGCTATCCTTTAATTTCGGCTTACAATTTCTATCTAGATTTCCGGTCAATAAATTCTGATCGTGTAAAACTGGCATGTCCTGTAGTGTCACTTATGTCGTTGCTATGACTCCTGCGGATTAACGTCAAACATGAAAAAAAAATTCGATGTACTCAGTTGGAAAGGGTCTTTTGGGGAACATGTGTTACCTCATCTTTATGCATGTACCTCTCACACTGCTAGAGTATCGTATGATGTCATTTTGAAAAGCGTTCTTGTAACGTATATCTCTTCAAGATTGTTTCACTGGGTTAAAAATAAAGTTAATTGAAAAATATGAAATGAGAAGTTAAATGTATTATTTCTTTTAAAAATTCACTACTAAAAGCAGATGATATTATGAATAAAAAGAAAAAAAAATTAATATCGTCTGGCAGTTGAAAAATTTCGTATTACAGTGAAATCTGTTTCGATATCATAGAACCTAAAAAAAATGTTATTTCAAACTATTGTTATAAACAAGAGGTTCTTAATGTTATGTAATTTATGAACTCCTCGAACCTTTTATTTTTGCGAACACCATCTCATTATGAAATGAGAATTTAATGTATTATTTCTTTTAAAAATTCACTACTGAAAGCAGATATTATGAATAAAAAAATTAATATCGCCTGACAGTTGAAAAATTTCGTATTAGAGTGAAATCTGTTTCGATATCATAGAAACCTAAAAAAAATGTTATTTCAAACTATTGTTATAGACAAGAGGTTCTTAATATTATGTAGTTTATGAACTCCTTGAACATTTTATTTTTGCGAACACCATCTCATTATGAAATGAGAATTTAATGTATTATTTCTTTTAAAAATTCACTACTAAAAGCAGATGTTATTATGAATAAAAAGAAAAAAAATTAATATCGTCTGACAGTTGAAAAATTTCGTATTACAGTGAAATCTGTAACGATATTATAGAAACCTAAAAAAATATTATTGCAAACTATTGTTATAGACCAGAAGTTCTTAATGTTATGTAGTTTATAAACTCCTTGAAAATTTTATTTTTGCGAACACCAACTCAACTCTATGCATTTTACGTCGCTCTTTAAGACTAAATTTCTGTAACTTAACGATAACTTTGACATAGCTATGCTGCATTCAGAGTATCGGAAGACTTTAGGACTTTAGGATCCTAGGAAGATAAACAAATAGGTTAGGTATAAAGATAAACTAATTATTGAGCGTGTATCAGATAATTCTCAGTCAAAAAACAAACCCTTTTTTTTTACCTGCACTTTAGGGTACTTTACAATTCTGAAAAATTAAGAACTTTACTGATCCTATCATATGACGGGCTGTATGCTAGTACCATTATAATAACTGTTATACAGTATAAAAATTTATACAAACTTATGTAGTTAATAGAGGAAAAATTCTGTTGAATTAATATAATTTCGAGGGGGGTTCTAACCTCATCCCCCCCACTCTGCGTCCGTACGGCCTTGCAAATTCCCTTTAATATTTCCAAAGTAACTTTCTAATAGTGGTTAAAAACGCTGCAACTATCTATGACTTTTAAAAAGACATCCGTTGAAACGAACTATCCTAGTTATAATACAATCCCATTGTTCGACAGGAAGTAACGTGCGAGAGTAGAAACTTTCCCTGATTTAATGCGAAAGACCTCTCGAGCAAATAGTTCCCATAACATCTATTGAATCCCGATGCTTTATTAAATTCAAACGCGTCGTTTGCACAACGCCATGCATTAAAGCAGCTTCTGATTGTATGCATTTTCACGCATCGCTTACCGGGATTTGCCACTTAAACGCTTCATTTCAGTCGAAATATTGAAAGCAAACGAGCCATCAAGAATGGATTCGTTGGCGTCCGTGAGACATCGTTGCCTCTTGGGAGAATTGGAGAATGGTTCTATCGTTTTAAGTTATGCAATAAAGCACAGTTATTACATATTAGCATATAGCCCTTCATATGACGAGATCAGTAAAATTTTTAATATTCGAGAATTGCAAAGTACCCTATAACGCAGGTTAAAAAAAAAAGGTTTGTTTTTTGGCTGAGAATTATCTTGCAACAAAATATTACCTTAAAAAAATTATTTACGTAATATCTAAGTTTAGGGATAAAACGTATGGAAATAATGCAGAAGATATTTAAATAATCTAAAATAAATGATTAACCCCTTAAAGCACGAATTTATTTTAGAAAAAAATTATAAAATATGACATATTTTCTTCACAGAAAAGGGATATATAGGTACAATGTAAGTTATTTTTTACAATTTCAGTTTTGGGGGTGACTAGGGAGCTTGGAAAGAGTAAAAAGTATATAAAAAATTGTTATACAAACAAAGTGTAAACGATTTTATTACATGCTTAATTTGAATTTCGCCCGTGTCAGACACGGGCAAATACGTTAAGGGGTTAAATGAGATGGTTAAAGGAATGACGTCATAATGCTAGAAAAAAAACTGATATTTTTACCTATTTATTATGTGATAAAATGATAAATTTAATCGCCTGCTCTTAAAATGGGGCTTGATATAATAATGGTAATACGTGAATTTAATAAAATAAAAACAATAAAAATTTGAAAAATGGTAAAAATCTATTTTAAAAATAATAAAACAACTTTAGGAATAAGAATTCAAAAGGAAAAGCAGAAATTATTAAATTAATTAGACATTTAGAAAAATTCGGCTACGTCGGGGGTAGAACCATCAGTCCAAGAAGTATGACAATCAAATGGGCAGACACCCTACCCCATGTGCCAGCTTACACGTGGTAAAGGAGATGGTTATATAAGGGTCAAGTAAAAACAGTCCAGAAACTTAAATATTTCTCTCCGCCCTCGCCGTTCTATCAATAACGAATTTAATATAGAATAAGAGGGAGAATAAGGCTTGAAATAATAGCATTAAACGCTCGAAAACGGGGGATGAGGTGGATTTCGAATTCACTTTGAATTTTGCTAACCTTAACTCATAAAAAATCCAATATGGATGCCCATATCCATTCTAGGTACAACCGCTTCATAAATTCGCGGACAGACAACTTAGGTTATTATTATATAGGGGACTAGGTTCCCTGGAACTTTGACACAAGTTCTGCAAGTCAAAGTGCAAAGTTTAACTAAAATTATTATTTTTTTTTCTACTAGCATATAGCCCGTCATATGACGGGATCAGTAAAATTTTTAATTTTCCAGAATTGGAAAGTATCCTATGAGGCAGGTAAAACAAGGTAAACCCTACGAGGCAGGTGGTTTGTTTTTTGGCTGAGAATTATCTGGTACACGCTCAACAATTTGTTTATCTTTATATTTCCCTAGTATAGTACTTTGAAAATCCACTATTTCCCCTTTCTTGTGTGAAGTTGAGGAAAAATTTATATCGTGATTATTCACTGTTTGTACAAATTTAAAATGTTCGACCAGTTTCTAGTTTTAAATCGTCTGACTTAATAAGATCCTTATTAAAAACTAGCTTAAAGCCTATCATACGACAGGATCAGTAAAACTTTTAATTTCCCAGAATTGTAAAGTATCCTATGAGGCAGGTAACAAAAAAATGGTTTGTTTTTTAATTGAGAATTATCTGGTACACGCTCAACAATTTGTTTATCTTCAAACTTCCCGGGTATAGTACTTCGAAAATCCACCATTTCCACTTTCTTGTGTGAAGTTGAGGAAAATTTTGTACTGTGATTATTCACTGTAATTAGAACTTAATAAAATCCTTATTAAAAACTAGCTTAAAGCCTGTCATATGACAGGATCAGTATAACCTTTAATTTCCCAGAATTGTAAAGTATCCTATGAGGCAGGTAAGAAAAAAATGGTTTGTTTTTTAATTGAGAATTATCTGGTACACGCTCAACAATTTGTTTATCTTCATACTTCCCGGGTATAGTACTTCGAAAATCCACCATTTCCACTTTCTTGTGTGAAGTTGAGGAAAATTTTGTACTGTGATTATTCACTGTAATTAGAACTTAATAAGATCCTTATTAAAAACTAGCTTAAAACCTGTCATATGACAGGATCAGTAAAACCTTTAATTTTCCAGAATTGTAAAGTATCCTATGAGGCAGGTAAAACAAAGTACGAGGCAGGTGGTTTGTTTTTTGGCTGAGAATTATCTGGTACACTCTCATATAAATGCAATAGTAATTTTGCAAATTTGAGTAGGATAAAACTTTGTTATCCATTTTTTTTTTCTGCTCTTTGATCAAGAAGTTCATTTAACACGTTGAATGCCACCGCAATTTTCAGAAATCTGGCCTAAAATGAGAATTTTATTTAATCACATCATATAATTAAAAACTCTAATTTGTGGACAGATATTCACCAAAGTCCTGGATTATTTATTGTCCAAGAACATTGATTTTTTTGTTCTTTTCCTAAAAGACATCTATCGATATTAGCACTGATATACTACGAGTTTATTCGTAATTGCACAAAAATGGCAAGTAAATACAGTACGAGATAACTCGTAGTTGATGTCCTAGAAAAGAACGCAATCTACGGGTTATCTCGTAGTTGGCAGTCAACGTGTTAAGAAGGCGTTAATTTTAGAGGGTTTACCAAAGTGAAAAAAGTTGAATACCTCTGTAATAAAGTAGAGGTATTGCTTTCTTTACAGGACTGACCAACTGTATTTGAAATAAAAATAAATAAATCCGATTTGAACATTATGGCTTTCTTGTATGCCTATTAAAAATTTACACGTGCACTTGATTTAACATTATTTTATTAAATGGAAGATACGATTCTCCAAATCTTTATTAAAGTGGACGGCAATATAGTAGCTTAAAAATTACCTTTTAATAACATTAACTGAAGTAATACTATACATAGGAAATAAATGGTATATGTTAATTTTTTAAACCCAACGATAACTGAATTGGTACGGTACTGCTCTTCGTTATCGGTTTGGTTTGGAGTACTACGGTCTACTATTTTGCCACACGAGGGCTAATGCGATCGGCACCTACTGCTGCAAGCCAATTCCTAATGACTATGAACATCCATGCCAGTGACAGTATTCAAATCCGAGGACTCCGGTACCGAAGAATAGCGCCTTACCCTTTCGGCCACCGTTCGACTCTTGAGTATCGGGGTTTGCGGGTTCGATTGCCCCTGCCGACATGGATTTTCGTAGCCGTTTGGTATTGGTTTATAGCAGTAGAGCTCTTATATCATTATCCCTCATGTATAAAAAAAATAGTCCCCGTAGAGCTCCCAACAAATCAACTATCATCACCATGATGATGAATATGAAAGAAGTTAGATGCAAAACTGATCATGAGCCATTTATTAATTTGGATCAAAGTTCGTGGGCTAGAATCCCACTGATGGCTTGGATCATCGTAGCCGTTGTCTTAAACAGTAAGCCCCAGTCTCATTAACCTCCATGTAGCATCGTGGCCCTCCCAACTAACTAACCATCATAATCACCATCATTATCCTGATAATAATAAAGACGGAAGCTTAAAATAAGATTTATCATACGTCCTTTTTTAATCTGTACTTTTTTATGCTATTTTACTTTAAACTTAGATTAGTAGTGATTAGAACAAATGCGTTCACAACCAGGCACTAACAACAATAAAAAAAACCGTAATAAGTGCATGGCTTAAATACCCTTTATAAATCCATAAAAGTAAACAATTAAAAAAATTCTTGCGGATTTTAAAGAACTCTCCGAATTTCCTAAAAATATTAATTACGAATTCTATTCAAAATAGCGAGCATAAAATAATTTAATAAAACATTTTGTCTTCTTAAACAAAGTTCAGATGGCTGGCATTCAACAAAAAACATCATTTTTATAATCACTGTTGATGGATTTTCACGAGATTAACTAAACTCAATTTATTTCCATCAGACTCTATACAGAAAAAAAAAGTGAAGAGGAAAATATACAAGTATTTTTCGGAAGATGAACCAAAACTGTTGACAGCAAAAACATTTTTTTCTCCTCCAGCCAAGAAGATATTCCTCATTATAACGAGGAATAATTAATTCTAATTCCTGAATAATTAATAAACTCAGCAGATAGAAATATTTAATTAAAATCTCAAACTTTCGTTTCGGTAGAATATTAAAACAATCTCGTTTCACATTTTTCATAACTCAAGCACTTTTAATACGTAATACCATTTTTCTTTTGTAATGAATTTACTTGAGCAATCCATGTTCCGTGATGCTGTAATTAGTGGTTTAGTTTCAGGCATAGTTCTCTTTTTTATTATTATTATTTTGTCAGATCGCTGTCTAACAACTTGGTTTATTTCTGCTTAACAGATTTTCTCCGGATGGAATTTTTTTTTCTTCTTTAAGAATGTCGAGCGTTGCCAACTAAAATTTAAAATTGTCAATCGGTACTACACTGTGTAAAGCATGCCAGTAAAAAGAATAATTTAAAAAACTGACAAATTTAATTTAATAAACAACATTCTTTGTAAAATATGAATCTGTTCTCATTACGCCATGGTTGATTAGAACTAATCGCTGATTAAATACCATTTTTTTTTTAATATGTATACTTATCTGCAGATATGTACCTTCGAAGTAAAGGGTACTATTCCCATTTATTTATTTTATTTTATCTATTTTTAATTTAGCATATTATTCCTAACTGTCTAACAACTTGGTTTATTTCTGCTTAACAGAGTATCTCAGTTTGGAATTTTTTTTTTCTTTAAGACTGTCAAGCGTTGCCAAGTAAAATTTAAAATTGTCAATCGGCACTACACTGTGTAAAGCATGCCAGTAAAAAGAATAATTTAAAAACTCGACAAATTTCACCTAATAAACAACTTTTTTTGTAAAATATTAATCCGTTCTCATTACACCATGGTTGATTAGAACTAATCACCGATTAAATACGATAATTTTTTTTCTTGCTACTTATCTGTAGATCTGTACCTCCGAAATAAAAGACTCTATTCCCATTTATTTATTTCAGTTTTATCTATATTTCTGTGACATATTACTTCTTCAAATTTCATTTTCGATATTTTGTAAACTTGTTTTCCATTTCAATCTATAAGGCGATTTCACTCAGCAGGGCACATTTCAACTTATGACAATTCTGGCTTTTGTTTCAAACGAAAGGGCAATTCATTGTTCACCTATTGGCTGTTGTAAACATGAAAATGAATGAGAAGGGCATTATAATAGTTCGCGACGTTGCTCGAAAATGCTCTATTCCGATAGTGGTTTGCACCCGTCTTGAATCGGTTGTAAGCATTAGGTCCCGGTCACATTAGTCCCTCGTGTAGCAATATATGTTCCGTGATGCTGTAATTAGTGGTTGAGTTTCAGGCATAGTTTTTTTATGATTATTATTTTGGCCGATCGCTATCTAACTACTTGGTTTATTTCTGCTTAACAGATTTTCTCCGGTTTGAATTTTTTTTCTTTAAGACTGTCAAGCGTTCCCAAGTAAAATTTAAAATTGCCTAACGGTACTTAACTGTGTAAAACATGCAAGTAAAATGAATAACTTAAGAAATCGACAATTTTAATTTAATAAACATTCTTTGTAAAATATCAATCTGTTCTCATTACCCCATGGTTGATTAGAACTAATCGCTGATTAAATACCATGATTTTTTTTTTATATTCTTATCTACAGATATGTACCTTCGAAGTAAAAAGCACTATGCTTATTTCTTTACTTTATTTAATTTTATCTATTTTTCTTTGGCTTACTTCTCCTTCAAATTTCCTTTTCGACATTTTGTGAATTTCTTTCCCATGCCAATCTATTCTGTTCGTAGTCGTCTGGAATCGGCTTTAAGCATTAGGCCCCGGGTGCATTCGCCCTCGTGTAGCAAAAAAAAAGTAGGCTGTACCGTTCCAAACCAAATCATCACTTGACAATATGATAGAGATCATTTCATATTGGTAGAAATCGCAAACTAGCTACTTAATTACTAAATTGAGGTTCTAGCCCATTTACCTTTTTTTTTTTTTATAAAAGACCCATGTTGATCACCTAGGAATTTGTCTCGGGTGGGGCTCATCAAACTAAAGTGTAACCGTTCACAAAGTTCAATATCTCATACCAGGGGTGGATTAAGGCCTAAGCAACCTGAAAATGAGGAATTTTCACGTTTTCTAATTTTGATTTTAAACGATAGAAGACAAAAAAGTAAGCAGGACAGTAGCTATTTTTCTTTCATTTGGGGGCCTAATGAGTGATTTCTAATGGGTTTTATAGCGGACTCTTTAACGTCTCTCAAAAACGCTACTTAATCTCCGCCGAGTTTGTGACGTCATCGTTCATGTAAACACCGAGCTCCTATGCTGTTTACATGTTAAAAGGCGACTTTTAAATTTGTTTTTTGTGTAAAGTATCGCATATAATAGCATTTTTTTGTTATGTCTGGCATTAAAAAATCATACTCTAAATATTGTATTGTGCCACTCTGTAAAAATACAACAACTAATTGCAATGAGAAGATATTTTTCAGCGTCCCAAAAGACCCACATACACGTAAAATCTGGACAACTGAGATGAAAAGGGATGAGAAATTAAACCTCAAATTATCATATAAATCATCTCTATGGGTTTGTGAAGACCATTTTTCGGTAAATAAATGCTTGCATTTGTTTAAATATTACTATTTTAGAACAATTAAAGTATATAAAATACATCTATACCTTTAAAAGGATTGTTGATTAACCACTGCTATTTAACTTTTAAAACTGCTAATTTTCGAGTATTATCACAGAGTTCAAGTACAATAAATATTTTATAAAGCATATAAATATCGAAAAACATATAAATATCTAAAGCATATAATTATCTAATAAATAACTCGGGGGAGGGGAAAGTTATGTATTTTCAAGGTATTATAAATATTTTCTTCAGAGATGCATACTTTCTTATGTATCAAATGTAACAGTGATATTTTTCGATTAAATTGGTGACTAATTTGAAAAAAAAAGTATAATATTTTTAAAATACTTAATAATTATATTACTTTAAAAATTAAATTTAATTTGAGAAATTTTATACATTTTTTAATTTGACATTAATATTAAAGGCAATAAAATTGTATTGCTATTTAAAAATGTATAAATAATTAAGTAAAGCCATTTAAAGATTTTAAATTTCTTTTCATCATATTTAAAATATCTAAGAATTGATTTTGTTTTGGTTTGGTTTTGGAATGCTACGGTCTACTTTTTGCAACACGAAGGCTAATGAGACCGATCTCACAATAAATACCTCCTCTAATTTTTATTTTAATATTACATCCGTCTCTATTTATAAAAAACGATGCTACAACAAATGTGTATGTATATGATATATGTATATTTATTTGACTTGTTTGTGTTTACAAACAAAAGAGCTGTGTTTAGCATGAATAAAGTATTAATACATGTTAAGTAAAATTGGAAAAAAAAATATAAATGATTTTACACACCTTTGGGTTTTAATTCCTCGTATTTCTGCTCCCATAAAATCCGGGTTTTTTGCCAAGAAAGAAAACATTGACATGCTGTCAATTTTCGGGAGGTTGTCTGATTGGTAAATCCAGGTAGAAGAGACATTTATGACAAATTGAGATAACTAAGCTATCTAGATCGATAAAATAAACCTTCAGGTTTAAATAAAAATAAATTTTGATAGCTAGAAAATTTCAGGAACTTGCAAAAACAAAATCGGAAAATAGTGCGCGCTTAAAAGCAATACAAAAATATTGGTCTGCATGAACGATGACATCACAACCAATCACGGAGCTTTTTGATGTCACGTGATTTTCGCTTAACTTTAAAATTAATTTTTTAAATGATGGACCCAGTTTTTTACATTTTTGAGAACATTTTTGGAATCTACGAGTCTGAAATTATCAGAAAAACACTAAGTTGTTCGAATCCCCCACATGTGCAAATTCCTCGAAAATTAGGTTTTTAATTTTTATTTAACAGATTCACAGATTCGCTATTATTCTACATTTTCGGCTTTTTTCGTACGGATGTCACTGGCCACAAAAATATTTTATGTTTTTCTATCCCTAAACTCTCTACTCTCTAGTTTTGTGTTATGAACTCACGAATCCACCCTTCTATCTCTTTGCTCTTTTATGTGTTTATTTTTCGCTCGTTGTCATTTTTGTGCTTACTGACAGAAGCCTCTGGATTGACGGGCTCGGCCCATATGGTCCTGTTGCATCACCACCTTTGATGCCTTTGATGCTTTATTTAACAGAGAAACGTGATATTCATAATTATTGCTGAAACGTATCCAAATTATGCAGAATCACTGATTGATAAAGTCGACAAGTGTGAACGAGCGTTATGCACCCACGCCCACGAGTGTCGATGTGTATAAATACGATCGAGCCTCGCACTTATCAAGCCTTTACTATGCACGACAGTAAAGTCTTTCGCCTTTACTGAAGGTATTTCGCCTGTATCCATGTGGTCATTAATTCAGAAAAATAATATTATTGCGACATTCTCTAATTTAAACATAATTCTGAGAATATATTTAACCTTTCCAATAAGCAATGCAAGCGATCAAATATTCTCAGTAATGGCCAGAATAAAAAAAAAAATTTAAGATTCACATGAGGCCAACAAAAATTAAATAGTTTATCATTACTTTATATAGAAGAAGAGTTATTAAATAACTCTATTAATTATGACAAACTAATTGACAAGATGTGCGGAATTAAAAGTGAGAAAAAATGGCAATATAGCTAATCAATCTGGGTATATTTGTTTGAGTATTATTGTTTGTTTGATTTTTGTACTTTTTCTTTCTTTTCTTGGAATCCGATAATTAAATAGAACTACATACTATATGCTTTAAAACCAAACTACCAAACGCAAAGTATGTGTCATGACTGAAAAATAGTCCCGGAATCACAATGTTGCCTAGAAACCGCTTTATACTTAGTCCGACAGCGTCTCATACTAAAGTGTAAGAAAATGTTAACAATATGTACAAGAAGAAATCACAAATTGAAATTTTATTTGGTAATTCATCCATTGCATCATTTATGTTAGTTACAAACATTTCCACGAGTATTCAATAAAGTTAAACAGACATTTCTGTTCGATTGTGCTTCTCAGAGAAGTTTTCAACCTTCGTAAACATTTCTATGGAGTTTGGGAGTGGCGGGGGTTCAAGCCCACCAGATCTCCCCTGAATGCGCGCCTGTTAACATCAATAGACTTTTAGATGTTTTATTGCGGATATCGGTTGTGTGACATCACTGCTCGCGTCACGTATACACTCCGTTGACCGAAAACATGGAATCAATCTTGCGTTGAGAGGTGCCTGAAGTTTTCGCCAACTAAAAATAGCGTCTGTGGGCTTGAGGGGCGACAGTCGAAATTCAATCCCGTCAGCGCCGCTATTTGGCATCTTTGTTTTGAGATCTATTTCGGAGTGGTGTAAGATCTGTTCAGTTTTCTAAAAG
>CM063509.1:104765241-104775420 GCA_032207245.1 Pardosa pseudoannulata
CGATATTTTTGGCTTCTTGGCGACATATTTGAACGTTCTAGAAATTACTTTTTTTTACTTCGGCTTATATACGGGTCTTGAACTTTTTGTAAATTTTGAAGGAAATTCGTACCCTCGGCTTATATTCAGAAATATACGGTATTTTATGGATATATAGGGAATATAGACTGCTACCATACTGCGGTCGAGATATGTTACAGGCAATTTTCTTACTATATTTAGTGCTAGGGGCATCAGTTTTTTTGCAACGGACCTAGTTATGGCTCTGCGCGGCATAGATAATTGTTGTCCACTTTATTATAGGAACACCGTATAGGCGGCCAACTCACTGCTTAAGACGAGACATTAATAATTTAGAAGCAGGGACAAAACAGAAATCTCCAAAGCTTGGTCGGCCACCTCGAGAGGAGTGTCATTTGGGAATTTGGAATTACGCAGGGCCGTAACTAGGGCGTGGCAAAGGTGGCATTTTCCATGGGCGCATCAGTCATAAGGGCGACGCATCGTGATGAAAATGGGGTCCGAAAGAGGACGAATCATCCAGAGAATAAATAAGAAAAACTTCAAAAATATTTTTTTTTGTTGTTGTTGTAAAATCCGATTTTATTTATACAATCCAATGTGATTAAAAATTATTTTTTTTTATATATAAATTTACTTTTAATATGTTTCTGGAGACTAAACTTGTTATAAATTCTCACAAAATGTTTACTAAACACTTCTAATATGTTTCAATATAAATCCAGGTGTTCGTTTTAAATTTTAAGTTTATTAAAGTTATTAAAACTAAATTTAAATTTAGAAATTCGCCAATATTTTATGAAAACTTAACGTACAAATAAAAAATATTTGCCTCGAATAAACTATTCAGTTTATCAACAAAATAATATCCTCAGAGTGTTCAATAATATTTCTGAGAAATATTTAATAACGTAAATAAGGTTAAAAATGGAAGAAAAATTAAAAATTAATATATTACAAACATTCTAAGAATTAGAAAAATATTTTGTGAGTTCATTCTAAATATATAGCATAGAAACAAAACCATGTTTATATGTTTTTTCACTATATGAAGCGGTAGGGGCGCAGACCAGTTTTTTGCTACTGGACCTAGTTACGGTCTTTGAATTAAGAACCTATTTTATATGCCTCAGCCGCTACTTAGGAACACTGCTAAGGTTACTTATTATTAAAGGGGGTGTAACGATCCGTTACATGACCCTAAAGAGAGAGAAGCGGAAGGTAACCTTTAGCAGCGGACAATTACGGTTAGCGGCAGGTAGAGACGGGGGTGCCTAACAATACACGTTTGTGTTCTAGGTCCCGGACTTATTTGAAAGCTGTCCGTGTGCTGGAGCCAGCGCGTCTGAGACTTTGTGAGACTATTGAATGAAAAGACTCGGGGAAATGATAGTAAATAATTACACTGCCACATATGCGCCCATTAGCAGTAACGGAAAAGGAAATTAAGTTGTTTGGGTCGGCTGATTTAAAGACGGCTTTTCGGCCACATCTGGAAACGA
Source organism: Pardosa pseudoannulata (assembly GCA_032207245.1). Taxonomy (NCBI): domain Eukaryota; kingdom Metazoa; phylum Arthropoda; class Arachnida; order Araneae; family Lycosidae; genus Pardosa; species Pardosa pseudoannulata. Next base: position 104,766,765 of record CM063509.1, read on the forward strand.
AACAGCTGATTCAGGCGGGAAGTGACCGCAAGATTGCATCATCCTGCTTTTGGAAGGTTCTAGAAGAATCGCGTAAAGGGAACCAGGACCGCTATAAAAGAAAAGTGGCGGAGCCAAGACGGGGCTTTTTCTTCTTGAGGCTTCTTCTTGAGAGTTGCTTTTGGAGCTGTTGTGTGGAGCTCGAGAGGAGCCCACTCGTCTCTCCGATTTCCGGAGTTTGCTTGTTTTAGAGACCGCCAGCGTCTCTGTTTGCTAAGAAGTCGACTTTCGACTTTGGGATCCCATTCCCGTTATCTTACTATTTTGTTTAACTTCGTGCATAGAAGTAGGTCGCTGAGCGTGACCCTTGCTCTCATTTTGGATCGTCTTGCATCTCGAGTTTCCTTCACGAACTCCAGCGTGATAAGTACTATGAGCGTTTGAACCTTGGTGTGAAAGCCGACTGTACTAATCGTCAGCCCTGAGGTGATAGTGTCAGCGCTTCGTACCGGCACTAATTAGAGAAATCTTCCAGTGATTTAGAAGCCCTAGCCACATTGTACCCAGTACCCACGCATCGTAATTGAGTGAATGTTATCTCAGCACGAGATCCCAGAATATTTAGAAATCTACTGAACCTGTACATAACTGTACATAATTTATTCACCTGAATAAAATATTTAGTCAAGATTAAACAGTTTTCTAGCCTGTTTCATTGACGGCTTCACCTACCATATCTCCAGTACGTTACAGGGGAAAATATACGTTTCTGAATTTTTTCCACTTGGATCCGCTGAAATGGAGCATCGAAAATGCGAGCAAACATCCGGTGGGTAACGGGTAATCCGACACCGGTCATAACAGCCATGTGACACGATGTTAGAGTGCCTACACAGATCGTGTTACTGATTCCAGATATGAATTTACCGTTTCCGAGGACACACTTCGTTGACTTCTTTCCACCTGCGGGCATACGACATACGGATTAGACGTAGCATATCGGAAGGAATTGTTTGTATACATTCATCTGTAGCGTACATTTCACCAGCCCCGAAGATACAAAATTAACATGGTTGGCCCCAGGTGGTAGGCCATGTAAGCGAATGACTCGTGGGCAACATTTAGAAGTGGCAAAAATCCCTTCCACTTTTTTCCCTTCCTTCCAATGCGGAGCAATTGCCTTTATTAGCATTTTATGATACAGCCCTCATTTTAGGAGGTTTGAAACGCAACCACACCTGGAGGAGAAGGACAAATTCCGAAATCTTTAAGATTTTTCAGGAGCCAGACATAATAAAATTCATTTCTATTCAACATTTCATATGGGCAGGATACGTGATTAGAATGAATGACCAACGAACCACCAAGAGGATCTTCGAGGACAAACTATTGGGAGCTCGTAAAAGGGGAAGACCAAGAATTCCGTAATGTATTGGACTTCATTTTCTTAACTATGCTACTGTTGTACTTTATTTTTATATTTTTGTGGTTTCCTTTTACCGATCTCGTGAACCTTATTTTTGTTATACCTATTCTCAAACAATTGCTAGTATCTAGTCCTCAATATCGTGTTGCAATTATCTGTTATTTCTCATGACCATGCGTTACAGAAGTGTTGGCTTAGAGGGCTTGGCCCAGAAAAGCCAGTCAAGAGAGCTCCAGAGCGATGTCGAAGAATTTCGTGGATTGACTGCCTTGAAGTGGACTTAAAGATCCTAAAAATAAAAAACTGGAAGAGTTTATCCAAGAAAAGAGACTCCTGGAACTCGATTCTGCGGAAGGCCATGACCCACACTGGGCTGGCGCGCCATTGAAGAAGAAAAATACAGTCCGCTGATTTTGGATGACATTTTTATTTGAGAGCACAATATAGGTAGCTCCCCATCGCTCTGTATGAGGGGGCACCACAAATATATCCAAGACTTACTCGGAAATCCAACTCGAACCCATCAGGTGGAAGCACAAAACGCTAAGCACTATACAATCTGGGCGTCAACTAGACCGAAACACAACACACAAAAATATGTTTCCGCTACTTGAATCTAGAATAAAAATCTAGAATAGACTAGAATCTAGAATAATAATACTTGAATCTAGAATATTCTATCTCTAGAATAATCTAGAGATAGACAAATGTTAGGCCATCAGCAAAATTTTGAGATCCACGGAGAAATCGACATTTATAATTGAAACAAATACTACACTTAATATAGTAAATGCACTATTATTCGATTGATTAACTGTTTATTATTATTATAACTGATTATGCACATTTATAATTATTTAACTGCTCTATTTGTTAACTTATAAATAACAATAATAGAAACTTTGTTAATAATATATTATTTTCAATTTTCCTCTCAAATCCCCTATATAATAATAGCCTAAGTTATCTGTCCGTCTGTCTCGAATTTATGAAGTAATTGTACCCGGAATGGATACAGGCATCCATATTGGATTCTTGATGAGTTAGAGTTAGCAAAGTTCGAAATCTACCCTTTACCCCCTTTTCTAGCATTTAATGCCATTATTTCAAGCCTTAATTTCCCCTGTTAACAGCAGGCGATTAAATTTATCAATTCATCATATAATAAAAAGTAAAAATAACATTTTTTTTCTAGCATTATGACGTCATTCCTTTAACCATCTCCTTTAATCATTTCTTATTTTAAATTATTTAAATATCGTCTGCGTTACTTTCACACGTTTTATCACTGAACTTTAGATATTACGTAAATAATTTTCTTTTATATCGGCTTAAATAATAGGTTATACATATGAATATAGTTTAAATTTATTTCGATTAATTTTGTTGAAAAAATGTTCAAAAAATTTTAATTATTTCAATTCAACGTGATTATAAACTGCATTCACAGTATTAGACTTTATAAGTTAAACAAAATTATTTTGTCCAGATATCTGCCAAAAAATACAGACCATTTTTTACTGCCATAACTTTCAATTCTGGAAAATTAAAAATTATGTCTCATAAATTACTATTATTTACTATGGATGGATTTTAATGCCATATTATCTGCTCTAGCAATTATTTCGATAATTTTGTTTTTCAATAAAATTGTTTTCCATAAATACGCATTATTAACCTATACTATCGGATGGCATTTTTACGTACGTAATGCCATATTATCTGCTCTAGTAATTATTTCGATAATTTTGTTTTTCAATAAAACTGTTCTCCATAAATACGCATTATTAACCCATACTATCGGATGGCATTTTTACGTACGTAATGCCATATTATCTGCTCTAGTAATTATTTCGATAATTTTGTTTTTCAATAAAACTGTTCTCCATAAATACGCATTATTAACCCATACTATCGGATGGCATTTTTACGTACGTAATGCCATATTATCTGCTCTAGTAATTATTTCGATAATTTTGTTTTTCAATAAAACTGTTCTCCATAAATACGCATTATTAACCCATACTATCGGATGGCATTTTTACGTACGTAATGCCATATTATCTGCTCTAGTAATTATTTCGATAATTTTGTTTTTCAATAAAACTATTTTCCATAAATACGCATTAGTAACCAATACTATCGGATGGCATTTTTACGTACGTAATGACATACTATCGAATGACGAGTACCTTAATCGCGTAGGTGCGAGACAAGTGAAATGAAGAAAGCAAATACAACATGCTTTTGAAACAGCTGTTTTAGTTGCGTTTAAATAAGGAGTCCCGCCCGTTTCTGATTCGTAGGGAATAAATCAGTGAGTGATGGCGGGTGACCTTGCCCGGACACGGAGCTAACGATGCGTCGCCAACACAGGAAGGGCAATTAGGAGGCTTAGTAGAGCAAACAGGCCAGAGGATGCAGCGAGAGGGCAAAGCACACGGGCCTAATTAGCGAATCCGCTTCACAAAACTAGACACGACTCTCCTACTGCAAATACACGTAAGACACTGGTTAGCTGTTCTTAGTTTCAATAAGAAGTCGACGATTCTGACCTCTCAAAACGGGGAGGGGAGTCTCAGATAATCTTACTACATAACAGTGATTCTCAAAGTGCCTGCATCGACTAAGAAGCCACAAATTATTATAAAATCTTCATAATTAGACCAGTCATTCCAGAAGTGTACAGCACCGTGCTACCCTGTAAAAACCAAGACTTAACGTTTTATTAATCTATTAATGCCTCAAGTCGCTTTTTAGATACCGCTAAAAATAGCTTGCAGAATTTTTGCCTTTTCTTAGAATTTCCTTTTGAGAATAAGTGGGGCCAATCTTATAAACGATCTACAAAATTTTCAATTAATTAATTATTAATAAATTTTCCATTTGGATCGACATTTTATGATTTTTCGAACAGCGTACATATATTCACTTTTTCGGCAGGTACATCGACTGAAATCATGACAAATTACTTTATCTATTATCAAACTCCACTTTAGAGTACTTATGCATTTTACATGTAATACCAAATAAATCTTTTTTCACGAAGTTTTTGGTTTTTCATAAATGGCGACCTATGACTTGTGTTTTCTCTGATTGGAAAAATTTTCTCTTAAAGTACAGTTTGGACATTATCCTTCAGCAGATAGCTGCTGCGCTACTCAAACTCTCAGCGTGTGGTCGATATTTATTTCAAAACATAGATCACTTTGGGTGAAAGGGAGGGTAACCCGAGCGGTCTCTTTGATCAGAAAGCATGCCCGCTGCACCGCTTCTTGCTATCATGGGTACGTCCCTGAACGCATATACAGCTTAGGGTAGGTAATATTTCCGTTAACAATACCAAAATGCCTGCGATAATTTGTATACTGTCCTTTTTCGAGGTTTATTTTTTACTCTCCCCCCGCTTCTTTCTTCTCCCCTTCGCCCTTTCTCCCTCCTCGTCGAGGTCTGTAACAAGGTCACAGAGTTTGTATCGTTTACTTCAATTGAAATACCTGGGCGTGGCGACAGGAAAACCAGAGGGGTCTTTTGAAAATGCTACATGTAATTTTTTTTCGCTTTTCCTCTCTCCTCTTTTTTTTTTCCCCTGTCGGTTCCTTTTTCAGACAAAATAAATGCTTCAAAATTGACTTCGTTCGAAGAGGAGTGATACATAGTTCTAAACACAGCTTTAAGTTGAAACGGGAAGTTGAAAGAGCATTAGATCTTAAAAGAACTGTTTCAGATTTAATGAGATTTGAATGAACGTTCAAGATTTAATGAGATAAAATCTCGACAACAGGGCCAGATCATCGCTGAGACAAATCTCTAGGGCCCAGCCAAACTGCTATTTTGAAAAGATTTGTTAGTGAAAATTGAATTCTTTAGCTGTTTAAAATATCGGAACCAAATGATCTAGATAACATTAACTATAAATTTGGTTTAAAATGTTGCTGAATATTTGGTATTCGGCTATTCATTTTCAACCGTTTTTAATTCGTTTCATTTTTAATTTAATATTTGGAAATTAATTTAATTACAAAGTTACAATCGAAAGTGAAACATTTTTTAAAAGTGATTTGGTTGCCGAATATTCTGTATTCGGTTTACAATGTTGCTGAATATTTGGTATTCGGCTATTTGTTTTCAACCATTTTTAATTTAATATTTGAAAATTAATTTAATTACAAAGTTACAATCGAAAGTGAAACTTTTTTTAAAAGTGAGACTTCGGCTTCCGAATACTATTCTGTATTCGGTTTACAATGTTGCTGAATATTTGGTATTCGGCTAATCATGTTCAACAGTTTTTAATTCGTTTTATTTTTAATTTAATGTTTGAAAATTAATTTTAATTACAAAATTACAATCGGAAGTGAAACTTTTTTTAAAAGTGATTTGGCTGCCGAATATTCTGTATTCGGTTTACAACGTTGCTGAATATTTGGTATTCGGCTATTCGTTTTCAACTGTTTTTAATTCGTTTCATTTTTAATTTAATATTTGAAAATTAATTTAATTACAAAATTATAATCGAAAGTGAAACTTTTTTTAAAAGTGATTTGGCTGCCGAATATTCTGTATTCGGTTTACAATGTTGCTGAATGTTTGGTATTCGGCTATTCGTTTTCAACCATTTTTAATTTAATATTTGAAAATTAATTTAATTACAAAATTACAATCGAAAGGGAAACATTTTTTTAAAAGCGATTTGACTGCCGAATATTCTGTATTCAGTTTACAATGTTGCTGAATATTTGGTATTCGTTTTTAACCGTTTTTAATTCGTTTCGTTTTAAATTTAATATTTGAAAATTAATTTTAATTACAAAATTACATCGAAAGTGAAACTTTTTTTAAAAGTAAGACTTCGTTTTCCAAATATTCTGTATTTGACTGAATATTCGGTATTCGGTCAAATCAATATTCGCTACACCACTAGTTTAAAGATCTTAACACCTTACAACTATTATTTGCTTCAATGTTTGAATTTTCTATCACACAAAATGTTAAATTAAGATCACAGATGTCTGAGAAAGAAAATTCAGAGGAAATGTATCAAAAGATGAGATATAAACAAAAATCTAGTTTTCTTCCCGAATTCAGGACATAAAACTGTTGCAACATAAAATTTCTGCAGTCATTGCTGGGAAGAACAGATGTTTAGCTATTACACCTGTCACAAAAATGCGATGTCTTCCAACAAACCATTTGGCAGACAGCAAATAATAAAAATGAGTAATCTAGTACTTCTACACTGGTGATACATATAGTAAGTATCCAAAAGAAACATTATTTAGTTCAAAACTAAATTTTACGATTTTAAACAATTATTGACCGTTTGTTGAATTCCGATAAAAGTATTTTTCATGACATGAAGCAACGTTAGTAAAAATCTTGATATTTATGTTTAAGGAAAAATCACACCGATTATATTTTGGTCAATTTAAACCAAATTTTTAAACTTAATTAAATTTTTTAAATTTAACATTACAGATGAAATTATTTAAGTAAGGATTAAATGTATTACGATTGATGATTAAGTTTTAATTATTCTGTTTATATTTTTAATGTAATATTATTTACACAGGACACTTTTTGTATAACATGTATGAAATATCTTTTTTTTTTATTCCTTCTCAACAAACTCTTACAAATTGTTCCCACTTTTTCATTGTGTACAACCACAAATACTATTTATTTATCAAATCATTTTTTAAAGCATTAGTATTTAAATAAAGGACAAACATAAGTGAAAATATTACGGATTTGAAGTCAGATTAAGAAAAAAATTCTTAAAGGAATCTGATTTGGCTTGAAATTTCCTTACTAAAGGAAGGATATTTAAACCTTTTATTTTTCCTTTGCAAATACTAAGGTATGAGTTATTGTGTCTTGTATGTTGATAGTAACCAAACGATGACCGAATGGTTAGGGTGCTGACATTCGAAACTGGAGTTCGTGAGTTCGTATCCCACTATGGCATGGATGTTCGTAGCCGTTCGGAATCGGCTTTAAGCAGTAGGTCCCGGTCTCATTAGCCCTCATGTTGCAAAAAGTAGACCGCAGCACTCCAAAACCAAACCAAACTAATGTTGATGCCCTCTGTTCAGACAATAAAAACTTCACGCTAAAATACACTAAGTATATAAAAAATAATTCTTAATTTAAATCAATGATTTTTTCAAATCCATTGATTTAAATCATGATTTATATCATGACGATATAAATCAACCAACCCTGTTCAGAGCAATAAAGAAATTTAAGAAATTTATTACCTCTCAATTAATTTATCATTTTTTTAATTCAACATTAAAAATTTTACAAGTGTGAAACAAAAGTATTCTTGATTTAAATCAATGATTTAAAGATATCAAGTGATTTAAATAACGGTTTATATCAAGTAATATAAATCAACCACACCTGACATGAAGTACAGTGGAACCCGAAACCATAGTTTTTTAATGTTGACTTTTCACGTTTTTATTTATATCTAAATAATGCGTTTAATATATTAATAAAAAATTGTACATTATTATTTTGAAGATTCAATTTATCCATGATAGCATTAATTTCCTTGTCAACTTCTTTGATCATTGACATTTTATGTTCCAATTGCTTTTTAATAAATTTTGATTTTTTTTCTTTTGAGCTTCAGTGCCTCATTTTCTGAAGATTCCTTTTTTGCCTTCTCCTTGTTCTCATTGTCGAACGATGGCCGAATGGTTAGGGTGCTAGCCTTCGGAATCGGAGTTCGAATTCCACTGTGGCATGGATGTTCCTAGCCGTTTGGAATCGGCTTTAAGCAGTAGGTCCCGGTCTCGTTAGCCCTCGTGTTGCAAAAAGTAGACAGTAGATTTTCAAACCAAACCTTATTCTCATTTAACAGCAAATAAGAATAAAAGAATGACAGAAGTTATTTATTTCTGACTGACGGAATTCGTTATTTTTAAAAACTTTTTTTAAAATTTTGCAATTTTACAATTCCTCTCATAATTTCCTGATAATTCTCGGTTGCTGGACATCCTGTTAAATTTTATGTAATTTTTATGCAATTATTAATATTAAATTTTATAAACTCTTACTGCAATTTATATAACTTTTAATGCAATCATTAATAAATTTTATATACTTTTACCACAATTTATTACTATTAAGTTTTATGCAATTCTTGCTACAATTATTGAAATTAAATGTTATAAAGTTTTACTACCATCATGAACATTAAATTTTATGCAGCTTTTACTGTAATTATTAATATTAAATTTC
>CM063509.1:104775520-104785520 GCA_032207245.1 Pardosa pseudoannulata
TTACCTGTACCTCTATTGGACAGTTCAGTTTCAAGAATGACAGCTGATACATCTGATGCTAAACTACTAAAAAAAGCTGTGCTCATAATCATTGATGAAATTACAATGTTGACAAAGGAAGGCATTCGATGTATTGACTTACTATTGAAAGAAATTATGAACAATGATAGGCCATTTGGAGGAAAAGTAATGGTAATTGGTGGAGACTTCAGACAAACCCTTCCTGTTGTGTCCAAAGGAAATAGAACTGAAGTTATTGAAAGTTGTATAAAGTCCAGTCCTCTTTGGTCTGTATTTACTCAACTCACACTCCGAATTAACATGAGAAGTGCTGGCGAAGACTCCCATTAACAAATGGCTGCTGAATATTGGTTCTGGAACTCTTTCTCAAATAGAAGGATTGCCATATGATTCTGTGAAAATTCCATCTCACATGGTAGAGAAAAACATTATAAATGCTATCTATACTGAAAATTTCAGGAACATGGATATTGAAGATATGGCGAAAAGAATCATTTTATCACCTACAAATAAGAAGACTCTTGAAATAAATCAGAAAATAATATTAGGTCTTGAAGGAAATGCCCATACTTATAACAGTGTAGATACAATTGTTTCTGAAGATGATAATGATATTCATAATTATCCACCTGAATTTCTTCATGGACAAACACCGTCTGGGATGCCACCTCATCAGTTAGTGTTGAAAAAAGGGGTTATTGTTATGTTACTGAGAAATTTGAATGCAAAACAAGGACTTTGTAATGGTTCAAGATTATGTGTGATGGAACTTCATGAAAACTTTATAATTGCAAAGATACTTTCAGAGTGTAACAAAGGTGACATTGTGTTCATAAATCGATTTGATTTACGTCCGAGTGATATTAATCTACCCTTCATTTTAAAGCGCCGACAATTACCAATAATTCCAGCATATGCTATGACAATCAACAAAGCTCAAGGACAGACATTCGATCATGTTGGAATATATCTCCCTCAGCCTGTTTTCTCTCATGGACAACTATATGTTGCTTTATCTAGGTGTCGGAATCCGAATAATCTCAAATTGTGCATCGAAGAAACAGATAATCAAGGAAAAATTAAAAAGCAGTCAAGTTCTTTTACAGCTAATATTTGTATATCGTGAGGTTTTTTCCCATAAATTTATTTAAATTTAAAACGACTGTAATGACATGAATCAATATTTAAAAAAAGACCTTTGTATTTAGTATTACTATGTGTCTGTGTTCAATTTTTATTGTAACCAATTTTGCTAACTCTAACTCATCAAGAATCCAATATGGATGCCTCTATTCCAGGTCGAAACACTTCATAAATTCGAGGACAGACGGATAGATAACTTCTATTATTATATAGGGGAATGGATTTTGTTAGTGTGTCGTTTTTTAAAGTTTAAACGTACACATTTTTCATATGTATGTGTTTCAATAAACATTTACATTGTTTTTAAAACATTTTATATGTTTTTGCTATTTTACAAATGATGTTACTTTTAAATACATGATTATTTAATCGTATGTTCCTGATTCAATTCAAATGCTGATTGGCAGAATCAGTAATGCAGCTTTTTTAACTTTTTCTATAGAGATGTATGAGGAAGATAATGTTTATTTAGGGGGGATGTATAATCTAGGATTGGCCGTAGCTTTATTTTTTTTTACTCTATAATTCAAAAATAAAATGTTTGGATTTTATTATTTTCTCACACTTTGAAGAAATGGTGTATTCTTTGTTTTTCATTTCAAGTTCTATTCAACTTGCTTTCACTTTTGTTAACATTTGGACTTGAAATATTTATTTTTTCAATTCTCTAACAATAAGGTCTGATTTTCCAGATCCTGATGTCTGATTTATGGTAAGTTCAGAGGTCCCGAAAAATCAGACCATATAAGCCGGGTGACCATATTTGTGGAATAATACAACCCTAATTGAATTATTGCAGGTTTATATTCTCATAGCACACGTTACATACGTATTTTCATGTTCAATGTATTTAAAAATAATCAGTTATACAAGTTTGCTTCCTTTCGTTGGTTGTTAACACAACTTTTTCTAAGTTCCTAATAGCTTTTAAATGCTTATCTGCTGCTTCGGAGTTAGTTAAATAACAGGGCCCGACTAAGATACTTTTGTACCCAGGGCACAGTCCAATTTTTGTGCCCTCCACCCCAAGGAAATTTATAGCGACAAATTATTATCATAATTACAGTCATATAAAATTATAACTTTGAACTAGCAAACAGATTTAAGAAATTAGCATTAAAGTAATATTCAAAATCAAAAATACCAAATATTCATTTTACGTAATCATTATTATCTCTGTTTAGCCATGCTAAAAATTAAAGACTTTTAAAGACCTAAAGGGACCCCCTTTTTTAATTTCTACCTTGTCACACTCACAAGCTCTGTGGTGCAGAAAATAAATAATAATAGAATTAAAAATAATTTAAATTGATGAGATGATTTAATGGTTTATAGTGGTACGTTGCTAATAATCTGTCTTATAAATATGCAATAACCCATAGGATAAAAAGAGCACCAGGTTCGTTGAGGGAATTAATTATCAGGTAAATAACAGTAAAATTAAAGTAAATAGGAAATAATATAGTTCATGACAAACACAATTACCTCATACAATAATTTATTAAAACTTAACGATGGTAGTGTAAGTTTGCATTTTTTTCTCACTTAATATGTGTTTCAAGCACTCGACTAAATTTTCGTGCCCAGGGCATGTGCCCCAAGTGTCCGTACGATAATCAGGCTCTACTTGAGGTCATATATGAGTGAGATAATTTCAACCAATAAACAGATGTACACTTGTTATCAGGGGTGACGAGAACTGAGAGAGGTGGAAAACTCCGACGATGAGTCTACACAAACAAGAAAGGGAAAAAGTTAGGGAAATAAAGGCTTGAATTCAGGTCCTCTCCGATTTCGCACTGGCTTCTTAAAAAATAATAAAAAAAAAACGGAAGCTCGTTGAAAACATGAAACTGACCATATAACCGGTAACAAGAAAAAGAAAATGACTGTATAAGCGGTGCGCTTTAACACATGTTCCCTATTAAGTTAGACGGGAAAACTGACCATATAAGCGGGGTGCCCTTATAAGCGGGTCACCATATAGCCGGTACTGACTGTATTAGTGTTTAGTCTGCGATAGACCAGTTCGTGATGTTGAGCGCATGCGTTCAGGTCTTTTTGTGCGCCTCTGTAATATTTTAACATAATAAAATATATTAATATTTATTAAACGAAAATTTACAGGAAAGTTTTTATTGTAAAATGAATTATATGCGAGGCTAGTGGTTTCTAAACTTTCTACTTCCCGGTGTGCCGGGAATATTCTGGAAAGTTTTCCACGGTGCAATATGTCCTATGTTAGAATACTTACTGCAGTTTGCTTAGGTTAAAAATGTAATACATAAAACATATTTTTACAGTAGAAAACAATTCATTGAACATACCTAAAATTGAAACAAAATAGAAAATGCACCTTTTATTTCAAAAACAAATGCTTAAAGCCCACTGGATACAGCTACCCTCACTAACTTATTACTCAAATGATACCGAATATTTCTTATTAACTAAACATAATAACTATATAAACTAAACATTAGTGTAGTATACAAAAATTATATTACCTACTTTTATACTAATACAGATTGTGAACAGACATCAATAGATTTTATTCGTTTTCGGTAGATCGGTTTTCTGCAAAAGTTGTCTGTTGCTTAAATATTTTCGCGTGGCCAATATTGCAAAATCACTTTTTGCCACACGAGTGCTAATGAGACCGGGACCTACAGCTTAAAGCCGATTCCGAACGGTTACGAACATCCATGCCACTGTGGGATTCGAACCCACGAACTCCGGTACCGAAGGCCAGCACACTAACCAATCGGCCACCGTTCATGCAAAGTTTGGGAATTGCTGTATTAGGCTATAATATTATACTGGACAGATAAACATTCAAAATGGGGTGTTGCGGCACCCTGAAGTGCCACGAGCCAAGGGTGCCGCGAATAATCATAATTAATGGCAATAATCCATGGAATTGCTAACGAAAGCATGAATATACTTAAAATTACTAAAGAAAACATGGCGATACTTAAAGTTTAAGTTGTCCTCTCTCGTCACTGCGCCACTCTCGAAAAGCGTTAAGAATTATCCCTGAGTTTAGAGTATGGTTGATCCCCAACCTCTGAAGTTCTCAAGCTGATTTCTGTGTCATCCTGGGGTGCCTCGAGCGTATGCCAAGGGTATCCCGTCAATAATCATTATTAATGGTAACAATGGAATTGTGACATTACTAAAAAAAGCAAGAAGATACTTAAAATTGCTAAAGAAAGCATGAAAGATACTTAAAATTTAAGTTGCATTTATGTTGAAGTGTGAGCAATCCCTACATCTTCGGTTCTCAAACTGGTTTCCGTGGCATCCTGGGCTGTCTAGAGCTAACATTGGCGGTGCCGCGAAGAAAAACGTTTGAGAACCTCTGCATTAGAAAATGTATTTGTCCTTTGCCACTTTACAAAATAATAACCAAATTTAGAGGCTCTAAATTCTGCCGCCTGCATACCTATAGGCCCGGCTCTAGCATTTTTACCACCGTCAGCAAACCGGAAAAAATGTCGCCCCCAAGCTTAATTTTTTTTTAAATTAAGAAAAAAAGAATTATAAAAAACTATGTAAACTATATTAACAAAAAAAAAAAAGGGGTGGAGTGGAACATAATTGAATTTCGATAACATTACTGATACAGAATTGCGGAAAATTATTTCATTGAAAACAAAATTTACATTCTTGGATACTGGAATGACCAAAATCTGTCAATTCGTGTTATGTTTTATTTTAATACTAATTTTTATCTAGATTTAAGTATTAGTAATTTTGCCGCCAGAAGCAGCTGTCTACCTTGCCTACTGCCTAGCGCCTACCCTGCACGCATACCCAGCAGGAAGACCCTAGTCTTCCTCTTAGAATATTTAAAATTCTTTCGTCACAGAACGCATGTTTGGAACCCCAAATTAGCATGAAGCATTGCTGCTCAGATGTACCCTAGACGTGCATCGGACATCGGTCCACTGACCCAGTTTCCGGCAGAGATGTTGAAGTACATGTCCTGAATCCAATTATGCAAAATAATGCATCCTCTTTACACAGCTAAATCGCCGTGAAAAATGATCGCCAAATTGAGATGCATTCTCTTGTTTCGTACCCTAATGACGGCGCCTTCTGAGGCTATTGTTTTCTCCTCCTCGCTCATAACTTTTCAATAAGCGGGTAAATTCTTTTGTCGTAACGTCTTCAAATAATCGAGACCTCGGAAAAATAACATCAATGGAAGGCAAGAAAAAAAAAGAGATATCGCCGTCTAAGAAGAAAAAATAAATAAGTAAAATGGAATAGTCGCTGGCCCGTAACCGTTAAGATGAAATGATTTCCGGGTTATGGTTTTGAAGAACAAAATTACCTTCCAGCGTTATCTCCGCCTTGTTCTTATTTTTAGTGTCGTGTGTGTAAGGTTGTGTTTTGTTTGGCTTTGCTTCGCTGTTAATGACCTAAATATTAGCGACGATGCACTGCCCAAAAAATGTGATGTTTGATAAAAAGTTTCGTGGCAATATCTGACGAAATTAGCTGTTTTATTACTTGAGCCTCTTATTCTCAGTCTCTTTTATGTAAAAATTTGGTGAAAAATAATTCAACAATAATAATCCACTTAATAAACATATTTATGCATTCAGATATTTACAAATGTTTTATTAAAATATAACAGTAATTTTATAGCAAATGATAATGAACTCAATTTATTAATAACAATCACTTAACCATATCTTAAAAAATGTAATAGATGATATAAATAGGTCTTCTAAATTATGTTTGCGTGACTGTTTACCTCACTTCAAAAATATAATTTTAACTATTTATAAAATATTTCTGAATAACTACTCTAAAAGAGTGACTGAAAAATGTATTGAAAAAGTTAAGGAAAAATCCAATTAGAGAAAAATAAAAAAGATTTCTTAAATATTTCTTGTAATAACATTTTTACTTTTTTTGCTTCGCTGTTAATGACCTAAATATTAGCGACGATGTATTGCCCAAAAAATGTGATGTTTGATAAAAAGTTTCGTGGCAATCTCTGACGAAATTAGCTGTTTTATTACTTGAGCCTCTTAGTCTCTTTTATGTAAAAATTTAGTGAAAAATAATTCAACAATAATAATCCTCTTAAACATATTTATGCATTCAGATATTTACAATTTATTAAAATAGTAATTTTATAGCAAATGATAATCAACTCAATTTATTAATAACAATCACTTAACCATATCTTAAAAATGTAATAGATGATATAAATAGGTCTTCTAAATTATATTTGCATGATTGTTTACCTCACTCCAAAAATATAATTTTAACTATTTATAAAATATTTCTGAATAACTACTCTAAAAGAGTGACTGAAAAATGTATTGAAAAAGTTAAGGAAAAATCCAATAAGAGAAAAATAAAAAAAATTTCTTAAATATTTCTTGTAATAACATTTTTACTTTTTTTGCTTCGCTGTTAATAACCTAAATATTAGCGATGATGTATTGCCCAAAAAATGTGATGTTTGATAAAAAGTTTCGTGGCAGTCTCTGACGAAATTAGATGTTTTATTACTTGAGCCTCTTATTCTCAGTGTCTTTTATGTAAAAATTTTGTGAAAAATAGTTCAACAATAATAATCCACTTAATAAACATATTTATGCATTCAGATATTTACAAATGTTTTATTAAAATATCGCAATAATTTTATAGCAAATGATAATCAACTCTATTAATAACAGTCACTTTACCATATCTTAAAAATGTAATAGATGATATAAATAGGTTTTCTAAATTATTTTTGCATGATTGTTTACCTCACTCCAAAAATTTAACTATTTATAAAATATATCTGAATAACTACTCTACAAGAGTGATTGAAAAATGTAATGAAAAAGTTAAGAAAAAATCCAATAAGAGAAAAAAAAAAAAAAAATTCTTAAATTCTTCTTGTAATAACATTTTTACTTTTTTTTGCTCTATATACTATTGAATTATATATCATTGTTTATGTTGTACAAATCAGTATCAAATGTTATATGTAAATAAAACTGTAAATAAAAATTTTGAAATTATTTTGCCTCAGCATAATGTTTTTGCATGCAAAATTCAGGAGTTTGTGAAATTTGTCAGTGATAAATTGTTTTAAGATTTTACACTAAGGCAGTGTTTTCTAACATTGCCTTTAATATAATCCTTAAGGATTATATTTTATGAATAAAGGTTAAGATATTTTTTTCCATAGGACCATTTAAGGAAAGGTAAGTGAGAAAAAAAAAGATGCCATTTGTGTAATTTTTTGCAGATGTAATTTCTTTGCTTAAAATTCTATTTATGTATCATATCAGTTTTCGTGTACTGTGTGAAGTTGTTTTGCTAACTAAAATTTAAATATGAATTGGCACACAAATAAAATATCTATAGCAAAACAATTTTTCCACTAATAAATATTCCCGTTAGTGAAATAATTGAATATCCTTAGTTTATTTTTTGAAAAAAAATATTTTGATGTGTAGTAAAAGGCATACTGCCATTTTGTTTGAGTGATCAGGCGATCTATACAAATGGCTGTGACTTGCCTCTTATTCTCAGTCTCTTTTATGTAAAAATTTGGAGAAGAATATTTTTAGGAAAATAATTCTTAATTTTATGCCAAATAGAAATAAATTTGTATTTTCTGAAACTTGCTTAGGAATTAAATTTTAAAATACCAGTGTTCGTAACGTGTAATGTAAGATTTGAACCTTTATGTCTTAGAACCTGACGAAATTAGCTGTTTTATTACTTGCCTCTTATTCTCAGTCTCTTTTATGTAAAAATTTTAGAAAAATATTTTTAGGAAAATAATTCTAAATTTTATGCCAAATAGAAATAAATTTGTATTTATGAAACTTGCTTAGGAATTAAATTTCAAAATACCAGTGTTCGTAACGTGTAATGTAAGATTAACCTTTATGTTTAGGACCTGACGAATTAGCTGTTTTATTATTGCCTCTTATTCTCAGTCTCTTTTATGTAAAAATTTGGAGAAGAATATTTTTAGGAAAATAATTCTTAATTTTATGCCAAATAGAAATAAATTTGTATTTTCTGAAACTTGCTTAGGAATTAAATTTTAAAATACCAGTGTTCGTAACGTGTAATGTAAGATTTGAACCTTTATGTCTTAGAACCTGACGAAATTAGCTGTTTTATTACTTGCCTCTTATTCTCAGTCTCTTTTATGTAAAAAATTTGCAGAAAAATATTTTTAGGAAAATAATTCTAAATTTTATGCCAAATAGAAATAAATTTGTATTTTATGAAACTTGCTTAGGAATTAAATTTCAAAATACCAGTGTTCGTAACGTGTAATGTAAGATTTGAACCTTTATGTCTTAGACCTGACGAAATTAGCTGTTTTATTACTTGCCTCTTATTCTCAGTTCTTTTATGTAAAAATTTGCAGAAAAATATTTTTAGGAAAATAATTCTAAATTTTATGCCAAATAGAAATAAATTTGTATTTTGTGAAACTTGCTTAGGAATTAAATTTTAAAATACCAGTGTTCGTAACGTGTAATGTAAGATTTGAACCTTTATGTCTTAGAACCTGACGAAATTAGCTGTTTTATTACTTGCCTCTTATTCTCAGTCTCTTTTATGTAAAAATTTGGAGAAGAATATTTTTAGGAAAATAATTCTTAATTTTATGCCAAATAGAAATAAATTTGTATTTTCTGAAACTTGCTTAGGAATTAAATTTTAAAATACCAGTGTTCGTAACGTGTAATGTAAGATTTGAACCTTTATGTCTTAGAACCTGACGAAATTAGCTGTTTTATTACTTGCCTCTTATTCTCAGTCTCTTTTATGTAAAAATTTGGAGAAAAATATTTTTAGGAAAATAATTCTAAATTTTATGCCAAATAGAAATAAATTTGTATTTTCTGAAACTTGCTTAGGAATTAAATTTCAAAATACCAGTGTTCGTAACGTGTAATGTAAGATTTAAACCTTTAGTCTTAGGACCTGACGGAATTAGCTGTTTTATTGCTTGCCTCTTATTCTCAGTTTCTTTTATGTAAAAATTTGGAGAAAAATATTTTTAGAAGAATAATTCTAAATTTTATGCCAAATAGAAATAAATTTGTATTTGGTGAAACTTGCTTATGAATTAAATTTCAAAATACCAGTGTTCGTCACGTGTAATGTAACATTTGAACCTTTATGTCTTAGGACCTGACGGAATTAGCTGTTTTATTGCTTGCCTCTTATTCTCAGTTTCTTTTATGTAAAAATTTGGAAAAAAGTATTTTTAGGACAATAATTCTAAATCTTAAATTCTTAAGAGAAGGAGCGTATTCACATTTTATCTTTGTTAGCTTACATGCAGTTGTCCATATGGAAGCCAGAAAGCAAAATGATTTAACATTAAAACAAAAGATCGAAATTTTAAACCGTTATGACAGGTTGATTATGATTAAGAACAATTTATCAATGAGCTTCTTTGAAAAAATTGTAGATAGTCAACAATTAATTTTTTTAAATTATGTATACAATTCTTACGTTTTAAAGGATAATATACAGTACATAAATATAATGTGTGTTTTTTTCATTTTTCTTTGAAATTTAGTAAGTGGGAATTAAATGGGGGGGAATTTATCTAATTTTGAATATCGTTTATTGTTATCAATCGGTTATTGTTACCAAAATCATGGTGTCTCAAACTGATCACATTAAGCGGAGTCCACTGTATTACAATCTGACAAATCAGGGGGGTGCATATGCCTCTTTGCACATCCCCCTGAGTTCGCCTCTGTCTATGAACAAATAGCTTTCATTCAAAATCGAAATGTTGAAGCATTAGATGCTGTCGAAAGAAAACGCCTTGAGCTTC
>CM063509.1:104803020-104808020 GCA_032207245.1 Pardosa pseudoannulata
TAATAAATAATAAACAAAATACACATAAAATACAATATTTTAACAATTATATTTATTTTACTCATACTTCAAATTTTATGTTGAAAAAATTTTATTTTAGAGGATATTTTATTATTTTCATTGATAATTCAAATTTTATAACGTAAAAGAATATTCTTACAAATATTTTATTTATTTTTAAAAATTTTTATTTATTTTTAGGACTTAAAAGAATATTTTACCAGTATTCAATTTTAAAATATATAGTTATACACACACACACACACACACACACACACACACACATATATATATATATATATATATATATATATATATATATATATATATATATATATATATATATATATATATATATATAGATAGATAGATAGATAGATAGATAGATAGACAGATAGATAGATAGATAGATATATGTACATATGCATATATTTATACATACACATTTATACATACATACTAATAATTTTAGTGTCCGTATTTTACGACTCTATATCATACTTGTATAATTTTTATTTGTAACAAATAATAAACAAAACACTTATACAACATTTTAACGATTATTATATTTATTTTTACTGATATTCCAAATTTTATGTTAAAAAAATATTATTTTAACGAATATTTTATTTATTTTTATTGATGTTTAAGTTTTATGACTTAAAATAATATTTTGACAAATATTCAATTTTTATTGATATTTCAAATTTTATGATACTCCACGCTGGACTTCATGAACTATACTTTTAAAACACAACTTTAATGGAATTGTTTAGTTTCTTATCAGCCCAGGTTTCTTACACAGTTTGGGCAACTTTTTGTCATATATATTTCATACATTTTCAACATATCGGCATTTTACGGTAAGAACAAATATCAACAATTTTTCTCCGCAATTGGAAGCCTAGAAATGAATCATTTTTCATATGTCCAAAGATTCTTCAATAATTTATTTTCATAGAATTTTATGGGTATAAAATAAGAGATTTGAAAAAAAATTTTCAATTTTACAACTCCTCTTCAACCTCCACTCAAAATACAGTTTCTTTTAAGTCAAAGAGTTTTTTGCTGGATGAGATCCCGCCTACCCTCCCTCATCCCTTTGGACTAACTTTCTCTTGGTATTTTCCAATTTTTTTTTTGTGAATTTCTTTCTATTAACAATTAAATTTCGTTATTATCGATGTAAATTAATTTTACAATTTACACTAAATCACAAATTTGTGATGAAAATCACACTCAGTTTATTTAATTTGTGATTAAGAATGTTTCAGTCTATTTAGTATGAATGTTATGTGTTTCCTTTGTGTTTTCTTTGTTAATTCAATTAGATTTTAAATATACAATTTTTGTAAAATTTTTCCTCAAAATGTTGTTTTTGTTTATGTATCAATATGTTGAGTTACGATCCCCTCGCCAGATTTCAAACGCCACGCTGCAAGCACGCCAAGCACGCAAGCTGCAAGCAAGCCAATTTCGCCAAATGTGGTTGAAGCACCAACAAGATCCATGATTAGGAACAGGAGAGTGGGCTAAGAAGAGGAGTTGAATTAGAAAAAGTCAAGAAATTTATTCCAATTTCGTTAGTAACTACAGTGTACTCCGCTTAATGTGATCAGTGTGGGACACCGTGATTTTGATAACAACAACCGATTGATAACAATAGATGATATGCAAAATTAGATAAATTTACCCCCTTTAATTCACACGTACTAAATTTCAAAACAAAATGATAAAACACACCTTATATTTATGTAATGTATATTACCATTGAAAACATAAGAATTGTATACATAATTTTAAAAAATGATCAATTCTAGACTGTCTACAATTTTATCTAAGAAGCTCATTGATGAATTGTTAGTAATCATAATCAACCTATCATAACGATCTTTTTTTAATATTAAATCATTTCGCTTTCTGGCTTCCATATCGACAAGCTGCATGTGAGCGAGCAAGGCATAAAATGTGAATACGCTCCTTCTCAGTTCCGATAATAATGTGTTCCCTTCTGCTTATCTGACAACCACTGACCACCAACAGGGGGTGCGTATTTATGAAAAATTCCAGGAATGAGTTCTTTCCCACTGCTTTGTTCGTTCCCCATTTCCCTAGGTTGAAGTGGAGAATTCTCGGAAATTCAAACAAGAGCGAAGGGAAAGAAAAGAATGGGTTCCTTCTGAATACATTGGGAATATTCCTTTGCCAGTTAAAATGAGGTTCAAAGACTGATAACATTAACCGATGTAACGATCCCATAAAGCGATAATTTTAACGTACAAATGAATAGAGAAAATCGGGACCAAGTGATTTCGATAACAATAAGCGATTGATAACTTTAACCTATGTAACGATCCCATAAAGCGATAATTTTAACGTACAAATGAATAGAGAAAATCGGGACCAAGTGATTTCGATAACAATAAGCGATTGATAACATTAACCTATGTAACGATCCCATAAAGCGATAATTTTAACGTACAAATGAATAGAGAAAATCGGGACCAAGTGATTTCGATAACAATAAGCGATTGATAACATTAACCGATGTAACGATCACATAAAGCGATAATTATAACATATAAATGAATAGAGAAAATCAGGACCAAGTGATTTCGATAATAATAAGCGATTGATAACATTAACCGATGTAACGATCCCATAAAGCGATAATTTTAACGTACAAATGAATAGAGAAAATCGGGACCAAGTGATTTCGATAACAATAAGCGATTGATAACATTAACCTATGTAACGATCCCATAAAGCGATAATTTTAACGTACAAATGAATAGAGAAAATCGGGACCAAGTGATTTCGATAACAATAAGCGATTGATAACATTAACCTATGTAACGATCCCATAAAGCGATAATTTTAACGTACAAATGAATAGAGAAAATCGGGACCAAGTGATTTCGATAACAATAAGCGATTGATAACATTAACCTATGTAACGATCCCATAAAGCGATAATTTTAACGTACAAATGAATAGAGAAAATCGGGACCAAGTGATTTCGATAACAATAAGCGATTGATAACATTAACCTATGTAACGATCCCATAAAACGATAATTTTAACGTACAAATGAATAGAGAAAATCGGGACCAAGTGATTTCGATAACAATAAGCGATTGATAACATTAACCGATGTAACGATCCCATAAAGCGATAATTTTAACGTACAAATGAATAGAGAAAATCGGGACCAAGTGATTTCGATAACAATAAGCGATTGATAACATTAACCGCGGTCACATTAAGCGGAGTCCAATGTAGTTAAAGAATTTATTAAAAAGTTGAGATTCAACGTCTATTATATCCTTATGGTGGCACATCACCTATAAACCTTAAAAATTCCAATTTTTCGATTTTGACGCTTTTATATAATTTTGTGAACATTTTAAATTCATTTAAAACAAATCCCATTACAGTATTCGAATTAGTACCTGTAAAATATACAATATTTGTAATTAGACTAATTTTGTATATCATAAACGTTAAATGCATTTTACTGAAAATGGTGTTTTTTCACCTTCGCGCACTTTAAATAAAAAACGATCGCACATATTGATTTCAAATTTTCACAGTCAATGCATTATAGACCTACGATAAAACTCTTATCTACTTTATTCGTTTCTGTTTATTTCATTTAGTATTTATAGAATATAAAATGGAGTTTATAAACATTATTTTAGCTGTTTTGAAAGTTCAATCTCTTGGTGGAATATTTGTGCCTTTTTTTAAATTTAAATTCTGAAAATTTTATACCTAATAATTTTTACAAAAAAGCAAAAATAATTCATAAAGCTCAAATTGCATTGTTAATCCCATCACTTAGATATCACTTACATTATTTATTTTAATTTTAAAATTTATGTTTTTAACAACAACTTATGTTTTTTAAATTCAGCTCATGTTTTATGTTTTTAACTGTAACTCATATTTTATGTTTTTTTTGCTGCAACTGGATTACATTTTTACAATTGTATGTACATGATTCATTTTTAAAATTCAAACATTCTTATTATACTATATAAGCATGTTAAATCTCATGAACTTGTTAGTGTCATATTTTGTTTAATTGCACTACTCTTTTTATTGCTCATTAAAAGTCACTTCAATAACAAAAGATATTATACGTTAAATTTAAGACCATTTAAGACTATTTTTAACAATTCTGACCATTTTTGACCACTTATGACCAGTTTCGGACGGTTAAAACAGCTTTTATCCAGTGTCCTGGTCAAAATCAGTTTTGACCGGTCAAAATTACAACCCTGTTCTGAATTCTCTAAAAATTTTTAAGTTCCCGTAAAGAAAATCCGAAGAAATTATATTTAATGTCAAATTATTTGTAAGAAATTTCGGTACACTCTTTTTTTCTTTTCTTTTTTTTTTTAACAACAAGTTTTGTAGTTGTCTCTAAATTTAAACGATTTCGTAATTTATTTTGGATTACTCCAAACTTTGAAAATAATCTTTCTATAAATGCAGATCTGCTTAGCAACTGATGAAGAGCAACTTAGGTTTTTAACTTCAACTCATGTTTTATGTTTTTAACTGTAACTCATATTTTATGCTTTTTTCTGCAACTGGACTACATTTATACAATTGCACGTGCATGGTTCATTTTTAAAATTCAAACATTCTTGTTATACTGTATAAGCATGTTAAATCTCATGAACTTGTTAGTGTAATATTTTGTTTAACTGCACTACTATTTTTATTGCTTATTAAAAGTCACTTCTAAGTACAAAAAATATTATATATTAAAATTAAGACCATTTCAAACTATTTTTTACAATTCTGACCATTTTTGACCACTTTTGGAGGTTGAAACCACTTTTATCCAGTGTCCTGGTCAAAATCAATTTTGACCGGTCAAAATTACAACCCTTACGGTAAGGAAGCTTTAACTGTTTTTTTTTTTAAGTCAGAACTATAACCCTTAATTTGGATAAGTCTGGCCGCTACACCGGACATGTATATTTATT
>CM063509.1:104818020-104993020 GCA_032207245.1 Pardosa pseudoannulata
ACACAGGGTGGACCAGTGCCTTCTTTTGAAGATTTTATCGGTACTTGCTTGGGTTATATTAGATAACGATATTTTTGCTATACAAGGGCTAATGTGATACCAGGACCTATTGCTTAAAGTAGATTCCGAAAAGGTACGAACATCTATACCAGAAGTCAAATTCGATCCCACGAACTCTGTTTCTGAAGAGTTCTTTCCCATTCAACCATCATTCGGTGTGACGGAATGACAATCTGTTTAAAATCAAACGATAAAATACGAAATAGTTTCGTTAACCCCTTAACGAGAACGCTCGAGTTAACTTGAGCGTCCTAAACTGGCCAAATTGTGCACACTCGAGATAATTCGAGCGGCGCTGCACTTTATATTGCTATAATTTTTCACACTCGAATGCAATCGAGATTTGAAAAAAACAATGTGAAAGAAAAAAAAACAATCGTTACATGTGTAATAGTTACAATGTTGGGTTATGTGCTGCACCTTGTTTCGAAATATATCACACAAAAGAAAATTTGATTAATTTTATAAATAATAGTATTGTTATTATTTATGCTTTAAAAGTATAAATAAGTATTTTTACTGATAATAATGTTTATTCTGAAATGGGAATTCGAAAAGAAAGATAAAAAAAAAAGTCGATGTGCATGTAATATTACAATATTCTACTATTTTCTGCAATTATATCAAAATCCCAAATTGCAATAAAAATTTTGATTATTTTTGTAATTTTGTAATTTTTTTGGCAAGACAACGTTCTAAATTGTGTTTTTTACTTTAAAAAAATGATTTTTTATGGCCGGACTTTTTAAAAAAACTGTGCATTAATAATTAAGTAAACTATTACATTGAAAAGAAAAAATGCTTAAGGTGTTTTTAGTTGCTGATTTGTATTAAACAAACACATCATAACATCTCCAAGTAAGAACAGAAATCAAGAACGGATTCATGTTACAATTTTTAAATCATATTAAAGCCAGATGGGAAGTGGAGTAGAGGGTAGCGCAGTTGAGCACAGCTGAGCGAAATTGAGAGAGGATGACAACTGAATACTGAACAGAGTCAATTGTGCTGTGCGATTTAACATTGTTCTAGCAGGTATTTGTAGGGAAAGGGTGAAGACAGATGAAGGATTTTGTTTTCTTATTCAAATACTGCATGATATAGACGGTTTCATGGAAACACGATAAAAAACACCATAAGATTTCTTTTATTAATTTCATATATATACTTTCCGTTATATTACAATTCTCCCATCTAATCAGGAAAACTTATTATTCTTTCTTTTCAAAAGTTGCCACACCCCAATAGAAAAATTAAAATAAAACTAATGACAAACGATAATATTTTTAAAACAAATATTAAAACCATTGATGTACGGAACAGAGGAGAAAACACTTTGAAAACGTAACTGGGGCCGAGTCAAAACGGAGTAGAGTTGATTTTTGCGATGCTGCTTCGAAAGCGTTAATTCTGTTCCGTACATAATGACCATCCCCATATTGGCAACCATGGTTACAAATCACATACGCAGTCCTCTACGGTGAAACCCACTTCGCTCCGGAGGCTACCGGCTAAAAGTCATTACACTCTGAGGATTGGATAGTCACCAAAGTCATTGAAATAGTAGACAAGCAATCTGTTTTCCAATGGGAAAAAATTGTAACATAAGATATTGCAAAACGCATATATTGCAAAGAACTGGCGGCAATTTTCCCATCAGTTGCAAGAAAGAAAAGAACTAACTTATCTAGTTTAAGAGGGGGGGGAATCCCTTAGAATGGAGCAAATTCATTTGAAATTGTCCACGGCGCAAGAAGGCTAAAAATTTCACTTTCAAAGCGGATACAAACAAATAGCTTGGACAGTTTCCAAAATCGGCAGCTATTTTACAATGCACGAAGAGACATAAGACAATTTTTTTTTCACAAAAGGAATGAATTGATTCTGTATTGCTTTTTACTCTTAACCTGTCTTCCCTGTTTTTAAAAATTGCAAGCATCATTTTACAAAATAAAAAATAATAACTTTATATTAATAAAAATGCAATATTTTATTGAAAAATAAAGGTGTCTATGCATAATTTATTCTATACTTTATTCCCAACTAGAAATAACTTAAATGTTCGAAAGACCATAAAGCTTGGTTGGTTTGGCACGCATATATTTAAGCTTTCGGTCAATATCAGTCAAGGTTTGTAACTACAAAAAAGAGCCATAGAGGGTGAAGAAAATCCCAACCAAACTATGACCAGAAGTATCAAGCTATACTACACACTATTTATTAATTTTTACCAGAAGAGGGTAGATTAGTCAAAGATTTTCACAATGGTCAGCACATGACAATGATAAGAGAGATTGCAAGATGTTGGGCCAACTAGATTGCCTGGGCTAAGCCAACACCTCCTAAGCCCTCTAATCCAGAAGAGAGATTTTAAACACATTAAGGCAAAATAACAACACCAAATATAAAAAAGCAAAAGGTATGGCCAAAATTAAAAACTAAATATTAAAAAGTAAATGGCACACTTCCCAAAATATTTATATTTGTACAATGTACAGTAAGAAAAAAGAAAATATATTGTTTATTTCTTGAGCTACTTTCTATTGTTTTGCTACATGAAGAAGGCTAACGATACTACGATCTAGTAATTAAAGTCGATACCGAATGGATAAGAACATGCCAAAAGTTAAAAGAAAAATACAATAAAAAATGTAAAAATTAAAAAGTGACGTATGATAAATTTTTAATAAACTTTATCATCATCATTATCGTAATGATGATGATTGGTTAGTTGGGAGAGCTACAGTTTATTCTTTTGATACATTAGGGATAATGAAACCGGGACCTACGTCTTAAAGCCGATTCCAAACGGTTACGAAGAACCCTGCCAGCAGTGGGATTCGAACCCACGAACTCCGGTACAGAACACAAGCGTGCTACACTTTCGGAAATATTTCGAAAGTATACAAAAAGAAAGATGAATCCTGGCTCTGATATTACTAGCATAAGAATCCTTTGGTTTCCTAGGTAAAGCCTCTGAGAGCACTAAAGTAAGTAATCCTGGATGTAACACAAAGTAATTTAGGATAGTGAAACACCTAAACATATTATTGCATTCTTAAACTAAGAGAAAATTGAACAGATTTTACGAAATCGTTCAGCTGGTAAAAGTAAGTAAAATTCTTTTTAAAATAATATATCATGGAACATTTACCAGTAAAACTGTGCCTACATGAAAACTTAATTTATTCTGATGCCACGGAAAATTCATATTTGTTTGATAATGTGGAAATCTTTTGTGTCTTCAAAATGGTTTTCGAAATACACAAGATGAAAGTATTTAAAAAAGTAAAAAGATTAATAACCACTTTTTGCTAAGAAAAAATACATAGAGAATTTTGTAACAAGAAATTGAAGAATTACTTTCACAAAACTCATTTTCTATTTCCCCTAAAACTCATTTTTGTACTTTTTAAAATACAAAAAATGAGTTTTGCGAAATGCAGCAACAAATTATAACTTTTAAAAAAAGGCTAAATAAATAAATCGCTTTAAAAAGCTAATTCCAGAAAGAACGCTGTCTTTTCTCCATGTTTGAAGATACAGACGACAAAAATGGTTCAAGATTTTTCATTTTAATTCAGGTTAAAATAAACTAATGCAAGCGATTTTTAAAGTATAAATTATATTTTTTAAATATTGTTCATATCAGTGGTGGCAACTTAGCACTCGCTGATCAGACACTGACCAAAGAAGGCTTTATAAATTACCCCGTTTTAATTCTTTTAAATTTATCTCTTTTTCAAGAGAGATCAGGCAATTAAAAATATAAAAATATAAAATGAAAGTATAAATATTTCATGCGAAATTAAAAATAACTATATCCAAGTGCTAAGTCATTTTCTATCACAGCTAGGTGATGGCCGAATGGTAGGACGCCCCTTTTTGTTTGAATTCCACTGCTAGCATAGATGTTCGTAACCATTCGTAATTCACTTTAAGCAGTAGGTCCCAGTCTCATCAGCCCTCCTACGAATCATTATATACTGTGTAGGTCTCATGACAATCAATCATAACATAATATTATATGTTTCTTCATAAAACGTGAATATACAAGCTTGCAGTTTCGATCAAATTGGCTAGATACATGTATCTGTTAACAAGTTTTAGATATTTCTAAATTATTTGTACCTTTTAAACACATTTTCCTTTTTTCCTAAGTGATGCCACTGACTTAACGATCCACGGACTAATATTAATAAAAAATAATTAACCAAATTTGACTTTCAAAAAGATTCGCCATTACTGGTTTGTATTACGGTATTAAAAATATCAACAACATAGTTAGAGCCATAAAATTTAATACTTGTTTTTTATATTCCTAATTTTTTTTCTGACCAAAAAAATATAAAGTAACAGTAATTAAATTATCCATTATTATTATTACTAGTAATAATAGCTGGTGTAAAAAATCGAGGTGTAGACAGTGAAAAAGACAGAAAAAAAATTTAAACCTCATTTAAAAATGTCCACCAAAACTATGATTAATTAGTATTTTTTCTGTGAATATGTAATGAAAATTTGTATCTATAATGGAAAAAATAACCATTTCAAATTATAGAATTACCAGTCACATGCTTCCGTCAAACGCTTGATAACAGAATAAAACGTTTCAAAATGTGTTTTTTGTTGCGTACAAATAGAGAAATTAGTTTTAATTCTTCTAATGTTCTTCTGAAGAATAGGAAACGTGACCTGATGCGTCACATTTCCTACTGCACAGAGGTCAAGCTGAATACACAAGATGTTCTTTAGTTGATTATTTAGAAGATTATGTAGCACACAATCAGGTGGCCTCCCATAATCTCCAAAGCTTTTTATCTTACAGCAGATTATCCGACAGAAAAACCTCATGCATGAGTTTCTCTATTTTTACATGCTTGTAGAGGTATTTTGCAAAAAGAGCCCAGCTAATTTTTGGTATGAATGTTAAACATAAAAGAACATATTTAAAGAAGCGGAAATAGTTTTTCTAAATGGTCTTGCTGAAAATTGGTTAGCACAACTGAACTTCCGGGCCCTGAACACTAATCACTAGCATAATGGTTTCTAATGCGGATCTTATGGACTCCCAGGGGTAATATAAAAAAAAATAATTGTGATTTGAACGAAACTTTAAACAAATAGCAATAAACAAGTTGATAGCCCTTTTTTTTTGGGGGGGGCTGCAAATTTAAAAGATGATTTGCTTGCTTATTGTCGACATTGAATGCCTTAATAACACTGAAAGGGACGAACAATAGCCGAATGGATCTTCAGTACCGGAGTTCGTAAGTTCGAATCCCACTCTGGCATGGATCTTCGCAGTCGTTCGGAATCGGCTTTAAGCAGTAGGTCCCGGTCTCATTAACCTTCGTGTTGCAAAAAAGAAAACCGTAGAGCTCCAAGCCAAACCAGACACTTAAATTTGAAATAACATTTCTTATTCCAAACATAAGGCTGAAACTGTTCATCAATAACACTAACACCAGGTAGCTCCCCACTTATTTATTAGCATATACAAAGAGAAAAGCCCAGTGGCGTTGGAATAGCGCTCCCACAACACAGGTCCAAGGTTCGATCCTCGAGCTGGGCAAGGTTGACTCAGCATTTCATCTCTTAGGCGGGTAAACGAACTGAGGCAAAGCCTCCTAGACAGTTAGAAAACAGTTAGAAGACAGTTCTCAAGGAGGCTTTGACTGATGGCTAAGCATGCTTGGGAACTAAACACTGGGGGTTCCGCGTAAGGTTGACAACCTAAACGGGACATGTGCTTCCAATTCAAAGCCTTTGGTCTAGAAAACGGAGTTTGGCACCGTAAGCCATGGCTCTAACGGGCCGTAGCGCTGGGGAGTTATATACAAAGAGAGCACAGAACAGTTACAAAACAACATTTAAATATTGACACATACCAATTAAATTTACGTTAGAGTCCCAGAGATAACATTCGACAACCTCTAGTAATTGCAATTAGAAGTCGACTGGCAATAATTGTTTGGGTCGCCACCAGATAGCAGGCAGAAAAAAAAAAAAAAGCTCAATTACAAGGCAATAATTTCAAAAGTTATTACTTTAAATATCATAATGTTTCATTTATATTCTATTTTTATGTTTCTATTATAAACTTTAATGCTAAAATTGTAATTTTGTTAATTTATAGTTGTATAGAGTTATATGACATGGAGGCTCATGGAAAAGTGTTTGCTATAAGTAGGGGTACATAGCCAAAAATGCTTGGAAACTCCTGTTCTAGGCCATCTCGTGCCCTCCCTTTATACTGATCACTAATTCCCTTATTTTCCCTTTCCGAAGGTCAACACATACTACATAACCATCTTGATTGATTTTCTATTTTGAGCTACTAAAAAGCCCAGCGAGTCTAATATACTTGGAAGTTTAAAAAATAACGCAAGTTTGAATTAGATTTTTACCCATCCACTTGATGGATAATTCACGTTGTAATAAATGAGAAAAACCACTTCTCTCGGGGAGGAAAAACGCCCATTTGAGAAAATTTCTTCCTCCGAGAAAATGGCTCCAAGTGGCACCATTAGTGCATACCTTGATATTAATTAGCGCACATAAAACCGGAGCTAAAAACATTTAGTTCAGGTGGGAGACGTACAAACAGTTCATCACCCATTCGCCTTAACGCATCAAATTTTATGAACTCAAAAATAAATATCTTTGCGAGATGGAAGAAGAGAAATCCATTTCTAATTCTGAAAAGGGAATGTAAAACTTGGACGTTATTAATGATCGCTGGAACATATTACGCCTTTTTCCCACTAGAAATATTTTAAAATAACCAAGGAGAAATAAAAAAATAAACTGAGGAATGTGATAAGGTAGGGAAATAAATGGAGAAAATCTACGACCCAGTAAACGTATGGAATAAAACAGAAAAAGGCAAAATCTTTTTTTTTTATATTTATTACAAATGGTGTTTTAAGAAAGATGCTTTAAAAATCAAGAGACGGTGTTTTATGTTTCCTAAATTCAATTTAGAAAAACAGAGAGCTGAAAATGAACATACACTTACACGTTCTTTTTTATCGCGAGCAGTTCAGATGTTTTGTTTCCTGTCAGAAAAAAGAGAAAGGAGTTGGAAGAAAAAAAAGTTGGTGCCATACAAAATCCAAACCTGCATAAAGAGGTAAACGCAAAGAAATGAAAAAGCTGCGTAAAATAAAGGTTGTCTCTTGTTATACGTAGAGAAAAAAATATAATAAAATCCAGATCGTTTTCATGCAGACGATATTTTCTTCCCGAGGCTAAATTTCAAAATGTTGAGAAAAGATGCCAATAAATCAGACTGGTTTTTTTAATAGAAAAGAATAGGATTTAAAATGCAAAACCTTAATATATAGTAAGGATCCCTGTCATAAGACCAATAAAATATCAGATTATAATGATACCAAATTTTGTGTCTTAAATTACACTCCATTTTTTTTTCTATAACAGCATAAAAAAGTACGCACAAGATAGATTTATACTTTTTTTATTTCTTTGCATATACGACTGCAATTAATTGAAATCATTTCTATAATGGATATAGACTAGAAAATTTTTGATGAAAATTGCATAAATTAGTGTATCAGTATCACTTTCAAAACTGTGATAATTCCTTGAAACGATATCGCATTCTCCAAACTTTTTTGTAATCAGGGTTATCAGAAAGGAATCATTTGATTATAAATTTAATAATTTTATAAATACCAATATAAAATTGTTGAATTAAAAATTAAAATTGTTAACTTAAAAATAAAAAAAAAACTAGAAAAGTAAAAATTTCTCTTTTCCTGATAGAATATTGAAGCTTCTTGGAATCACGATGAATGGGAAAAGAAAAATAAAAGTGAATAAAAGTATAATTTCTAAGGATCTAAAAAAGACAAAATTTTTGCCAGAGAATTATGAATTACAATCAAATATGCTAGTTTTATGCTTGAAAAAATTCAGAAACATCAATAGATTAATAATATACGAATTTTAATGACCCTGGGTAAAAAAGTAAACAAGAAAGTCAAGAACACAAAAATTGTTCTCGAATAATTCTCACTGATATTTGATTAAACTGGCATTAAAAAGTTGTTGTCTCGCTCTGAAATTAGTTACGTTTTTTTCACAAAAATATGGTCGAAGCTCTCCACTCATAGCAGACAACTAGTTTGTAACATAAACTATTTTTCTGGAGGCTGGTAGGATACAAAATGAAAATATTAGCGATAATTTGGAGCTTTAAACTATTGAAATATAGATTTCATCGACCACGGAAAAAGTACAAACAAGAAAATTTACAAATCAAATTGTTTTTTTCTTTTTCGTATTTTTTCCCGTGACTTGTTGATGTTTGATCAAACTGTCATTCAAGGGTTGTTTCCCAATTCTAAAACTAGCGCCATTTTTTTCGCAAAAATATGAAGTTCTTCAAAAATAAAAGACGACCAGCTTGTACTATAAACTATCTTTCTGGAGGATGAAAGCTACAGAAGGAACGCGTGGAGATAATTTCGCACATTAAACCATTGATATACAAACTTCAGTAATCAAGGGAAAGGTACAAACAGAAAAGTCAAATAAATAAAAATCGTTCTTTCTTGTTTGTGCTCTTTCTGTGATTCTTTGATGTTTGATTAAACTGTCACTAAGAAGTTATTCTCCGGTTCTAAAATTAACACTCCTTCACAAAAATATGGTCGAAGTTTTCCGGAAATAAAAGATGACCAATTTGTACCATAAACTATCTTTCTAAAAGTTAAAAGTTTCAGAATGAAAGCGTGGTGATAATTCTGCACTTTAGCCAATGATATAAACATTTCAGTAATCTCGAAAAAAGTATAAACAAGAAAGACAACAAATCAAAGACCGTTCTTTCTTAGTTGTATTTTTTCCATGACTTGTTAATGTTTGATTTAACTGTCATAAAGAAGTTGTTTTCCTGCTCTAAAATTAACGCCGTTCTTTCTCCAAAAATATGACGAAAGTTCTCCACAGATAAAAAGCAACCAGTTTGTATCATAAAATATCTTTCTGGGAATTAAAAATTGAAGAACAATAATTGGCGTAATTAAGCTCTGATATGCAGATTTCAGAAATCTCGGAAAAAGTACAAACAAGAAAGTCAACAAATCAAAAATTGTCCTTTCTTGATTGTATTTTTTTAAGACTCGTTATTATTTGATTAAACAGCCATTAAAGATTTAACGCCAAAAATTAACACCATTTTTTTTTCATAATAGTCGAAGTTCTCCGCACTTAAAAGAAAAGTTTGTAACATAAACTACCTTTTTACAAACTGAAAGTTTCAACAAAAGACAAAACAATTTGGGGCATTAAACCACTGCCATACAGATTTCAGTGATCACGAAAAAAAAATGCAAACAAAAAGAGTCAAGAATTAAAAATATTACTTTCTTGTTTGTGCGTTTTTCCGCGCCTCCTTGGTGTTTAACTGTCATTATGAAGTTGCTCTCCGGCTCTAAAATTATCTCCTATCTTCTCCCAAAATTTTGGCAAAATTTCTCCGCAGATAAAAAGCGACCACTTTGTATCATAAACTATCTTTCTGAGATGCCAAAATTTGCTGAAAGAAAGCGTGGCGATAATTTGGCGCATTAAACCACCGAAATAAAGATTTCACTGACAACAGGAAAAGTACAAATAAGAAATCCAACAAATCAAAAGCTGTTCTTGTTTGTGCATTTTTCCTCGTACGGTTGATATTTGATTTAACTGTTATTAAGGAGTTGTTCTCCGGTTCTAAAATTAGCGCCGTTCTTTTCACGAAAATATGGTCGAAGTTCTCCGCAGATAAAAGACAAGTTTGTAACATAAACTATCTTTAGAAGCTGAAAGTTCCAGAAAGAAAGCGTGGCGATAATTTGGAGCGGATCATTTTTAAAAGGCGATCATGAGAAACGCTCCTTTTCATATCTCTCCATGAAGTACTCGATAAATCCCGAAACCTTAATAAACCAAAAAGAGTTGAGTGAGTCTGGTGAGTTGCCAAGAGAAAATTAAACTCAGTGGGGCATTATCGCCCAACTGGCTAATTGTGAGAAGATGACGCTCTCTACCTGAAGACCTCATTAGCCAACCTGATGAGCCCAGGAAGAAGACGGCAACCGAATTCCGCTAATTTGTCCCAATCTTGAATTTCTAATGAAGTGGCGGGCAAAGTATGGAGTTTTTGAAAAGGAAAGTAACGCTCTGGCAGTAATGACGGAAACTATTTTGCTCCTAATGACTGCAAAGCCCGGATTTTTTCTTAATATTTAAATGGTTATGAAATCCTAATGATTAATTTAACCTGAACAGGTAATAGTACATCATTCACCCGTTAATGAAACTGGTGAGTGAATTAGTACGGAAATATTTCAAGATTTGTATCCGAAGTTGCCAAGATGTCGTTAGAAAAGTACTTAACGAACCCAATTCGTTTATTTTTAAATAGCTTTTCGTAAATATTCAAGAGATGACTGGAGCTAACAACTTTTTGCTCCTTGAGGCAAGCGCTTTGCGCAAATTACAAATTAAG
This sequence comes from Pardosa pseudoannulata, assembly GCA_032207245.1. Classification (NCBI taxonomy): domain Eukaryota; kingdom Metazoa; phylum Arthropoda; class Arachnida; order Araneae; family Lycosidae; genus Pardosa; species Pardosa pseudoannulata. Next base: position 104,828,600 of record CM063509.1, read on the forward strand.
TTTTTCTTTTTTTAATTTCTTGAAAAGCAACCATACGGTGGTTAAGGGAAAGGTAATTTTATCCGGCATTTCAATAGATTCGAGTGATCGATCACTCATGAGTCGGAACGATTTATTACCTTCAGTTAAAAAAAGATAAAAATACTGATAACATAATGTGACTCCTCCGCACTCACCCACTTCGATCAAAATTACCAGATCTCTTTACAATTTTTTTTTTCGCTGAAGAAGAGAGGTGTATAACAGGAGGAAAAGTAGAAAGACATTTTAAGGTTATTTAGAGAACTCATAAGTCGACAAATGAACAGAAATTTGCTTTATTAACAATATTTTAAAATATATTCGAGTCTTCTTTCCAACTAACATTTTTGCCAAAAGCATATATATATATATATATATATATATATATATATATATATATATATATATATATGTATATATATATGTATATAAATATATGTATATATTATATATATGTATATATATATATGTATATATATGTATATATATGTATATATATAATATATACATATATATATACATATATATATATACATATATATATGTATATATGTATATATATATATGTATATATGTATGTATGTTATACATGTACATATATATGCATATATACGTGTATATATATATGTATAACATACATATATATGTATGTATGTTATACATGTACATATATATATACATATATACGCGTATATATATGTATAACATACATATATATGTATGTATGTTATACATGTACATATATATGTACATATAGATGTATGTCTGTTATACATGTTCATGTATATATACATATATATTTAAACATATTTTATATAAGTTTAGTAGTTAGAAACGAATTACTACTATTGGATTAATATTTTTTTTCATGTATTTTTCGTATGTTGCCATTTAAGAAGTTTTCATTTCTTCGTCCCTCGGGAAACAAACTTCTTCCATTGTGTGTGTGTATATAAATATGTGTGTATATAATATTTATATATATATATATATATATATATATATATATATATATATATATATATATTATATATATCAAGGGCTTGGCTTTCATAGTGTATATATATTTATATAAATTTTAATTTAATATAGAATTTATATTTTAAACACATCCAAAAAGAACGTGTAACATTCTTGAAGCTACATGGACTCGTGTGTATATGAATGTGTGTATTCAGTCGCTCATATACACACACGCACTCCCGAGCTCACATACACATAAATGTTATCCATTTCCTTATTATACATTCTAGTATTATATCTAGACCAGTTGAAACTTATAAATTATTAATGTATAATTTATAACAACGTGCATATTCTTCACTGTAGTGTATAATTATAAATATATAAATATGTATATGTGTGTATATATAGAGACAGATAGATTGGTTTGATTTAGAGTGCTACGGTCTACTGTTTTGCTACACGAAGGGTAATGCGACAGGGACCTACAGCTTAAAGCTGATTTCGAACGGCTATGGTTTGGTTTATTTTTGATTTTGGGCGCTACGGTCTGCTTTTTCGCAACGCGAGGGCTAACCGAATGGCTATGAACATCCCTGCCATTAATGGGATTCAAACCCGCGATCTCGGTACTGAAAAGCACCGTCCGACCCATAGGGATATCTTTCGGCAAATAGATAAATGCATAGATAGATAGATATAGATAAATATTACTGGATCTTATAAAAGAATTATTTATAAAGAAATTATTCCAACGTTTGTTCAAGTTTTAAATGGCTTTTCCCCTTGAGTTTTTTTTTTTAATTCCATATTTTTAAAATACTAAGTCTTCTTTTTTTTTTCCTTGTACATAAGACATATGTGTTAAAATTTTTGTAAAGATTTTCTAGAATGTATAGAATAAAACTCGTGCTCGAGAGAGACATCTTTCTCAAACAATTCTGTATGCAGCTCCTCACCAACGCATCGCGATTCAAGGTTACGATAACACGCGAACTCGTTCCACTCACTTGGTAATAACGCTTGTCTCGAACAATTAAACACTCATTTCGTGTCTTGGCATTCTACTGTCTCGTGTACAACAGGTGATTTTTAATATCCTTCGTCCGTGCAGACGAGATATTTTTCGTTCGATTCTTACCTGACGATGTCAAAATTGTCGAATTAGAACAGCTGCCGGTTTTTTTTCTCTGCCTGAGTGTTCTCTCCTTCTGTTGGATACTGAAATAAGTTCTAAACTTGCTTTGAACTTACTATGGTTTGGTTTGGTTTGGTTTGGAGCGCTATGGTCTACTTTTTGCAACACGAGGCTAATGAAACCGGGACCTACTGCTTAAAGCCGATTTCGAACTGCTACGAACATCCATGCCACTGTGGGATTCGAACCTAGGAACTGCGGTTCCGAAAGTCAGCACCCTAAACATTCGGCCATCGTTCGGCTTGAACTTACTATGGAGGAGGGGTTGTAACCGAGGCTATTACTGATGACATTTATGACTTTTTATATGACTGAATCTGTCACATTTTCTCTTTTTACCGATAACTCGCCGTTCATGCCGAAAGGTGTAAATCATTTGTGATGTCAAGCTAGATTTCCCTTTCATTTCCCCTTCAATGATTCACTCAAGAGTTTTGGAATTTTGCTTCCGAATTTACCTCTTCTAACTTGCCAACCTACTAGCGATTAGGATTTAGTCCCATAGATTTATTATAATATTGATAGAAATCCCATAAATTTTAGTTCTCTGTGTGTACCGGGAGATGTTTACGGTTTAACAACAGTGTTAAGCGGAGATCCACTACACATTCTCAAGCCCTAGTGGAGGTTCGCCGAACGCTGGCCGATTGGTTAGGGCGCTTATCGTTGGTACCTGAGTTCGCGGGTTCAAATCCCACTATGGCATGAAGGTTCGTAGCCGTTCGGAATCGGCTTTAAGCAGTAGGTCCCGGTCTCATTAGCCCTCGTGTGCAAAACAGTAGACCATAGCACTCCAAACCAAACTAGTGGAGGTTCAGTCTTCTGACCTGAACACAACAAAGTACGCGTGAGATGAGAACTTCCACAAACAAATGACCGAAATGATAAAGCGTACTCGAATCCGTGTGTTCAAATCCCACTGTTTGCAAGAATGTTCCTCAAATAGCATGCATACTTGCAGCAAAATTTTTTCTGATAATACCTTTTCATAACAAATTTGACTCGACAAACTTTCAGCAAAACTCCTGCAAGTTAGACGGAACATAAAGCGACCACTCCTTTGGAGCGCTCTTTTACTGCAAAACTGTGGCAACCTTGTCATGACAACCTTGAAACAAGCGAAAATTCTTAGGCTCGCTGCAGTCTTGTTTCAAACTTGCACACTTGTCATGATGAACTTGCTACAAGTTTGCAGGCTTGCAAAGCAAGAGTGCTGCAAACTAAATTTGCTATGTGGGTCGTAGCTCTTCGGAATTGACACTGATCACACATATCCAGAAACTGATTTAACTTTCGAGACCAAACCCGCAAACCGAGATTTCCCAATATGCATAACAGCTGAACAGCATACTTGAAATGTTTCGTCTCAACAACTTGCGGTTGAAGACTCCTCAACTACACGCTGAATACTACCCTTCTGACAGTTCTTGCTGCGTTACCGACATACACATATTATTGATTAATTGAGATTTGTTATATGTTGTCTGGTACATTCCAACCAATCATAAGGCAATTTGTCGCAACGTCATGAACTACTATAATGCCCTTCTCATTCATTTTCATGTTTATAACAGCCAATAGACAAACAATAAACTGCCCTTTCGTTTGAAATTAAAGGCAGAATTGTCATAATTCGAGAATTTGCCCTACTGCGTGAAATCGCCTTATTGGGAGGATGAATTACAATATGATGCATTCCTGACAATTAATAAACTAAAGATCAAACGATCAGAGACAAACTGTAAGCTTTATATTACAACCTGAAATTATAACACCGGCAACTCGTATAAGTTCATGTAAACGATTGGTTGTTTTAATAAATTTTTTGTGCAAGTTATATTTGAAAATAATCATACATCATAATAATAAATACATCTCGTCAGAAGTTCGATACTTTTTCTCTCTCTCTCTCTCTCTCTACTTTGAAAACACAGTAAAAAACTTTCTCCTCGTCTTTGTACTACGCTTGTGTTGAAAATACACAAGAACGTAGGGATAACATGTTACTACGGCAAAGGTAAACGCGGGAATATTTTCTAGTACTTCCTGCCGGCCAAGCATTGTATTGTGATGTATCCCTATAAAATCTAGTGACTACTGTAATTCGTAGTAGTATTATTGGCCCAAAACTTGGCTTTAATAACTTCAGCAACTTCATAAACTGTAAAGCGTGAGAGAACTATAGAAAGTACGAGATTTTTTTTCGCGATTTCTAGATATTAAATAAAGATATAATAGTGAATATTTCACATAATTAGTTTATTCCTTTAGTAAACAATATATATATGAAAATAAGTTCTTTCAGTGCGGTTTCAAATATAAAAAAATAATTAAAGAAAAGTTTAATAGCATTTGGACAGATGTCTTTGTTTTTACTGCGCAGCAAATTAAACATTAATGCAAAGTGTCACGGTTAGGGCCGTAAAGCATCTTCAGAAGCGAATATTTTGATTTGATTAGTCTTGAAGACGAATATGTTATTACACATAAGAGTGTGAATGGCAGCAGACTATTACGATTAATTTTTCATTAAATTATATATCTATTAAATTGTTGAGACCCCATTCGCGTCGTGACCCCTAGTTAAAGAATCAGTGATTCTTGATGACAAATAGTTTAAGAACAACAGCAAAAATTATAATTTACATCACAAGTTGTTTTACGGTAAATTCTATAGTAGAGCTAAAGTGAAATTTAAATATCGTAACAAAGATTTAATCTTAATCTTTTTTGAGTGACTATAAAAAAATTATATTTTCAGCAGACGATTATTTATATCTATTTGCTTTTTCTTAATAACTGTTCTATTCAAATACAAATTACCTTTTATAAAGAAGGTAAAAATTGTATGACTTTAGCCTTTAAAGCTGGGGTAATACAATGAGAAATGAAAAACGAGGTAAATAAATTACGTTTTTTTTTAGACTAAACTTTCGAATTCTAATATGAAGGATAAAACATAATTCAGTAACTATACTTTGGTGTTGTTATATGAACACGAAACTGAAAAGTAAATTCAATGCCATAAAGCACTGAATAAAATGTAAGTAATAAAACTATTAAATTCATCAAAACTGGTGAAAATAAAACAACTGAGGTATTAAGAACAAAAATATATTATATCAATCTGTAAATATATTATATCAGAAAGTAAATTCACACTGTTTAAAAGTAAGAGAAAAATATGATTAAAAAAGAATACATGACGCTTAAAATATATTAAAATTATTAGCTTAATATATCCATTAAATTCGTTTTTAAATGAAGAGTTTTCCTTCCATAACATAAGAGGGAACATTGTTTTGCTTAAGTCACAACAAAACAATTTGTTTTATACTGTACTGGATCAATACAAAGAACAGCGAGTTCAACAACCAAGTATGAAGATAACAGAATTTTTTCAACTTTTAATGAGTATTTCTGTTTTATTATGATTATTTCAGCGAATTTCAGCGAACGATTGCAAATAAGGAAAAAATGAAATGTTAACTTACGTGCAGAGGTAGTTTATTCCAGTTTTCTTTAGTTTTCAGGTACCGCATATCAAATGTGTAATTCCAATAACTTCTGTACGGGGGCTTGATATTTAATGTTGGGTAGACATCGGGGGTGTTTATACCAACATTTTTCAAGGGAGGTACAGGATCGCATGGCAATGTCGCCTTGGATTTGACTTTCACCAACTCCACTTCAGCGTCCACTTGTTCGACTAACTGTACAGACACATCGGGATTCGAGATGACTACAGTCTGCGAGGCAGGCGGAGGGGTTTGTTTACCACCCACACTGTGATAAATAATCAAAGAAATGCACGCCAAAGCCGCGAACAACAGCAAATATTTGATGCGTGGTCTTTGAAACAGTCGTGCTAGAGGTGTTTTGGGCATAGTTGTGTTTATTTGGGAATTTCAATGGCTCAAGCACCACAAAAACATCTCTAAAAAACACAGATGCTGACACATGACCCACTCAGAGGAGTTGAACGGGAGTCGTGAGCCTCCTTACTGCGTGACCATCTGAAGGAGTAAAGATGAAAACACGACTGGCCTGCCGGCAGTTTCAGGGTTGCCGAACAACGGCTGAGCGTGATCCTAGCAACGGTACATGCGCCAAGGTCCCGTCGCCAAGGTGGGGAGAAATTGCGACTGTTGCTTCCGTGTTTTTTTCCCCCTCTTCTTGTTTTTGTTTTTCTTTTGACAGTTTCTGTTCCTACAGGGCAGGGAGGGATTGTACGAGGGGAGGGTTGGGAGTATTGTCTGACTTGCGAATGCGTCGGGATTGCAAGAAATAGAGATGGAGTTAATAATATAAAATAATTGGCAGCTGTCGAAGAATGCATGACATGAAAACAATTATAATTTTTTAAGTAATTTATTCTTCCACCTTCATTTATTGAAATGGAAATTTCAAAGTGTTATATTTGTACTTAAGGAAATGAAATATGGGATCATAGCGTTGCCATTAAAAAAGGAAAAAGGAGAAATTTAAGTTCATAGTAAGACGTTGCAATATTCAAGACAACTCATGCGATACCCAACTCGTATTTATGTGTACGTGTGTTTAGTCCTAGAATACTCTTTTTGCGTCGGGAAATTCAAAAAGTGTTCTATTTGTACTCAATGAAAGGAAATAAGAGATCAGAGTGTTATCATTAAAACGGAAGGGGATAAAAAGGGAAAATTTTTATGGTAAGTCAGTGCGATATGCAAGACAACTCGTCATAAGGAACCCAACTCATTAAATTTATACCTACGTATGTTTCAAGGTCATAAGCAAGGAGGGATTTGCGGTATTGGTCCTCTCCCGAAATTCTAGAAGACCATTTCGTCAAAAGAACTTATTCCACTTGTGTGTAGATGCCATCTGCTTAGCTGTATAAGAACATAATTAGGATATTATACTGCTTGGCTGTATAAGAAAAAAAAATACCGTTTCGGCTATAAAAAGTTTGGCTAAACTGCTGTCCAAAAATTTAACGTTTTCTCTATATTCTGCTGTAGTTTGCCTTTTCTCGTAAGGAAGATAACAATGTCATCAAATCTTCTTAATTATTTGATTAAAAATTGATAATTGTCATTCCTCATCCATGCCTTAATACCTTAATTTTTATTTACTAAAGTATCATTCACAAATAACAATGTATTTTCTCTTTGGTCCCCTCCGGAAAACAATTTCTGGCTACGGTCCTGGTGTGTTTAACCGTAGAACCTCAACCTCGAGTCTGAAAAATTCAAAAAGAGTTGACTTCAAAAGGTGCTAGAAATTTTAAAAAGTGTTTTATTTCTGCTAACGAAAATTAAAGAAGGAATCATGCCGTTGCCATTAAAAAGAGGAGAAAAAGGAAAGTTAAGTTCATGGTAGGACGTGCGATATCCAAGACAACTCGACTCGTCATGCGATATTTAACTCATTACATTTAGGTCTGAGTGTGTTTAACTTGGGAACGCTATCCTTTTCAATTCAAAAAGTACTTAACTACTATTTGTACTTAAAAAGATAAAATAAGGAGTCACAGTGTTACAATTAAAAAGGACGAAAAAGAAAGTCCAGTTCATAGAATTTTAAACTTGAGTCTGAAAAATTCAAAAAGAGTTAACTTTAAAACGAGCTACAAATTTTAAAAAGTGTTTTATTTATACTTAATAAAATTAAAGATGGATTCCTGAAGTTGCCATTAAAAAGAGCAGAAAAAGGAAAGTTAAGTTCATGGTAGGACGTGCGATATCCAAGACAACTCGTCATACGATACTTAACTCATATTTATGTATAGGTGTGTTTAACCTGAAAACACTATCCTTTTCAATTCATAAAGTTCTAAACTACTATTTGTACTTAAGAAGATAAAATAAGGAGTCACAGCATTGCAATTAAAAAGGACGAAAAAGAAAATCCAGTTCATGGTAAAAACATTATCCTGGCACTCATCTTACGATACCCGATTCTTTATATTTATGTTTGCTTCTATTTAACACCAGAACTTTATCCTTGCAGCTCGGAGACGTCTTAAAATCAAAATAAGATGTTAAAGGCTGCAAACAACTTGATATGCAATTAAACCTCTTATTTTTTTAATTAAAGTGTTGTATTACTTGTCTTTCCTCGCTTAAAATATTTTTTTAATTTGTTTTACAAAGGATCGGATCATTGCACAGAAAACTGAGACAAGAGCCCAGTTTTTTAAAGGGCTCGAAATAGTGCTATTTTGAAAAGATTTATAAATAAAATAGTTTACTTTTCTGTTAGAGAACTGTATATAATAAACAGTTATACATCGAACAAATTATACATTGTGTTATACATCATACAAAATGCCTTGGATAAATTTAATTATGATGAAATAATTGATAACTTTGTAGAATTAAACAAAGACTAAAAAGCAGAATTTTTTTAAATAAAGCGTAGTTGTATTTATACACTTACTTTTTGTTAGCCAATAAATAAAATAATATATTTTTTTTTAATTTACGAGGAAACTGTGCAAGCTTTTCAAGAAAAATTGAAATTTATTGTCGTGCATTAAATATTTTTTATTGATGATTAAGATTTGCTTTAGTTTTAAATATCATTTAGTTTTGCTTTATTTGCTGCTTTTAATTTTTTGTGTGTGTATGTTTCTATTCTATTTTTTGTGGGTTTGGTTTGGATCTCTACGGTCTACCAGTTTGCAACACGAGGTATAATGAGACTGAAGCCTCCTGCTTAAAGCCGATGCCGAACGGCTACGAACATCCATGCCACAATGGAATCCGAACCCACGAACTTTGGTACCGAAGATCAGCACCCTAACTATTTGGCCATCGTTCAGAACTTATTTTTGTGGGATAGGGAAGAAGTAAGAAAAAAAATGTCTATGTCTCCAAAGTGCAAAGTCTCCAAAGGCAAATAAATGTTATTACGTGCTGAGAAATCACTTTAAATCAAAACATTTAGGCATAAAAACCAAAATTAATCTTTATAAAACTTAAGTAAAGCCAATAATTATGTATGGAAGCGAGTGTTGGACTATGAACAAAGCTTAGGAAAATAAGCTATTAATATTTGAACGAAAAATACTAAGAAAAAATATTTGGAGCTGTTAAAGAAAATAATGTACGGAGAATCAGTTATAATCATGAACTATACTCTAAATTCGTACAACCTAATATTGTGAAAACTATAAAGATCCATCAATTAAGGTGGTTGGTACACATTTATAAATGCTATGATTTAAACCCAACCAAAAAAAGTTACATTTCAAAAAGTTGATGGAAAAAGGAAAAGAGGTCGACCAAACACCAGGTGGATCGATATGGTTGAGAAAACGTTGCATGAAATTGGAGTCAACCAGTGGAGAACTGTGGCGGCGGATGGTTCCAGATGGAAGAAACTTTTAGAGGCAGTCTTGGTCCGAAGGCTATAGTGCTATAGAAGAAGACTTCTCCAAAGTGATTTCATCCTGCTCAGATCTTGCAGACATAACAATGTTCTCTAAGAACATGATAGCGTTTTCTGTCACACCTTGATTTTTGCATCATTGTGCGTCGAAGTATGGTCATCCTAGGCTTGAAGACTATTCCATTATACCCTGCTAAAGCTCACAGGCTAAGGAGCTAATTCAGCCTTCATCTTTTAGGTACTCCAGTCTTTTGGACTAGTTGAAGCTGTCCATTCCCCCTCCACGATTTTGTCGAGTTAGCACCAAAGAATATAGACATAGGAAGAACGGAAGGCGTCGTAGAGATAATGTAAACAAGCAAGCTAAAGAAGTGATCTCTAAGAGTCTTGACTAAAAAGCTCCTTTACAGGCTTCTGTTCAGATTCGGTTTCTTCATTCCTCTTTTAAGTTGTGATTTGATTTTGCTTTTTAAATTATCAATTTTGTAGATTTCAAGTATGGTGTAACGTCACAACATACATACACCTCTGTGTTTGTGGGGACTTAGTAAAAACAATCGCTTAAAGTCCTAGACTTTATTTATCTCGACTATCTACAATATATACATGATATATAACAACATCGGTTGGGAGAGAGAAACAACCTTCTCCTCAAGCCTCCGACAACGCACTGCCTTGTTCTTGAAAGACCCCTCGCAAAAGAGGGGAGAAAAAAAAGGGCTGAGAGCAAGGGAGTGGTCAGCGGACTGGACTCCTCAATGATAGCCGGCATTCCACACAGATGTATGCAGGGACATAAAAATCCGAAACCCCTCTGGGCCTGGAACTCCTGCAATTTTAGGGGAATAAATTCCCACGGGTCCTGAGAATGACAGACCCTCTCTAGCTCTCTTGTGACCAGCTGCCACAATGTATTTTAAAATTTCCTTGTAGATTATATACTTGAGGTATATGCTAATACGCACACAATGTTTAAGTTAATTTCGTATTATGTTCTTGATTAAATATTATGTTAAACAGATAGCTGCAAATGGTGTTAAACATTAATTCGACAGAGATCCCGAGTCTGTATCCTTCTTTAGAGCAGATGGTGATTTGTAGTTCCTGCGCTGTGACTTCACTACGCCAAGACAGCCAATAACAATTAAAACAGCAGCAGGTATTGATCACACAGAAGACGACTTCTGTAATGTAGCCTCCACACTTTGGCCAATTGTTCGCCACTCCAGTACTATTCCTAATGGCGACCTTCAACTATGGTTTACTGGTTGCATCCACACACTGGGCCACTAATTGAGCAGTCTACTGCGCACTTTGATAGAGCATGCTGTTTGTCTTAAATCTGTATGTAGCCCCCACTCTATGTAAAATTGTTCACCACTTCCTCATGGTGACCTTGAACAATGGTTCACGGGTTGCATCTACAAGCTGCGACACTAAATGAGCTGAGTGCGTGGATTCGTCTATAGGGTCTACAGCGCACTTTAGTTTCGCATCTGGCTGAATTTGATCTTTGGAGAAAAACCACATCCGAAGCCATCGTTCGCCACCATCGACCACGATAAACCATACCCCCTCCAGACGGTGGTAATGGCTTGCAGTGGAGCATAGTGTGGAGGAGCCTTTAAATTTTTAGAGAAAAACCGTTTCACCCTCCGCCAAGGCCATTTTATCGTCTTCGATCGTTGACCTCGATCAGCCATACCTCCTCCAGACTGTGGTAACGGCTTGCAGTGGGCCATAGTGTGGAAGGGACCTTAAGAAGGTTTCCTTGCCGAACAGCACGAGATCATTTGGGTTCTAACCTTCGAGTACGCCTTCCGTGGTCCGGTTGCACGGACTCATGCATTTGACTTAGCTGGAACTAGATCGGGATTGATTGTCAACAAAAACAGTGGTAAATAAATAACTAATCAAGTCATTTTCTTTTTGCTTAGGTAACAAAAACTTGGCTTCATTTCCATCCATTTAAAACAAAGCGTACTTTTTAAATCTTATTTCGAGGCAAATACATAGATTTTAAAAGTTCTTCCTATTTTTTAATTAACTGGTACCCTAGGCGGTAGTCAACGACGGGGCAGGAAAATTTAGAAGCGGCAAAGGTTTTGCTCTTCAATAGAGAGATTTTTTTAAAAACCTAAATTGGTATTATTGTCTTAATCCAATTGTATGTTACATTTCCGGTTAACAAGGTTGTTTTATAATTAGATTTTCTGCTAACTTTTTTTGGCTTGAGGAAGACAGTTTTCAGATTTGCTTACTGCGACAAAAATTCTAAGGTGGACTTTTTCCAGTATAGGATAATATTCATGTATGTTTACTTATAAATGCATGCATAGAAACGTGCAGAAAAGAACGCGAAATAGGCTTATCAGAATAGGAATTTTCTTTTTTATCCCTTTAAAGATATTGAACATACGAAAGTGAAAGAATGTACTTTCATAAGGAAGTTTTGTGCTCTTTATCACCTTATTTCTGAAAGCAGCTGCATTTTTTTTTTTTCAAAGCCTGGTTCGTTTCATTTCTCTTTCAATAGGCTTGGAGCCAAAAATCGATGGCACGTAAGCTGGGAAACTGTTGAGAGTCGGGGAAAAAAAGGGAGGGAATTACGGAAAAATTCAGCAGTGATTTTTGGAATTAAATCCTTTTCTTTTCTTTTCTTATTCTGCACTGCTTTTGAGACAACTGAAGTGCAAGTTAAAAAGAGCAGAGCGAGAGAGGACATAGAATTTTTATATTTATGCTACATCTGGAAGTTTTAACTGAAAAAAACTAAATTAAAAAAAGTGTCTTGTGAAAAAAACGACGTTATAAGTTTTAACGCCTTTAAATTTATAAAGCTTTCGGTTCTCGTCAAAGTAGAGCAGAGTATTGAAATTCAATAAGAAAGAATTGATCATACATTTTTTTATGTGAAATTAATCTACAGTTTAATGTAGTAGTATTCGAATATATACTTGACATGCTCCGAGCCAGTTGCCTTGAGGTACTCCAAATCTATATATATATATATAAATGAATTTGTGTCTGTCTGTCTGTTTGTACTCAATAGACTCAAAAACCATACATCCAATCGCTGTAAAAATTTCGGAAATTATTAGGTATATCTCTAGGAAGGTTTTTGAAAATTTTTAAAGTTCGAAATCCATTTCTTCCCCCTTTTTCGATCGTTTCATGTCGTTATTCCAAGCACTATTTTCCCCGGTTAAGAGCAAACGATAACTTTTTAATTTATGGCATCTTAACTAAGTGAAAGAATATTTCTATAAATGTGACGTCATCCCATTAATCTTACGTAATTGTTTTAAGCGCAGTTTTCCTCGGTTAAAAGCAGGAGATTAAAATTTTCAATTTATCGCATAATAAATAGGTGAAAACGATATATTTTTTTTTATCATTATGACGTCATTTCTTTAAATATCTCATTTATCCATATCTTAATTTATATTATTTAAACATCTTCTGCGTAGCATCCATTCGATTTGACCTGGAAATTGAGATATAAAGTGATTCACTTTCATTTCTATGTGACGCAAATTATAGCATTTTTATATGAGAACTAATTTTGAATTTAATTCTTGGTTCATTTTTAACGTTACAATGAAATGTTTATCAACAATATTCTAACAACAAAAAGTACCAATTTCAGTGACTCTCATGGACAAATAAAAACCTATCATTTTATATAGTTATCTTCATATTCATATGGTTGTTACTATGAATGTGTGTTACTGTTTCATACAAAACCATGTGGTTTGTCATAAATTGTCTTAATTTTGAAAAACATTTATGAATACCACCAAAATGAGCACTGTTGCTGTCAAAACCTCTGTTTCCTATTCTACCACGTAATATGGCAAGGTCTATTAACGTTGCTAATCAACGTACAGGAGTAATACAGTAATGTAATTTAGGGTTAAACATATATTTTACCATAAGAAAAAAGTTTGAGGAAATTTAATATGACACAAATTCGATTATAAAAACTGATATTGTTATAATACGCTTATAATAGAAATATATAAATAGGCCAATCACTGTGACGAATTTATAGAGTTATGCACGAAAGAAAAATCTTTTTTCAAAAGATATATATTAAGTTTACCGTAGCAAAGCACAGGCGCACTTGCTAGTTGTAGATAATTCATCATTTCACATTGTGACGACTTCAACGTTCTTGAGTGAAGAAGTAGCGTAAAGAAGGATCTCAGTCTTAACAGAATTAGAAATCACTTTTATTTTTCTGGAGTAAATACTGGTTATATACAAAGGGATTCTAATCTCCCCAAACAAGTCGAAATGTAGAGGATTGTTGCTTGCATAACACTACCACGACGATCACAGTAGGAAAAAAGATTAAATAATCTCACAAAATGGGGATGTTCTTCCAAGGTGCAACGCAAACCCAATCTATCCCCCGTTCGGTGTCCGAGACCCTACCGTTCCTTATATGAGCGGACTTTACGAGTCTCCCGAACACAATCACTAAAAAGCTGACTCCGGTCAAAAGTCGCGGAAACCTCCACGAGGTCAAAGCACCTACGTAAAAAATGTCGAAAAGCCCCGAGTCGAAAAATTCTAGGCTTTTTATACCTGGGGATCAGTTACGGTCCCGCCAACCGTTTTTTGGTCAGTTACGATTCCTTTTACCTGAGAATTCCAGCTAAGGTTACAGCTAGTTTTTTTAGTTGAATTCTCATTCGCTAGCTGTCCCGATTCTGGAATTCTAGAGGCACCCTCCGGGATCATTACCGCGACCGATCAAGGGCGTAACGCCTATTCAACCGAACTGTCAACATCCCAGACACTACGTTACCGCGCTATTGTAGCTGGATGGAAACAGGAAAAATTCAGATCAGCTGATTTCGGTATTTAGTGCTCTGAACAAAGGGGGGTCTTCACAACGTACACGTATTTGGGAACTCCTGGAATATACAGGGTGTCCATAATCAAACTTCCGTATTTTAAAATTGTCTACAGTTGAAACTCTTGTTCAAAAATGTATAAAATGTAGAATAAGACGAATTAAAAAAAAGAAAAGTTCTAAATTTAACCACCAGGGGGAGTTTTTTGATAAATTTAGTGATTTGTTTAAAATTTCCCCAAAGTCAAAAATTGCATGGGTTGAGATCCGAGGATAGGGGTGGCTACAAACATTTTTGAACAATTTTTTTTCTTCACTCAAACATATTCCCATCCTTTCATTTTGCCCTACACAACATTTCATAACTTTCTAAACAGTAGTTTAGTAGTTACTAGTTTAGTATTTAGTAGTTATTAGTAGTAGTTTAGTAGTTTCGACTGCAGACAACTTTAAAGTAAAAAAGTTTAACTATGGACAGCCTGTATATTGTAACGTTATATGGTTTCAATAAGATATGGGGGATTTAGGGGGGCGGGGGGCAGACAGAGCAGTTCCCAGTTTTCCGAGAATGACTGTAGTGTCTTTTGGAGGGGCCTGACTGCACATGACTGTTTGCAAGACCATTTCTACAGAATCGAAGTTTTAGATTCACCGGACTGTGTTTTGTGTGATTCTGGTCATCCAATGACTTTTGAGCATTTGAATAATTGCGTTGTACTTTCTCCGTATGAGGACATTGTTAAAAAGTATTGGAAAACCCGTGAACTAATGGCTTAGGCGCTAATTGTTCGCCATTTGTAAAATAATATATTGTAACGTCTCAGGGTTCCAGCATTTCTGATAGCACATAGGTGTCATGGAATATATAAATGGAACATGGAACATATAAATAGGACATGGAAGTAATAAAAATGCGTTTATACACTCAATACCATTTAAACGAGGAGTGGTTCTTTTACAAAATTAAAGGCCCCTTCACACTATGGGCCACCCCAAGCCATTACCACTGTCTGGAAGGGGTATGGCTTATCGAGGTCGAAGAAGGCAGACTGCAAAATTGCGGAGGATGGCTTCGGAAGCGGTTCTTCCCCAAAGATCAAAGGCAACCAGTATGCGCTACCAAAGTGGGCAGTAGATTCTAATGTAGCCTCCACACTATGACCAATTATTCACCACTTCTTGATGGTGACCTTGAACGATGGTTAGCGGGTTGCATCCACACGCTGGGCCACTAAATGAGCCCAGCGCGTGGATTCATCCATAAGGTCTACTGTGCATTTTAGTTTCGCATCTGCTGCCTTTGATCTTTGGAGAAAAACCGCTCTGAAGCCATCGTCCACCAAGGCTATTTTATCGTCTGCCACCATCGACCACGATAAGCCATATCCCCGTCCAGACGGTCGTAATGGTTTGCAGTGGACCATAGTGTGGAGGAGCCTGTAGGATGCATACAAGCTCTCTGCTCATATAGTGACCCATTGTGTGGATGCAACCCTTGAACCATAATTCAAGGTCGTTATCAGACCAGTACTGGAGTGGTGAACATTTGGCCATAGTGTGGAGGCTACATTATAAAAACGAAATGTGGGTCTCATTCACCTCAT
The DNA here is from genome assembly GCA_032207245.1 of Pardosa pseudoannulata. NCBI lineage: Eukaryota > Metazoa > Arthropoda > Arachnida > Araneae > Lycosidae > Pardosa > Pardosa pseudoannulata. Next base: position 104,844,624 of record CM063509.1, read on the forward strand.
GCATGCTATTGTTTCCCTGCTAATTTATCCTTTAATTGCATAAATTTAAAATACCAGTATAACAAACTTTTTTAGTCGGTCATTGAATTAAATTTTTGTTTGTGTTTTTTTATTTCCAACACTTTTGTAGTTTTTAAAACAGTATTTGTTCTTAACATTTCATAACAAAACGCGTGAAATTAATAAATTTTTGTCCCCTTAACCATTGGAAGGAAAAGTGATCGAATCGTTTATTGTAATGGACAAAGAATTTGAAAAAAATATCTTTGAGTAGCACTACGATCACAAAATTTTTTTTAAAACCAGAACAAAGAGTAAGAGTTTTATTTATAATGTAGCAGCGTTTTGGACATTATCCTAACGCTATGCAGAAATCGATGTGCGAGAATTAAACGTACAAATCACTGAACAAAAACGAAAGAAAAGACAACAATAGAATAATGTTAAATGATCAAGAAAACAAATTGGTCAGAAAGTCTCAATAACGAGAAAAGATGCATGGGTTCGAAAGGGCTGGGCATACAGGGAGACGTTCAGTACTCATCATTGAGTAAAAGTTAAAAGTAAAATTAATTATTTCTCATTTTCTTTTATTGAGAAAATTATCTTGGAGTAACTTTACGATCACAAATTATTTTTGGTTTAGAACAACAAGTAAAACTTAAGTTAATTATTATATTCTTTTCTTTGAGAAAATTATCTCGGAGTAACTTAACAATCACAGATTATTACTGGATCAGAAAAATAAGTAAAAGTTAAGTTAATTATTTTTTTACTTTCTTTTGTAGAGAAAATTATCTAGGAGTAACTTTACGACCACAGATTATTACTGGATCAGAAAAATAAGTAAAAGCTAAGTTAATTTTTTTTTCTTTTATTGAGAAAATTATTTGAGTAACTTTACGATCACAAATTATTTTTGGATCAGAACAACAAAGTAAAAAATAAGTATTAAAAGCTAATTGTTATATACTTTTCTTTTTTTGAGGAAAATTATCTCAGTAACTTTACAATCACAGATTATTACTGGATCAGAAAAATAAGCAAAAGTTAATTATTTTTTTATTTTCTTTTATAGAGAAAATTATCTAGGAGTAACTTTACAATCACAGATTATTACTGGATCAGAAAAATAAGCAAAAGTTAATTATTTTTTTATTTTCTTTTATAGAGAAAATTATCTAGGAGTAACTTTACAATCACAGATTATTACTGGATCAGAAAAATAAGCAAAAGTTAATTATTTTTTTATTTTCTTTTATAGAGAAAATTATCTAGGAGTAACTTTACAATCACAGATTATTTTTAGATCAGAAAAATAAGTAAAAGTTAATTATTTTTTTTATTTTCTTTTATAGGAAAAATTACCTCGGAGTAACTTTACGATTACAAATTATTTTTGGACCAGAAAAATAAGTAAAATTTAAAAGTAAAATTAATTATTTTTTCATTAGTCCATATTTTCAGGCAACTTAATAGTCAATTAGTAAAAATTATCTATTAAATATAATTACTAAAATTTAATTAATTAATATTTAAAAGGAAATTTACATTAGTTTAGTCAATTTTAAACATTAGGAATGTATAGTTTTAATAATAAAATGCCATTATAACAGAAAATACTTTAAATTTTATAGCTGACGATCATTAATTTGTTCGCTGGTTTTTCAATTCTGCCAGCTGTAGAGTTGAAATATATTTTTTTATTCTTCATCCCGCTGAATCCTACCGTGCAACGTTAGCTAAATCATTTGCACCAACACTTCAGTGCTCTTGCCACACAGGATTTTTACATCCCGCATTTCCCTCGCAAACATCTGTTTAAACTTCCTTTGTGTGCCCGTGGAGTAGAGGGGAGGTATTCACAAAGAAAGAAAACATACGTGGTACACATGTGGAAAAGTTAAGAGCTAAAATAAACGGAAACAGTAGTACGTCTATTGTGGAAGTTATTAGAAAATAAAATTTGAAATAAAAAAGGAAGAGGGAATGCTAATGCACTTTCAAAAATGTTTTAATTTGTGCTAAGTAAAGTTACCAGTGTCCGATTAAACAAGGAGGAGAGCCTTAGGCAGTTGAAATCTTGGGGCCCTGTAACCTAATAATTTTTCGAAATAGGATTTTATCACACAACAGTTTTAAGAATGTAATTTTTGCACAAAAGCATAACAAGTTATCAACAAATTAATAGAAAATATAAATAAAAGATAATTGATTGATAGTAAAATTGAAAAAATAAAGAATGATAATAAAATGTAAATAAAAGATAAAAAGGAAGAGAGGGACTCGTGGAATGCTAATGCACTTTCAAAAATGTTTTATTTTGTGCTAAATAAAGTGGCCAGTGTCGGATTAAACAAAGAGGAGGTCCTTAGGCAGTTGAAATCTTGGGGCTCTGTAACTTAATAATTTTCCGCAATATGATTTTATCACACAACAGTTTTAAGAATGTAATTTTTGCACAAAAGCATAACAACAAATAAAATGTAAAAGCATATCACCAAATTAATATAAAATATAACTAAAAGATAATTGATTGATAATAAAATTGAATAAATAAAGATTGATAATAAAATATAAATAAAAGATAAAAAGGAAGAGGGGGACTCGTGGAATGCTAATGCACTTTCCAAAATGTTTTAATTTGTGCTAAGTAAAGTTGCCAGTGTCGGATTAAACAAGGAGGAGGCCCTTAGGCAGTTGAAATCTTGGCCCTGTAACCTAATAATTTTCCAAATATTATTTTATCACACAACAGTTTTAATAATGTAATCATATTGCACAAAAATATAACAAGTTATCACCAAATTAATGTAAAATATAACTAAAAGATAATTGATTGATAATAAAATTGAATAAATAAAGATTGATAATAAAATATAAATAAAAGATAAAAAGAAAGAGGGGGGACTCGTGGAATGCTAATATACTTTCAAAAATGTTTTAATTTGTGCTAAGTAAAGTTGCCAGTGTCGGAATAAACAAGGAGGAGGCCCTTAATCAGTTGAAATTTTGGGGCTCTATAACCCAATAATTTTTCGGAATATGATTTTATTACACAACAGTTTTAACAATGTAATTTTTGGACAAAAGCATAACAAGTTATCACCAAATTAATGTAAACTATAAATAAAAGAAAATTATTAAATATTATAAAAAATAAAAACGAATTAAAAATATCTAAATATTTGTTTTTCTCAAAATTTTTAACCGTGAATTTTTACAGAACTTCTTGGAATTCTATGTTCTGCAAGTCGTCGTATTCACTGGCCTTAAAGAGTGAGTTTAGCCTTTCTTGTGGGATTAAAGTTCGGTAACAGCTCTTTAGTACTTTTAAATTTGAAAATGTACGCTCACCAGTAGCGTTTATGATCATGAAATACTATATATTTTTCTGTCATAACATTGGAGAACGTTGATGGCACCAAGTTTTCGAAAATCCCCTATATAATAATAGCATGAGTTATCTGTCCGTCTGTCCTCGAATTTATGAAGCGGTTGGACCTGGAATGAATAAGGGCATCCATATTGGTTTCTTGATGAGTTGGGATTAGCAAAATTCGAAATCCACCCCTTCTCTCCTTTCTAGCATTTAATACCATTATTTCAAGCCCTGATTTTCCCGGTTAAGAGCAGGTGATTAAATTTATCTATTTATCGCATAATAAATAGGTAAAAATAATTTTTTTTGTAGCATTATGACGTCATTCCTTTCACCATCTCATTTAATCCTTTCTTATATTAAATTATTTAAATATCGTCTGCATTATTTCATACGATTTATGACTGAACTTAGATATAACGTAAATAATTTTCTTTTATATTTGGCTTAAAAAATAGGTTAGGTACGTATGTGCTAATTTAACATTTAATCATCGATTATTTTCTGTTGCAACGAAAATTTTACCACCGGTTTTAACAACAAATTCTATCTACCTCCAGGGTGTAGTGGAAACGATGGTTCTTTACTTCCATTAATTACAACGGTAAGAAAAATTCGGAAGAACTTAACGATAATTTCGACGTAGCTAAGAAAACTTTGAATCATCTTTGTAAATGAATTCAACGTGATTCTAAACTGTATTCACAGTATCGGGAGATTTTAGAGGAGTATGAAGATAAACAAATTATTCAGAGAGTAGCATATAATTTTCTGTCAAAAAACAAACCATATTTTTATCTGCATCATAGGGTACTTTACAATTTTGGATAATTGAAAATTTTACTGATTCCGTCATATGATGGGCTATATGCTAGTATGTTTATGTTAATTCAGAAAAGTATTATCATACCACTTTATCTTTCAACAATCAAGAAATGCAATACATGTATGCATGAGTAAATATTTCATATTTATTGTAAATCTTACTTCGATATTGTTGAATTGTTTTTAGCAATAGGTTCCTGTATTTAGTAAGATTTGTTAATACTGCAGATTTCTTTGTTGTAATCAAAATTTCTTTAAGAACTTCTTTGTTTACATATACAGTCAAACCTGTCTATCGCGAATCTCTTAGGAGTAAATAAAAAAATCGAGATAAACAGGTTTCGAGATACACAGGTTTTATGAAAATAGACTAAGAAAATTTCTTTACACAATACAAAAGATTGAAAATATGAAGTACTTTTAGTTTTATTTACATACCTTACATAAAGTAATCCGTTACGAGTTTTTGATGCAAAACTTTTTTAGACTGGACAATTTTTTGTAGTTTTGACACAGCGGCAAAACAATCCTGATCAATATTTTCTTGGGATTCAAGAAAAATTCTTAGTGTTTCAATGACTTTTTCTAATTTTTTTTGGCTGGCGTAGCAACTGTTTCTACATCGATGTTGTCCTCTTTGTCATGATCATCTTCATCATCATAAGTTCCCCGAACGTTTTCTAAAATTTTGGAATCAGTTAATAATGTTCCGCTCGTTACCACTGATTCATCTACTTCTATAAAATCTTTAAATGAAGTGTCAGTATTCAGTTTCTCTCTGATAATCATCCATTCCTTCGGGTTTTCATCAGTTTCCTCGGCCGGTTGCTCTTCGGTTTCTTTTAGATGTTGTTCTCCGACTGTGCATTTTTAGTACAATTCCCACCCAGTCCCTGACCATATAACCCCCCCGAGAGAGAAAATTAGAAGTGGATTTCCTGGAAATGGGAACTTGTGAGGCTGTCAACGCAATAAGGCTCTAAACTGGAACGTTGTGTTTCTTTCAAAAATTCGAGATAGACAGGTTTGGGAAAAAAATAATTTGAGATAGGTTTGGAAAATACGTTAAATTTTTATTGAAAATGTAGGGAAATTGAAAAAATTCGACATAGACAGGTTTTTGAGATAAGCAGGTTTCGAGATAGACAGGTTTGACTATATATGAGGAGAATAGTATTGATTAAATGACATACGCAGAAAGAGGTACTCGTCATTTGTCTTTTAGGAATTTAAATATAAATATTTAAACAAATAATAAATCGGAAAAGATTTCTATAAAACAACTTCTCTCTCGGTTCTCATCTCATAACTGGCTTTCTTGCTGTTTGAATCATTTATTAATGTTTTGTATTTTGTTTTGTTGTTTATCCTCGGACTATGTGTTAAATTTTGTACTGTTATGTTTTATGCTCCGTGTGCTATGTTTTATTTTTGTAGTATAATTTAGTTGCATTTTTGTGGCAACACTATTTTAGTTTAGTTTATGAAGGAGAACTTTTTGTGAGTGATGGCCGCACGTTGCTGCTGGCATTATGATTAAAATAAGTTTAAAGACAAATGTTATAGTCTTCGTTTTTTTTTTTGTTTGTGTTATTGGTCCGCGTCGACATTCTGGTGCCCCAGATAAACAACAGGATAAACAACAAAACAAAATACAAAACATTAATAAATGATTCAAACACTTGCTTCTTCGCACAGGTATGGTCGCTGATTGGCTGGTTTCATCATGTGACCCCCCCATTGTTCAAAACACAAAAAACCGAAATCAGCTGATCTGAATTCTTCCTGTTTCGATCCGACTATAATAGCGTGGCGATGCAATGTCTGGGATGTTGACAGTTCAGTTGAATAAACATCACGCCCCTGATCGGTTGCGGTAATGAGCCCAGAGGATTGCCTGGAGAAGTCCGGAATTGGGACAGATAGCGAATGAGAATTCAACTTAAAAAAACTAGCTGTAACCTTAGCTGAAGTTCTCAGGTAACTGGAATCATAACTGACAAAAAAAAAAAAAAAAAAAAAAAAAAAAAAAAAAAAAAAAACGGTTTGCGGGACCGTAATTGATCTCCAGGTGTAAAAAAGCCTACAATTTTACGACTCGGGGCTTTTCGATATTTTTTTACGTAGGTGCTTTGACCTCCAGGAAGTTTCCGCAACTTTTGACTGGAGCCCGCCTTTTAGTGATTACGTTCTGGAGACTCGTAAAGTCCGCTCACATAAGGAACGTCAGGGTCTCGGACACCGAACGGGGGATAGATTGGGTTTGCATTGCACCCTGGAAAGGCCTCCCCATTTTGTGAGATTATTTAATCTCTTTTTCGAATGTGATCGTCATGGTAATTTTACGCAAGCAACAATCCTCTACATTTCGACTTGTTTTGGGAGAATTAGAATCCGTTTGTAAATACTTTAAATACCCCGTATTTACTCCAGAAAAAATAAAAGGGATTTCCAATTCTTTTGTGACTGTGATCTTTCTTCAAGCTACTTTTTCACTCAAGAACATTAAACTCGTCACAGTACGTACGTTTGTACAGACATCAAAAGAAAATTAGTCGTAACTAGTTCAGGAATGGTTAAAATGGACGCTTAAAGTTTTGGAATTAAAGTTTCCCAGAACGTACTTGCAAACATAACACTTAAATTTTTTCAAACTGCAGTCAGTCATACTCAAACTAAATATTTTCGTTGAAATTTCAGGTTTGAAATTTATCGTGATATTTAAGTCTTTTCAAGACTATTGAATCAAAAATTATTAGAAATTACCTCACTAATGTCCAGTTTCCCAGTTTAGAAACAGTTAAAATATAGCGAATGGAATGTTTTTTTTTTGGAATGATTTTTCTATTTCAGCGAAGGTAGATATCAATCTTATAAACAGTCCACCAAATTTTGTTATTTGAATTCCAAAGTCATTTTGCCATTTGAATCGACATTTTAAGTTTTGGAGCGTCGCACAGGGATTTTTTTTCTTTTTTTGTTGGTATATCAATTGAAATTGTGACTAATAACTATTTCTGTTATAAATTCTCCTTTCAAAAAATTGTGCTTAAGTTGGACCTGTATCAGACATATTGGATATAGCGCTTTCAACGTTAACCTGTTGGAAAAATAAAATTCAGGCTGGCCTGCTCGCATCTGAAAAATTTTTTAATATTATTTCACGTGATAGTAAGTTACAATTTAAAAAGAGTACAGTTTAAGATACACTTGGACCTGATGTCTGGTGGACAGCAACGAAGAAGGTTAAAGGCATTAACATAAAATTTGTTGATTTTACAATACCTCTAATGAACTGTTGTGCCAGCTATAGAAAGATTATTTTCAAAGTTTGGAGTAATCCAAAAATAAATTACGAAATCGCTTAAATTTAGAGACAACTACAAAATTTGTTACTTGTAACCGTTTTTTGAATTCAACAGAAATTACACATAAAATAGCTTGTATAAAAAAATAAGTAAAACATTTTTTTTCTATCTTTTGTATTATGTTATATTTGTTTTTTCTCTGGTGTTATTTATATTATGACATTTTTAACAAATGTAACTTGCCTTTATCATATGCTAGTAAACTATGTTCGATTAGTATTATATATATTGAAAAATGAATTTCAGTGGTTAGAACTGGTCAAAATTTATACTGACCAGGAAGGTTAAAACCAATGGTTTAAACCCCCATGGTTAAAACCGTGTAACGAATTTTCGTTACATTAAATTTCCAGATACAGATTTATCTACTACCGTGAGAAAACCCGGCATAAGGTTGAAATAGCAAACGTGCCTTTTGTGAGCACTTGAACTGAGCTCATCTTTAACTAGTGAAAGGACCTTGTTTCGCTCAGAATAGAATGCTGAATAGAGGATTGTTAACACCGAGGACCATCTCAATCATTCTGTCTGAGAAATTCATTGGGATGCTGGTGAAGTGTTCCCAGTGTTAGTTTCAATGGCGTCCCGAAGAAAGAGTCTCACGATAGAAATCCTCTACATTGTAAGGGAAGCTGCAATACTTCCCTACCTTGTTCTCCAAAGGTTTGTCCAGAGGCATCGATTAGTGATCGGCGAGATTGCTCCTGATTACTGCAAACTCCCCTTGGAACTGGGCTTACACCTGTCCGGCTAGAGCAAGTCTACAAGCGGTTCCCTCGCCACGTCATCAACCAGATGTCCGATCAGTTGAGATGGACATTTGCGGTCAGACGACGATATAAAAAGACCGGAGTTCATGGCCCAGGGTGAATTTTTTCCCGTGAACTCATCGGCTGAAAGTGTCCCCCCCCCCCTTTTTCTCTCCAAACGATTAGGAAGCTGATTCCTGTAACGATCATCATTTCATTTGTAGATATTCATCGTTTTCACCTGTCTTCATCATAACTTCAACATTGTGTTTCTAATAAAGATCTTTAGTCTGTACGTAGGCCTCCGCTATCCTTTTTCCAGCTCAATTACAGGGCAAGATGCTACAACCGATACAACCCTGATTCAGAATTGGCTGTCTACAGGTCGACCTGATGCTTTCTTCTCTATGAAGCAATACGAAAAAAATTTAAAGCAAAAATCCCAATCTGTATCCAAATTATAGAACACGCTAGTGTAAAAAAGAAATAAAATATCATCCTTAATCCGACTTATGTTATTTCAAATAACATATTGAATTCTGAAGCAATGCGTGCAATGTTCCCATCCACAAAACGATGTCTTCATTCCATCACGCTGCCCAACCTGAAATCAAAGCGCGATTAAGGGTTTCTAACATACATTACGGCGTGAGAAATTTTGTCTTTGCTCTGTATCTGGCTAATATGCCTGGTGAAATGAACTGATCAAGAAACTTGTGCTTCCGTCACGTTAGGAAGCTGCTAAATGTGGCATGACGGGAAATAGCCTAACGATTCGCCACAACAGTTCCGCTTCATGTCCGAAATCAGAGTCGTTGCGAACTTTTTATCCGCTCAGATTTCGATACCCTCCAGCGCTGGTCGAAAGTTCCCTCTCCTTGGTTTTATATTCGGAAAATGAATGAATGGGTTTAGAAGGCTTAAAACTATTCGACAAGCATATATTACTGCATAGTTGAAAGAGTTTGTTTTTATGTTTTAGGCATCCAAGCATTTTTTAATGTATAAGAAAGATAATTTTTTCGCAATTATTGTATTTCGATTATTATCCTCTTATCGTTGATGTTTCCTGTGATTATTTGAAAAGAAAAATGTTTACATAGGGTTAAACTGAGATAATAAAGTATAATTCGTAAAAAATGCACGATCTGACTGCTCTAAGCCTTAAGCTCTAATGTACTACTAGTTTTCTTAAATTTGTTATCAATCACCTATCATTCCATTTGCTATATAATATGCAACATCAGTAACGGCTTACAATTTAAATCAACTCTCGAAGTCAAATGCATTTTTTATTCCAGCTCAAAGACTCTCTTTCTCTCTTTCGCTCTCTCTCACTCTCTTTCTCTTTCACTCACTCACTCTTTTTTCTTTCGCTCTCTTTCTCTTTCTCTCTCTCACTCTCTCTCTTTCTCTTTCTCTCTCTCACTCTCTTTCTCTTTCTCTCTCACTATCTTTATCTCTCTTTCTCTCTCTATCCCTTCTCTTTTTCCACTCTCTCTTTCCCTCTTTCTCTCTCTATCCCTTCTCTTTTTCCACTCTCTCTTTCCCATTCTTTCTCTATATATATCCCTTCTCTTTTTCCACTCTCTCTTTCCCATTCTTTCTCTATATATATCCCTTCTCTCTTTCCACTCTCTTTTCCCACTCTTTCTCTCTCTCTATTTCTCTATTTTTCTCTCACTCTTTCCCACTCTCTCTCACTCTCTTTCTCGTTTCTTTATCTCTCTTTCTCTTTCTCTCTCGCACTCTCTTTCCTCTTCTCCTCCCTCTTTCTCACTCTCTATACCTCTCTTTTTTTCTCTCTATCCCTTCTCTTTTTCCACTCTCTCTTTCCCATTCTTTCTCTCTCTCTATCTCTCCATTTTTTCTTTCACTCTTTCCCACTCTTTCTCACTCTCTATCTCTCTCTTTTTCTCTCACTCTTTCCCACTCTTTCTCTCTCTATCTTCTCTTTTACACTCTCTCTTTCCCACTTTTTCTTCTCTCTCTTCTCTTTTTCCACTCTCTCTTTCCCATTCTTTCTCTATATATATCCCTTCTCTTTTTCCACTCTCTCTCTCTATTTCTCCATTTTTTCTCTCTCCTTTTCTCTCACTCTTTCCCACTCTTTCTCTCTCTCAAATTCCCTCTTTCCCATTCTTTCTCTCTTTCGCACTCTCCCTCCCTCCCTCTATCTCTCTCTTTATATATATATATATATATATATATATATATATATATATATATATATATATATATATATATATATATATATATATATAATATATAAATGTGTGTGTGTGTGAGAGAGAGAGAGAGAGAGAGAGAGAGAGTGCGTAATGATATTTTTAACCTAAAAAAGTAATGAACGTAAGTCTATCTTAAAATAATTTTCGGACGATTCCGTTCTTTTCTGTCAAATCTTGGCGATTATCTTTTGTTCTTTCAATCAAATTAGCTAGCTCGAAAACACTATTAGTTCTTGCTGATCCCGCTTTATGTAGTTAGTTTTGCTTCCTATACGATATTAAGCGTCACCACGTGATTAACCGTTAATAACCCTCATTGGCTGACTCACACACTGATGTACGGGTTTTTCACCCCAGAAGTCTTCCAGAGACGGTGCTCCAATTTCTCTTTTCCAAAATTCTTTGTTTTCTCGGAATCTTCGGGAATTCCTTTTTCATTCGGCTACGTTTTTACTTACGACTGCACCCAAGCCAATGTGGATTCCCTTCCCTTTGTGATGCTCTAAATTTCCCATTACACTCATTCCCCCCCCACACACACACACACATCAAATGCAAAGAGTTACTGGAAGCTATGGATGTACCGCTTCCCAAACAATCTAACAAATTTTAAACTTTTTACTCATTTATCTTTTCGTCTTTTAAATTCCGTATTCTCTGACTCTCCACAACCCTAACATATCCTGTGAAACGGACGCGTTTCATTTCATCTGTCAGCCATATTCTGCAGTTAGCATCGGCTGCGCATGCGTGTTGCCGCCAGAACACCGAGCGTGTTTCTATACTACGGGAATTGCTTTTTGTTTTTTCAGTTTAAGGAAACGCTGCAAAAAATGTCATAGAGATAATTTTCTAGTTTAAAAGTTTAGATGTTTGCTATCCAAATCAAAACTTCGTGTTGTAAAATAACGACTGCTGCTACCATATTGCAGTTGAGGTATGTCACAAGTGACATACGCGTCATAATGACGTCAAAAGTCATCATTATGACTCACAGAAAGGGAAATTTATGGTACCAAATTCCTATCTCTCCTGACTTTTGACGTTCTTATGACGCGTAAGTCACCTGTGACATATCTAGACCACAATATGGTAGCACCCTAAACCATAGGGCTCGAAACCAAACTCACGGTGCTACCATATTACAATCGAGATATGTCACAGGCAACTTCCGCATCATAATGACTTCGGAAGCCGTCAGAGATGGAAATATGGTAACATAAATTCCGCTCTCTGCTGCATCATGTTGACTACTTCTGACGTCATTATGACTCGGTTGTCGCCTGTGACGTTTCTCGACTGCAATATGTTATCAACCTCAAATATGCAGATTTTCTTACCTCTGTTACTATAGAGAAAGTGCATGTTTGTAAACAAACACGAGTGCTGACTACAACTCAACTTTTCGTTGGCAAAACATTGCTTGTTTTCATTGTATCGTATGATCTTCGATATGGATCACGTATACAACAAAACAAAATTTTATTTAAGGTAAGGGGAAGGAAACATCAGAAACTGGCCAAGTAATTCAAAATAGATTTTTTAGCACTTACAAAATATATATATATATATATTTTTTAAAAATTAAACACTTTACACAGTACTATTAAGTATCATAATCAAAGTACAACTACTTTGATTATGTTAACAGGCACAATAAACTATTACATAAATAAGAATCTAATAAAAATATGCAAAACCTGATCATTTTAAAGACAAAAAATATTTGCATTTATAGGTACAGTACTTCTCAAAAAAACATAGAAAATAAATACATTAGAAATATGAAAAAAAGATCTTGGTAATAATAAAAAATTCTTAGAGCATATTAATTTTATATAATCTATTACATTACAGTAAGGTTAACGTTTTATTACCTTTATGAAAATGTTTGCCGAAAATTCTTGAAGAAGAACTTGGAGTCCAGTCTTGCCTTTTCAAATCTTTTATCCGAAGCATTCGCAATGTAGGATCTTTAGGAAAACAATAAAATTCACTATATTCGCCTTCTTTGAAACGCTTAGTATAGCCATACGCACAACAGCTTGTTACCATTTTCAGATAATTGACAAAATTAAAACACCAATAACAAGCACAATCCGTAGAAAATTCAAATGTTTTGCCAACGAGGAAGTTGAGCTGCAATTTTCACTGCACCTGACGTCATGCGCACATTCTCTATTAAAATAAAAGCGCAATAAATGAAGCATTTTATTTCCTCTTGAAAACAAAGTTTACATTGACATAAGTTACCACCATACTGGGGTCGAGATATGTCACAGGCGACTTCTGCGTCATTATGAGAGGAGAATTTATAGTAACAAATTCCTATCCGTGACGATTTCTGACGTTAAAATGAAGTAGAAATCACCTGTGATATATCTGTGATAAACTGAAAATTCGATTTTTATTCCCCAACCGTAAATGTTAAACTAGAACAGGGCGCTTTAAGTAAAACAAACAAAGACAGGCATGAATGGGTCGGTATACTCATCCAAGTTCAGTAAGTCGATACGCTCATCTATGTGTAACTGCAACTGCTTGAAAAAAAATAATAAATAAAGACGACGCACCAACGAATTGACCGAATAGAACTAAAATCGGTAGATGTTATGTACTTGTACAAAAAAAAAATTATTATAATTTGGGAAAAAATAGATGATTTATTCAAGTATAGAGCTTCACAAAGTGAAAAACTCAATAATGCGTTTGTCCATCTGTGGGCCTTATGCAAGCAGTTATTAGGCTTGGCATTTATTTATAGAAGTGGTGGATATATCCTCCTGAGGGATATTGTGACAAATTATGTCCAAATGGCGAGTTAGATCGTCAAAATCCCAAGCTGGTTGGAGGGCCCTGCCCATAATGCTGCAAATGTGCTCAATAGGAGCGAGATCCAGGTACCTCGCTGTCCAAGATAGCGTTCGGCAAGCACAAAGACAAGCAGTAGAAACACGTGCACTTTGGGGCCAAACATTATCCAGATCAAAGGTAAACCCATGATGGTGTGACATGAAGGGCAACACAACAAGACGTAGTACTTCATCAAAGTACTGCTGTGCTGTAAAGGTGCCATGAATGACAGTCAAAGGCGTACTACTATGAAATGAAATGTTACACCAGATCATAACTCCTGGTTGTCGGCCTGTAGGCCGGCAGACAGTCACGTTGGAATAAATCCCACCGTTGTCCGGGGCGTCTCCAGACACGTAATCGCTGGTTATTGGGGCTCAGTTCAAAGTTGGATTCATCACTAAAGACTATTCTACTCCAGTCAATGACATTCCAGTTCGAATAAACCCGACACCACTGCAAACGGCCTTGTCGTTCTACAGAGGTCAATGGTAGTCGGCGGAAGGGGCGCTGTGACCTCAGCCCCCCTTAAGTGAGCCACCTATGAATGGTCGTTACGGTCACTGAAGTACTAGCTGCACGTACAACTGATGATAATGATGCATCTGAGACTGTGAGTGTCGCTCTGAGGATTGCTCGGTCCTCATGTTCTGTCGTTTCTCTAAGCACACCGCTTCCTTCTTGACAAATGTAAACACAGGGCTCAGGTGAACTGGTGCGGACCTAACAGTCCCAGGTTCAAGGCGAACCTAAAAATACAATCTGCGGACAGGTGCCGACAGATACCGTTGTACAGGGGTACAACTGGGTCTCCTTGATTTCCACACAAAACTGAAGAAAAGATCTAAAAAAAAAACCAACCACCGCAAGTAAAACCTCCGTTCGTTCTCCTCTCTGGACTCTCTCAGGCAAAAAACTCGTTGCGCCTGATGTCACCTTTCCCTTTTCCCATTGGCTTTTCCTTCCCTCGTCGCCGTCCTGGTTGCCTCTGATTGGTTCCTTTGCTGGCGCCTCACATTCTGACATTTCGGTGTCGCGTCCGACCTTCCAATTACCTCGGACATCTCCAGGCGTGAAGTGAAAACCCTTTGTAGTATAGTGTCAAAAACCCAGACAGAAAGTCGCCTTGGCCTGGGCTTTAACAAAACCTCTTTGTGAAGCCAGTGGGGTGTAGCAATTTTACACTGTCTACCTCAGTACACGGAATGAAATTCGCAAAGAATTTATGAATCCTGCAATCGGAATTTCTCCTATTAAATATGCTGCCAGTTGAGCAAATAAGATGCTCTGCAGCGACACCCGGTCATTCATCGGCCATGAAACTTTAAAATTTTGCATTTTCCGTCGAAACCTGTATGAATATCAATTAGTGTCCAATTTGCATTACATCATCTCGGTAGGTCGTAGTGCGTTGTTTTTCCCCCGAAGAATGTAGCATGCTAATATTGTTTTAATTCATAAACTTTTGTTGATTATTGTCGCCAAATGTTATGTGGACAGACCTATCCACACATTTATGTATGTGTGTGTGTGTGTAACCAGCAAAATAATTCTCGCCAATCACACATGGAATTTAAGCCCCTATTCTTTGAATTTCCCAGTCTATAAAAAAACCTAAGTGATTTGAAGTCGTGGCAAATCACTTATATTGGCACTAATCACTTAGATTCACTTTTATCGGAGAGAATAATTTCCCTAATTACACATATATATGCATATAGAGATATACACATAAATATTTTTAACCGTACTTGGTGTGGAATTTTTACTTACTTAATCTCAAAATCTGGCATATCATGTATAAGAAACGAATCATCGGCGCTTTAAAGATCGGATATCGTGGAAAGCTTGAAATATATTTCCGATATCCTTGAAAATATCGGATATTGATGACATGCCTGTGAAGTATTGCTTTTCAATAAATGCGTTCTCAAAATATCTTGCGGAAATGAAACTTTAATTTCAGGGATCACATGTTTTGTTAAAACGTGTGGTTGAAAATGGGAAACTTATCAAATTTTGCTAGTAATATAGGTGCAGACAAGTTGTATAACACGAGAATGAACATAAGGTTAATGGCTCTTTTATTTCATTTTTTTAACAAATATATGTAATGAGACTGACTTCTCGATGGGGGGTTGCAGTCAAGGCCATAAAAATGATACCGTTTCAGCTAAAGACATTTATTAAGATAACTTTGAAGGACGGGTTCCCACTTCATCATAGGGGCAAACTGAAGGGTCAGCTAGCATGAAGTTCTATGTACAAGACAAGTAACACCTGGGTCAACATCTGTGGGAAAATATCTCTAGAAAAATCTGTCTCCGCTAGCGTGTATCTCCTTTTTATTTGGAAATTTCCTAAATTGTCCGCTAGGGCCATGTAGGTTTATAATTGGCCAGGCCCCTTCTCTGAGGGCGTAACCTGTAGCCCCAGTGGTCAATTTAGGTTAGGGGTTAAAAAGGAGAATGGAAAATGACGCGGGAATTTTTACCCTTGATTTAAGTTTTGAAAACATATTGTAAGGAAAATTCTCAGGGGTTTTCAAAACTTAAATCAAGGGTAAAAATTCCCGCGTCATTTTCCATTCCCCTTTTTAACCCCTAACCTAAATTGACCACTGGGGCTACAGGTTACGCCCTCAGAGAAGGGGCCTGGCCAATTATAAACCTACATGGCCCTAGCGGACAATTTAGGTTAGGGGTTAAAAAGGGGAATGGAAAATGACGCGGGAATTTTTACCCTTGATTTAAGTTTTGAAAACTCCTGAGAATTTTCCTGACATATATAAAATATATATATATAAAAATATATATATAATATATATATTTATTAATATAATATATAAAATATATATATATTATATATAAATTTTTGTATAAATATCATATTTTTATATATATATTTAAGTTTTGAAAATATATTCTATATATATATATATATATATATATAATATATATATATATATATATATATATATATATATATATATATTATATATATAAATATATATATTTATATAATATATATAAAATATATATATATATATATATATTATATATAAATATATTTATTATATATATATATATTCATATATATATATATATATATATATATATTAAATATATATATATATTTTATAAATAATATAATATATATATTATATATATATAAATATATTATATATTATATATATATAATATATAAATATATAGTAATTATTTATTATAAATATATAATAATAAAATATATTTATGTGTATATATATTTTTATATAATATATATATATATATAAATATATATATATATTATATATATATATATATATATATATATATATATATATATATATATATATATATATATATATATATATATATATATATATATATATATATATATATATATATATATATATATATATATATATACTATATATATATATATATATATATATATTATATATATATATATATATATATATATATATATATATATATATATATATATATATATATATATATATATATATAATATATATAATATATAAATATTATATATATATATATATATAAATATATTATAATATTTATAAATATTAAATGTATATATATAATCAAATATATATATATATATATATATACTGAGTGAAGAAATATATAACATATATAATAAATTTTTATATTTTTATATTTCTTTACATAATATTTTTTTTTTAAAATCATAAATAAATATATATAATAAAATATTTATATACCTTCAGATGCTATCATGTGTAATCCCAATCAAAGTGTGTGTAGTCTGTGTCTCAATGCACAAATACACACACATATATACTGTGACGACTTCAGTGTTCTTGAGTGAAGAAGTATCACGGACTTAACAGAATTTGAAATCACTTTTATTTTCTGGAGTAAATACTGGTTTTATACAAAGTGATTCTAATCTCCCAAAACAAGTCGAAATGTAAAGAATTCTTGCTTGCATAACATTACCACGACGATCACAGTCGGAAAAAAAGATTAAATAATTTCACAAAATGGGGAGGCCTTTCCAGGTTGCAATGCAAACCCAATCTATCCCCCGTTCGATGTCCGAGACCCTGCCGTTCCTTATGTGAGCGGACTTTACGAGTCTCCCGAACGTAATCACTAAAAAACTGGTTCCGATCAAAAATCGCGGAAACCTCCACGAGGTAAAAGCACCTACATACAAAAATGTCGAAAAGCCCCGAGTCGCAAAAATCTATGCTTTTTACACCTGGAGGTCAGTTACGGTCCCACCAACCATTTTTTGGTCAGTTACTATTCCAGTTACCCGAGAACTCCAGCTAAGGTTACAGCTAGTTTTTTTAGTTGAACTCTCATTCGCTAGCTATCCCAATTCTGGAATTCTCGAGGCAATCCTCCGGGATCATTACCGCGACCGATCAGGGCGTGAAGCCTATTCAACCGAACTGTCAACATTCCAGATACTGCGTCGCCGCGCTATTGTAGTCAGGTCGAAACAGGAGGGATTCAGATCAGCTGATTTCAGTCGTTAGTGTTCTGAACAAAAGGGGGGGGGTCTTTACAATATATATATATATATATATATATATATACATATATATATATATGTAATAATAAAATTCTATTAAAGTAAAGTCCTAACTTAAATGTATTCTGTTTTCCATTGAAAATCTAGACTCCCTATAAATAAATTCTAAAGAACAATTTTCCTAATAATGGCAGCGAACACTCATTTCCTGGCAACTTGAATTTAGAATCGCAGTCCCGTTGATTCATTTTTTCCGCGCATTGTAGAGGTACTATATCTTCTAGAATAAACTAGAAGTAATTAAAGAGACGTGATTGGTTACCGGAATGACATCCTTTGTGGAGCCACACTCCTTCCAATAGTTAATAAAAGAGCTGACACACAGATTTCGTGGCTTTTTCCTTTAAGATCTCTATGTAAACAATATCATCAAAATATTTCTGTGTTTTGCTTTTTTTCCCTACGGAGATGTGTGTATTTAGTGTCATTTTATGTTCTAAATAGAAGATGTTTTTGTAAGCGAACGTATGCATCAATTTGCTTGGCTAATACAATTAATAATGGCTTTACAGTTGTAAAATATTTTGACTCTAATATTTCCCCTTTACATTATATTTTATGATCAGTTACTAGTTGTGATCATTACATTATTTTATTTATGTTTTCTAAAAGTTTGTGTGTCAAAAAATGGCAACGTTATTATTATTATTATTATCATTATTATTATTATTTTTTTGAGAGTTTAGAATTTTTTTCTGAAGTTGATGTTATAATAAAAATGGCGTTTATTTGTCGGTAAAAGAGAGTTTTTTATTTAGAGTAAAAAGAGAGTGATTTGTTTTAACAACAGTGATGACTACAGTATTTTTAAAATTATGTGGACTTTTTACATATATGTTTACATATATGTGTGTGTGCATCTAAAGAAAAAAATAAAATAAATCTCATAACAAATGAAGATATTAGTTACAAAAACTTTTAAATTATTAGTAGAAATAATTAAAATTGAATAAATAATTGGCATAAAAAAGTTTGCTACATATTTTAATGAGTATGCTCATTAAAATAAGCTCAAATAACTCATTTATTAGTTATTATGATTTAATTCTTACATTAGATGTTGTATAAATTACGTAAGTGAATACCTAATAACAATTTTTTAAATTTTACTTAATAGAAGAAATGTTGATTACTTGTAATTTTAAACTAAATATTTTTTACATGTGTTTATTATTACCATTCTGTAAATAAAACGGTAATAAATGTAAATGTATGTATATATATAAAGCTATTTTATTGTGTGTATAAAAACATAGATATTAATGTTTTTTTGCTTTGCAGACTTTTACTTGATGTGAAATTCTCGAGATCATATTGGTGCGCCGAAAAAGATAAAAAGTTCCGGAACACAGTTGTAGTCCAAATTTATTTTTAATGGAAAAATAGCATGATATCTACATATTAAAAGTAACCCCAAAATAATATTTGCTTAACAAAATTGTTAGTTACTTCGTTTAATAAATTCCGGAAATAAATAATAATAATAATAATAATGGCTTCAATGGCAGCTGTCATTAATGCATATGCTCATTTGCCCGCAGCTGGCATAATGGGACATTCAAAGAATGAGAAATTTGAAGAATTACGATTTCCCGTCACAAACAATTTAATTAAATTTGTAGGAAAACCGAAGAACCCAAGACCAAAGAACTGAAGTGAGGTGATTATAAAATGTATTCCGGATCTTTGAATTATTTTTGATTAAGAGATTCCCTCTTGACTTTTGGCAACTTGTTAAATGCACTTACGGCAGAACATCCTGTAACACTGGGGTTCGTTAATAACAACAGGGAAATTTTTTGCACAGTTTTTGACTACGGAATCTTTTATTTTTCAATGATGTTGTCGCGTGAACTCTCGTTCTGCTTGGAGCAGCTGGGTGACCGCTCAACTCGTAAAGATATAAGTGACGCGTTCTGAAGAAAAAAGATTGAACTCTCGGCTATTATTTAAGAGATGCGGAATTTTCTGTTTTAATATACGTTGTAACTTGTCTTTGATGTTGTGACAATAAATCGTTTTTTTTTAAGGCTAATATCATTCAATCACTGTAAAAGAATCTGAATTAATTAAATAATTTAAACAACAAATGTGTTCTGTATTTAAAATAAGAATTAAATGCAATGGATGGTTTCACAGCTCTTGCTTTTTACATATTTTACAAAATTATCCCTGTCTGAAATTAGTGGGAGAGAAATTAAGACCAATAATACAAATATAAATATCCATAATATCCATATAAATTTGAAAAAGTTGATAGCTTTACATATCTAGGTTCTGAAATTAACATTAACAATAATATCACATCTGAAATTCAGAGGAGAATCAATGCTGCCAACAGATGTTTTTATGGGTTAAAGAAGTATCAAAGAGTGCTACCATACTGTGGTCGAGATATGTCACAAATGACTTTCACGTCATAATGACGTCAAATGTCACCAGATATTTAACCTTTTAAGCGGCGGCATCTTAACGAAATTTTCATAAATTTCCTTTTCAGTCGTGTCATAATGATAACTTTTAACATCATTATGACGCTTATGTCACCTATGACATAGTGGACTACAATATGGTAGCACCCTAAAATCAAACCTGAATAAAAGGAAATTAAACTATTGATTTATAAATGCCTAATGAGGCCCATACTCACAGACTCATCAGAAATTTGGACGGTGGCACAAAATGATGAAAATGCTCTTGGAGTCTTTGAGCAATGGATACTAAGAGCTGTGTTTGGAAGAACACAAGTTGGTGGCGTTTGGCATAGACGATCAAATTTAGAACTTTACCATGCCTTCAAAGAACCTGACATCATCAAAATCCATAGAATCAAATGAGCTAGTCATGTGAGGGAAACGATGTGTCGCGAGCGTTATTCTGACGTCAAATGTAACGTATATTTCTTATAAAGCTTATTCTCTGTGTATGGCAACTTGGCCATTATAATTAATGTTATGAAGTGGTTGGAATGAAAAAGGTTTGCATGGAGGTGCTGTGTCTTCATGTTTAAAACTACAGTTTTTTAGCATAAAAGGTCAAGTGTACCTTTTTTAATGCACGGAACAAGTCACATCAGTTATTCGAATGAACAAAGAACATTCTATACAAAAAATATTTTTGGCCCAGCTCTCTGGAACACGAACTAGGGGCCAACCCAACCTCAGGGGGTTGATTGAGTCAATTGCCTAGAAAAGAGAGGAGAATTTAATTGGAACATCATGGCCAAGAAAAGAGAGGCTTGGAGGAAAATTTTTGAGAAAGCCAGGGCCACCAGGGGCTGTCGAGTCATTAAGAAGAAGAATCTGACCGGTTCAGACACTAGCAACACAAATTTTATAAACCCCTTAACTAGAGCTGGGGGACGTATGACCCCCCATTTTTGTAGTAATTCTCTAGAGCAAGAGTGGCCACTGGTCAGACATTGCTTTTGTAAATATATTGAGCAGTGGTGGTGAACGCATGAGCAGCAATTAAGACACTTTAAGTCATTTTAAAATCATTCTTAGGCATTTTTTAAATCCTTCTTAACTCACTTTAAACCATTCTTACATATTTTTGTATGCATAAATATAGAAATTTAATATTAGTTGAAATTTATAGAACATTAATATCATTACAAATATTTTTCACGTTCACAGAACCTTATCTCCACAGTACTTTATTTTAGAATTATCCAGCAGTATTTATACTGCTGTATGCTATTAAATTTAAAGTACTTTATACTATATAGACGAAATGACTTTATATTAAAAATCCCTTTGAATTACATTTTACTAAAAGTAAATCCATATGTTTTAAAGAAATCATCCAGCAACAGACATGAATATTTCAGCATATCTGATCAGAAAAATAATCGATTAAAAATAAATAAAAAACGAAATGTACAAAAATTACTCAATTAATATACTAAAACTATGTCTATTCCATAATATGAAAAAAATTGCTCATTGATTGAAGTATTATTTTTGCTTTTTCGATTTCCAAATCGCATCAAATTTTGAAAATTACCCATAAGCAATTCCTTCCCAAACTCATTTTCTTTTGCAATTCCTAAGTAATTATCTTCTTTTAGTCGTTTTTACTAATTATGGAGAATGAAATAATGGAGGAGTTGCAAACAAATGATTTAAAGGGAAAAAGTCTTAATAAATGCGCTGTTATGTCTTTTTAATTATTATATCGTCAATTATGTTACAACCTACAACTTGTGCCAAAGAATATTTTAAACAAAAAACAGAGAAATCGATATTTTCGTCAGAATAAGGGTACTGCGTTCCTTTCAAAAACACATAAACTCTATAAATGGTGGTACAGATGCATTATAGATGCTGTGAATATTTTTCGCCAAATTTGGCAATTTTAAGGGGCGATGAGTGGGTTGGTATGTTTGCCCTGACTTTGGTGTTGGGGTATAACAGCTCCGATGTGTTAGTCTTGGACCCCAATTGGTACACACAATTTCTGAC
The DNA here is from genome assembly GCA_032207245.1 of Pardosa pseudoannulata. NCBI lineage: Eukaryota > Metazoa > Arthropoda > Arachnida > Araneae > Lycosidae > Pardosa > Pardosa pseudoannulata. Next base: position 104,867,097 of record CM063509.1, read on the forward strand.
GTCAGTACCCGGCACTATTCGAGAAACTTGCATCTCAGCTGTTCTTTTAGCTTCCAGTCGCCTAGGTCAGGTTTTTTTTTTTTTTTCCTTATCATTTTCTGGGATTTAGAAATTTAGTTATGGCGAATGTAGTTATTTCAGTTCTTACTATTTTTCGAATTATTAAAAAGTATCAGGATATTCTAAATCAAACAAGATGGTTTGGTTTGGAACATTTTTTTTTTCTTATCATTTTCTGAGATTTAGTAATTTAGTTATGGCGGATGTAGTTATTTCGGTTCTTACTATGTTTGAAATTGTTAAAAAGTATCAGGATATTCTATATCAATCAAAATATTGGAACATTTTTATTTGTTCTTATCATTTTCTGGGATTTAGTAATTTAGTTATAGTGGGTATAGTTATTTCGGTTCGAACTATTTTTGAAATTGTTAAAAAGTATCAAGATATTCTAAATAAAAAATGGTGGTTTCTTTTATTACAAGGGAACCCCCCTCACATGTTAGATTTTTTATAATATTAGTACTTATTAAAATTCTATATACTGTGTTTATGCTGTTGATATATATCATAAATATTACAAATCTGTTATTTTTTAAATAACGTAAAAAATGATTTTTATTATGCTAATTTTATTTTAATAATGCTTTAAATTATTAATCTTTTTTTTGCTAAAAGTTTAGTTTTGTTAATGCTGTATTTCAAATAAACCATGTGACCGCCACCATGTTTTTTTTATGTGTGTGTGTGATTTTTTCAGAAAACGCGTATAGACGCCATGTTTTTTTACTTGGCGATTTTTCAAAACACGCGTTTTTCTGTTGGTCGCCAAAGAAAAAAACATGGCGGACGGGGCCGGCGTCTGTAATGCATCTGTTCCTTCTCCTTGTGGGATTCTTCTATGAAAATTAAGATTATCCTTTCCTGAATTCTGAACACATACAGTACTAAACTAATTCAAGATCAAGCTTATTTAAACTCAGCATAGTTGCAGACGTATTATATAACATATATTCAAACTCAAATCAAAAGAATACACTATAAAAAAAACTTATATCAACACTTTCATATTTTATTTTTTCTTTACATTGAACAGCAACAAAAAGAACTGCTGCCAGTTTCCGAATCGTAAATTACACTCAGTGATATTTTACATTTTTAGATGTTCATATACAGTGGACTTCGCTTAATGTGATCGTGGTTAATGTTATCAATCACTTGTTGTTATCGAAATCACTTGGTCTCGATTTTCTCTATTCATTTATATGTTAAAATTATCGCTTTATGGGATCGTTACATCGGTAAATGTTATCAGTTTTCGAAACTCATTTCAACTGGCAAAGGAATATTCACAATACATTCAGAAGGAACCCAATCTTTTCTTTCCATTCGCTGTTGTTTGAATTTCCGAGGATTCTCCCTCTTCTACCTAGGGAAATGGGAATGACCAAAGGAGTGGGAAATTACATGTTCCGGGAAATTTTCAGAAACGCGCACACCCTGCTAGTGGTTGTCAGATAAGCATAAGGTAACACATTCTTATCGGAACTGAGAAGGAGCGTATTAACATTTTATGCCTTGCTCGCTTACATGCAACTTGTCGATATGGAAGCCAGAAAGCGAAATGATTGAACATTAAAAGAAAAAATCGAAATTTTAAATCGTTATGACAGGTTATCAAAAATGAGTGAGCGCAATGTTGCAGCGCAGTTATACATTTCTCAGCCTCTATTATGCAAAATTTAGAAAAATCGTTTTGAACTTTCTAGAAGACATAAACAAAAGGAAAATACGAAGTACAGCAGCTTCTTGGAATCAAGTTTCTGCTCAAACGATCAGAAACTTCTTCGCCTAAGCAGGATTTTGCTGAACAAATGACTAGAAATCTCAAGAAATGGTAGAAATTCTTCGGATATGACTCCTAAAGAGTTCAAGTTATGGGTGGAAGTAGATCAAAACATTCCAGTAGCTTCCTCATTAACTGAATCTGAAGTCTGTCATAAGAAAACAGACGAATGATGGAACTGATGAGTCAGATGAAGAATCTTTTGATATTGAGCCATCCCCTACAGGTGCTGAAATGAGAAACGCATTGAAAGCGTTGAAACGTGGAGTACAACATCGGTCCGGTGACTTTAAAAAACATTTCGATTACGAACAATTTATCAATGAGACAGTGTGTGAGAATTCTTAGACAAAATTGTAGACAGTCAACAATTGATCAATTTTTTTTTATTATGTATATAATTCTTATGTTTCAAAGGATACTATACAGTACATAAATATAAGGTGAGGTTTCTCATTTTACTTTTAAATGTAGTACGTGTGAATTAAACTGGGAAGTAAATTTATCCAATTTTGTTTATCGTTTATTGTTATCAATCGGTTATTATTATCAAAATCACGGTGTCCCAAACTAGATCACATTAATCGGAATCAACTGTATTTACAGTCATAAGGAGACTAGCATAGCCAATCATAAGACGGGATTAGTAAAATTCTTAATATTCCAGAACTGTTAGGTACCCAATAAGACATGTAAAAAATGGTTTGTTTTTTGACTGAGAATTATCTGGTTCACTCTCAATAATTTATTTATCGTCATACTCCTCTAGAGTCTCCCATCCTGTAATGCAGTTTAGAATCACATTGAATTCATTTAGTCAAACCGTGTGGTTATGTATCATAAACAAACATACAAAAGAACAAACTTCTAAATTTCCAAACATATAAATTAAAGGTTAGATATTTATTAGTCCGTGAAATAGACTCCTAGACTGATATAAAAGAATTTATTGTTAATACCAGTGATAAAATTTTCATTGCAACAAAAAATAATCGATGATTCAATTTAAAATTATCACACATGTACCTAGGGCCATATTCACCACGATTTTAACACTCGGATCTCACTGTGAATCAGCATTTTCGTATTTTTGAACGAGAATCCGCTGTTTTCAGTCCATTTTAATCCCCTGTTTCTGATCCCCCGAATTTGGAGGATTATTAGCCTAATCCACGGATACTACATTTTACGCATGCGCTCAGCGTTGAAAACGAACATGGCGGATATATTTTCAGATTTAGAAGATCTCGAAGTTTTACAAATGTTGGAAATAACAGAAAATATTTGTGCATCCAGATAGAACAAATGATTTGGATTGTTTGGATGATGTGGACTTTCGGTCAAGTTATCGTTTTAATAAATATACAGCTGAATCATAAATTTGAATGCTAGATGACACGATTTCAGCTCCTTCGGAAAAGAATAATACTCTATCTTCTGTTGAAAAATTTCTGTTTATCTCGATTAGTAGCACTATCGGGTTTTTTTTTTATTTTCTATAATATGTTTGAATTTGTCGAGGCAGATTAAAGAAGATTCTGCATCGGTTTCATCAAAATTCTTCCTTTTATATTCTTCTATTCTTATTTCGTGAGCAAATATTAGTAAAACTACAGATCCTTGACTAAATTTATAATTTCCTCAAACGATATTTATGTCTGGTTGAGTAAATATGTAAATCAACTTAGCATGAGAACTATCCCCGGAGAATCTCGTTTATTTACCAATCAAAACATCGCTTACATATTTGCAATAATTAATCTATAGATCAGGGAATCCACTCATAGTGCATATGACACCAGTTTAAGTCACAGTTAACGGCGTGTGATCGCTGATCTACCGATTCCCTGATCCGTTCTTTGATCCTGGATACCCTGATTTTGATGAATATGGCCCCTAATCTATTATTTAAGCCAAATATAAAAGAAAATCATTTACGTAATATCTAAGTTCAGTGATAAAAGATACTAAAATAGTGTAGACGATATTTAAATAGTTTAAAATATGAAATGATTAAATGAGATGTTTAAAGGAATGACGTCACAATGCTAGAAAAATTGTTATTTTTACCTATTTATTAAGTGATAAATGGATAAATTTAATCGGCTGCTCTTAACCGGGGAAAATAGGGCTTGAAATAATGGCATTAAACTCTCGAAAATGGGGGAAGGGTTGGATTTCGAACGTTTTAAAGAAGACAGTATTTTTTGCTGTGATATGAAGCATATTTATACAAATTTATTTTAGAATCGGATCGATAGTTTAGGAGATTGGTTTGGTTTGGTACCGAGCACTACGGTCTCCTGTTTTGCACACGAGGGCTAATGAGACGGGGATCTACTGCTTAAAGCCGATTCCGAACGGCTTTGTACATCCATACCATAGTGGGATTCGAACCCACGAACTCTGGTACCGACGATCAGCGCCCTAACCAATCGGCCAGCGTTCGGCTAGTTTAGGAGAAGATAAACTTTATTCTCTTTGAATGGATGCCTCTATCCATTCCAGGTCCAACCGCTTCATAAATTTGCGGACAGATAACTTAGGCTATTATTATATAGGGGATAATGCGGGGAGTGTTACTCACGTCTGTAGCATACTTTAGGCTACACATGCCCCCTGGGAAGTGCTAAATAAATAACGACTTTATGCAACATTGGAGCAATTTGTACAGTTTTGGAAGCTTTGTGTGTTTTGCACTGGAATGCTGGAGGGATGTTACACATGATGGTCAAACTAGAGAATATCTGTACCTTGCAAAGTGTCCATCTTTGAAAGAGGTAAACCTCTGCAATCGATATTGGGATGCAGGAGAGATCCTGCAGCCGATTGATTCAGATATTGATTTTCATTTGTTTTTAATATTTTATTGATCGTGTTTTAATGTTCTAGTTTCTTATTGTAGTTTTTATGAAGTTTGATACTATTTTATATCTTTGTAATTATTTACGGCTCCAATGCCATACATCTGTTATGTATGGAAGCCAATGATGTAGATTCAAGAGCTTCTGCAATTTAAAAAAACGAGGAGATAAAGATTTGGTTTATCTTTTAGTTAAACTAGTTTAATAATTTTACAGCAGTGGCGTGCGGTCCATATGTGCAGGGTGTGCACTGCACACCCTAGCAAAATTATGAGAGACAATAATTTTCTGCACCTATGTCTACCTATCTTTATATGGTATAGATAAATATTATTTATAATATATTCAAATATTACGTTGATTTGCTTGCTTGTATTTCCGCAGTGCGTGCGGTACTAGGTGCTGCACCACGTAACGCGTTCAAAAGTAAACAAACATTAGAAATTTTTTATGTGTACGCACTGCGCACTAATAGAAAATGACGTTTTATATGTATGGGCTACTGGAGAAGCACAGCATACTATAGCACTGAGGCAAGTGCAGCTATTTTTTCTGCACTTGGCATTCACAATCATCCGAAGGTACGGTTTATTAAGCATTGTATTAGAGCGGGGACTTACGTGCTAAAACGCTTTTGGTTTTTTAACTGATTAACTGGCCATACGATTCTGCAGACGGTTAATATTTAAATTTATATATTGTAAGATTTAGTTTTCATGAAAATATAAAAGAAATATTTCATCAATATAAAAAGAAATGTTTTAGTGTGGTAAAGTAATTTTGGTGATGTATTATATTTATAGAAATAATTCGCTGAAAAACAATTTTGTTTTGTTAGACAAAAAAGAAATGAATTCTAACAGAACAGTCCAAATTTTACCATTCATTGTGTTTTACAGACAGTATATAAGTTATATCTGTAACACCATATCCCTGGTTTTGTTTTTAAAAACTGTGAAGATGTTTTTCGCAGAATATGATTTCCAAATGTTAAAAACAATTAATAAATATAATTTAACTCACTGACCGAACGAGAAACAGTTCGGTCTATCGCGCCAGCGTGCAGTGAAATCCTCTGCACGTGGACTAGACTTTCGGTTTGTCTGCACCAATGAGCATCCTGATGAGACACCGCAGCGGCGGGCGCCGTGTGGTGCTACGTTTTCTATTAATAATAATAAACGTTAAGGAAGTGTTTAATGTGCAATTTTTATGGTTTTATTATTTTTGTTGTTGTTGCTCTCTGCACACCCTGCATGAACACCTACCGCATGCCACTGTTTTACAGTATCACTTGACTTATAGTTACTTATGAAACAAAAATATGACATATAAGATCAAAACGAGTTTTACACATTTCTGACGGATAGTGAAAATTTGGACAACTGGATTAAGGCATTGGCGGTAAAAAAGGCGTTACGATTTTTCTCGCCAATTTATGTTTCTAGTCAAGGCAAACAATTTAATATACCAAATTCATGACAAGGAAACAATCTTTCTGCCGAACTTACGTTTCTAGTGAAGGCAAATAAATTGATATACGGAATTCGTGATTGTGGTGGACTGAGACAAAACTATAACTTAATATTTTGACGTTTTTAATAAAAACTTAGGCTTCACTGCAGTTTAGGGTGCCTCCGATATTTGATTCTTTATTTATATTTATTATCGACAAGTATGAGAGTTTTCTCACATATAGCAACTTTAGGGCTTTTTAAGATTACAGATGCATTATAGACGCCGTGTTTATTTTGTCGCCAAATTTGGCGATCTTTTGGCGATTTTATGGTGCAATGAGCATGTTGGTGTGTTTGCCCTGTTTTTTGGTGGCGGAGTACGGCAGCTCTAATGTGTTTTTGCACCCCATTGGTGCACGTGATTTCTGACGTCAGTACCCGGCACTATTCGAGAAATTTGCATCTTAGCTGTTCTTTTGGTTTACAGTCGACTAGGTCAGGTTATATCTTTTTTTATTCTTATCATTTTCCGGGATTTAGTAAGAATTTTCTTTTGTTCTTATCATTTTCTGGGTGTAGTTATTTCGGTTCTTATTTCTTATTTTACTATTTTTGAAATTGTTAAAAAGTATCAGGATATTCTAAATCAAACAAGATGTTTTGGTTTGGAACATTTTTGCTTTGTTCTTATTTTCTAGGATTTAGTTAATTTAGTTATGACGGTTGAAGTTATTTCGGTTCTTATTTGTGAAATTGTTAAAAAAAATTAGGATATTCTTAGGTGTGAGATGGGTTTTGCATTTCATTCTAAACTACAAGTGTAATGGAACAACGGTATTCCAAATCTGAGCTTTTATTCTATTTGGTAATAAATAATTATTTCAAAGTTTTTTTTAATTGAGGTAGGAGTGTTGAAGAATGTTTGTGGCTCTTTGTGTTCTCTGTGTACCCTTTCCAATTTTCATCTGTTATTAAATTTATTTTGCATTTCTTTTATTACAAAGGGGGAACCCCCTCACATGTTAGACTTTTTATAATATTAGTGCTTATTAAAATGCTATATATTGTGTTTATTCTGTTGATATATATCATAAATATTACTAATCTTTTGTTTATTTTTTAAATAACGTAAAAAATGATAATTATGCTAATTTTATTTTAATAATGCTTTAAATTGTTAATCTGTCTTTTTTCTTTTAAAGTTTAGTTTTGTTAATGTTGTGTTTCAAATATGTCATGTGATCCCCTCCATGGTTTTTTTGGTGATCTTTCAGAAAACGCGTACCGCCGCCATGTTTTTCTACTTGGCGATTTTTCAAAACACGCGTTTTTCTGTTGGTCGCCAAAAAAACATGGCGGATGGGACCGGCGTCTATAATGCATCTGTTCCATTAGAGATGCATTATAGACGCCGGTCCCGTCGGCCATGTTTTTTTTGGGGGGGCGACCAACAGAAAAATGCGTGTTTTGAAAAATCGCCAAGTAGAAAAACATGGCGGCAGTCACATGGCATATATATAAAACAAAACCTTAACAAAACTAAACTTTAAAAGAAAAAAACAGATTAACAACTTAAAACATTATTAAAATAAAATTAGCATAATAATTATCATTTTTTACGTTATTTAAAAAATAAATAACAGATTAGTAATATTTATGATATATATCAACAGAATAAACACAGTATATAGCATTTTAATAAGCACTAATATTATAAAAAATCTCACGTGAACCAAAATAACTTCACCCGTCATAACTAAATTAACTAAATCCCAGATAATGACAAGAACAAAATCAAAACATCTTGTTCCAAACCAAAGCATCTTGTTTGATTTAGAATATCCTGATACTTTTTAACAATTTCAAAAATAGTAAGAACCGAAATAACTACACCCACCATAACTAAATTACTAAATCCTAGAAAATGATAAGAACAAGAAAAAAAAATACAACCTGACCTAGGCAACTGTAGTAAACCAAATGAACAGCTAAGATTCAAATTTCTCGAATAGTACCGGGTACTGACGTCAGAAATCACGTGCACCAATGGGGTGCAAGAAAACAATAGAGCTGCCATACCCCATTACGAAAGTCAGGGCAAACACACTAACTCACTCATCGCCCCATAAAATTGCCAAAAGATCGCCAAATTTGGCGAAAAAAACCACGGCGTCTATAATGCATTTGTACCATGATTAGAGCTTTATCGCCAATTTGGCAAGAGTATCCTGTTCTTATGTCAAATCGTAAAATTTTCCCGGCCAATAAAATAAAAATAAAAACAAGCCAATTGCAAACACTTTTGAGAGTTGCCACTATGATAACAAAAAGCTGATATCAAAACTTCTTCAATGTAGAAGACTGCAAATACTCCATTTCATAATACTCCAAGTCAAGCTCAAGAAATCATTACCAACCTTGCCAAATAAACAGCGCACTTCATTCTCTATTTAAAACAGAGAATTAAACATGACATCGCTGCAAAACGTATTTAAATGCAATTTTAAATCAATTATAGTAAACAGCGTTAGGAACCCAAATCATTTAACTTCCTTGAAAAGCGATTTAGAATATATTATTAAAGTCCTTAAATATTTTTAACCTTTCTATCGCAGCGCCATTAAGCGCGAATCGCCAATTAAAGCAAAAAAGAAAAAAAAGGTTCGTTATTGCTCTTTGGCCATTTGTAGTATGCGCCAGAGTCGTAAGAAAGTATTAGTTTAACAGAATTACTCGAATTACGGTTATTAGGCAGTAAGTGAATGGCGCCTTTTCATTTCTCTTTTTTGAAAGGCAGCAAAAAGAATGAATAAAACCCAAAAGCAAGTGCCATTCCTCCGAAAGAAACGGATTCGAAATAGATTGTGATTACTAGGGTGCCAAGACATTCCATTAAGCTAATAGTAGCACAACTTATTCTTTCGACATAATCTAACGCTGTTCACTGATGCACATAAACAGCGAAATTAAAAGCAGCTAAACATATTACAACAAATTACTACAGAAAACAAATTTAACTCTGGAATTTCCAGCATTGTTAGAATGTATTATACCAAGCATGTAAAAATAATTTTTTTTAATTTAATACATAAAAATAAAAGTTTAATGCAGAAAAAATTATTTAAAGAAATAAAATTACTTGTTTCTAGCAGTAAAGTTATCTTTACGTTAAGAATAGAAACTTTGCACTAAAATTTTTCTTTACGAATTTGAAACTGCTTTTGTGAGAAATCTACTTTTTGTCTACAGTTTTTTAAAATTTATTTATTTTTACGATCTTGCTTGAAATAAAGGAAGTATTGTAATCGCGAAAACTTTGAGGGTTACTCTGGACGTTACGAGTCGGGTCGAACGTTCGTTGTGACGTCACTTTGACGTCAGCTTGATCATAATGTCCGCAAGCTAACGTCAAAATGACGTTCCAACGAAGGTTCGAAACGAACCACAACGTCCAGAGTAAGGGCCTTCATATTTCTTCATGCTGTAAAGAACTACAACTTTTCCTTCTCGCATAGGATGTCAAAAGAACTACAACTTCTACTTCGCGAGGAAAATGATTTCCGGTTTTTGATTGGTATGATGAAAAATGTTGTTGCTCCGCTGTATGATGAACCACTGTGAACTTATACATTTGTGATTAATTAAAGTGTTTTAGAATTGAATAGTGAAGTGATATGTTCAAGTTCCATGTGTTTTGCTCGTCAACAAATAAATAAGAATTGTCAATTCATGACAATACTTCATATTTAAAAGGAAATCCTCATTTTGCCCAGATTTGATTCCCTTTTGACAAGTTTCCGCGGTACCCATAATAGCCGTTATAATGAGACTTCTTATTATATAAAATGCCAATTGCAAGTACATGTTATAATACTTCAAAATACAACTATTAAAATCGGCGAACCGTTCTTGAGTTATGTCCCATAATGTTAATTTACGTTAAATTTTTCGTTATAAAAAGTGAAGATTCCCTTCACAAGAGGAAGAACACAACTAGATGTTATAATAGTCCTAAATACACTATAAAATAAATTATACTATACTACACTGTCTACCAATACGTATCTGAAAACTTGTGATAGAAAAAAAAACTAACTTTATTGAAAATCAATAGTAAGCCTCCACAAGAGGCAATTACAGCGTTAACCCTTCGCGGCATACTTTCCACAAGTCTTTGTATTACAGCTAGTGGTATTGTCTTCCACTCAGCTTGGAGTAGACATACAAGTTCCTTCACCGATTTTGGACGGGTAGTGCACCCCTTAATTCGGCGATCCAACTCATCCCAAAGATTCTCGATAGGGTTCAGGTCTGGGCTCTGGACAGGCCAGTCCATTCAATGAACTCCATTGGCTTCATACCAAGCCTTTGTTAACCTCGAAACATGAGAACTGGTTTTGTCGTCCTGAAAGTAACAGGGGTCCAACCCGTAAAACTGCCACAACGTGGGAAGCACATTGTCATCCAAAATAGTGCAGTAGGCATCGGCGTTGAGATTACCATGAATGGGGACCAAGAGTCCCAGTCCATACCAGGACAAACACCCCCAGACCATAATACCACCTCCGCCGAACTTGAATGTTGGCACAATGCATTCTAAAAGCATCGGCCACATTTGTGATACCTGATAATTATACCTTTCTCGAAATCAGAGAGTTCCGAACTGCGCGGCATCTTGCATGCGATTAATGCCGATGATGTTTCCTACACGATGTATACCGGCGGAGGCCGTGACGTACCTCAGGACCGCAGATATCGTCATTTTCATAGGTGTCCAAATACTTATTGGTAGGCAGTGTATAAGTATATTACAGAATAAAATATATCGTATAAAACTGACAGGAAATGTGATATAAGTTGGAAAGGGGAAGAAAAAATTCGAAATATTAAATAAAGTTGATTTTACTCTTAAGTTTCAAAATACAGTTATTATTTACTTTGTTACAGGTCATGGAAGTTTTCCTGCCTTTCTTTAGGGTCTGGTGGTATAAAATGGGTATTTTTTATAATTAACTTAAAAGACACATCATAACTTTTAACAATAATAGTCTAGCTTTGTAATATATTTTTAGACATTTGCTGGCAACATTTATTTTCCTTGAGAAGTTTTATATTTTGAATCTATCAACACAGATTGTCTTCTTTGCAAATTGGGAATACATTCTTCTTTACTAAGGTCTTAAAAACTTTTAAAAAAAAAGTAATATTTTATTTCTTTTGTCTTCAATATTTTTTTAATAATCAACTGCAAGAGTTTCTGAACAACAATTTTTCAAAAACAGGCAAGAAATATTTTAAATATTTTATATTTTATGATTATTTTTGTATGATGGGGGAAAATGGGTATTGGTTAGGCTTAAGAATTTATTATAAAGTTCTAAATTTTTAGATGTAATGATTTAAACTAGACCTTCAATTTTACTGTAAATAATATTACATAGTATTTTTTCAAATTTATTTGATGTGTCATACAGTAAATGAATGCAATAATAGTAAGATTGAGCTTGTAAGCCTAAAAATACATATGTTTACATAGCTGTTTTGTACATCTGCGACTGGAAATTTTCTTCTACCTTTCATTATATACAAAAGTCTAAATTTATATGAAACTTTGACCAAGGGTGGACCACCTAGTGCATTATACGGATGCACAGAGTCAAGGTGGATGCATGATGCATTGTTTGAATCTTGGATGGGACATTTTCTCAAACAATTTGAACACCTGGAAAAACCCATTCTTTTAATAGTCGATGGTCACTTGACATATGAGACAGTAAAACAAGCTATGGACAATAGAATCACCATTTACTGCCTCCAGGGCCGTAACTAGGCCTTTTGCACCATGGTGTTACGTTCCACGCTCGCGCACTGAGCATGCGCGAGTTTTCTGTTCGAGAGAGTTTTCCTCAGTACGAGTTCGAGCGAGCTCTGTGTACATGGCAGGCCTTCTGTCAACCAAATCAGTCCATATTTTTGTTCAATAAATGTTCGTGTTGTTTGAGAATGGACGTCGTTGATCATTTTATACAGTCCATTTAAAAGCACATCCACATGGCAAAAAACAAGTCTGCGCTCTTGTCACCAAATATAGTGAGAAAAGAGAAATGTTATATATATATATATATATATATATATATATATATATATATATATATATATATATATATATATATATATCTGAATATATATAGAGATATATATTCAGAATAAATTAACAAAATATTTTGGTAATTCTTAAAATGTTCTAGCCTATTAATTTAAATTTTTTTTCTACTTTTCTTATTAATACTTAAAAATAATTTTGAATAGTTTGGGGATATTACTTTGATAAACTCAATAGTTTATTTGAGGGGATTATTTTTTTTTATTTCGAGGGACATATTTCTCTCTTTGATTTTTAAAAATTGGCAAATTTCTAAAATTAAATTTAGTTTTAATATCTTTAACGAATTCAAAATTTAAAACAAATACCCAGTTATATATTAAAGCATATTAGGGGCGTTTGGTAAATATTTTGTAAGAGTTTAGAACAAATGTAGTCTCTAGAAGCATTTTAAAAAATAAGAAAATTCATAGAAAATAATTTATAAACACATTGGATTTTAAAGTTTTTAAAGTTTAAAGTTTAAGTTTTTTTTCAACTTTTCCTTGTTTCTACTTGGGGCTAATTGTCCTCTTTCGAATCCCATTTTTCTCGCAGTGTGGCGTCCCTAAGACTGATGTGCCCGTGGCAAATGCCACCTTTGCCCCGCCCTAGTTAAGGCCCTGACTGCTTCCCATCAAACTCAAGCCCTGCCCAGCATCTTTGGAAGTATTTGCCTCTATGAAGTGTGCTTGGAGAAAAATCCTGAAGCTGTGGTAGACGGAGAGCAGTCTTCAAAAAGTGTCCAAAGCGACATTCCCTAACCTGCTGAATCAGTTATTTGACACTGTAAAGGAAAAAGACTGTTAAACACAAAATAGTATTAACTGAAAAAGATGGAAAAATAACAGTAAACAGTGTTGCACAAACTTAACAACAGCTACTATGGAAGATCTTTCTCCGCAAACTTCCAGTCCACTTCGAATTTTGCTATTTTTTCTCCATATCAGGATTCGATTTAAAAAAGGCCATCATTACAACAATTTCACTACTGCAGTTGTAAGGGGAAAAAAGTCTTAAAATGCCAGACGAAAAAGAAAGCGGGTACAAACTAAGTCCGGAGAAGTGATACTGTTTCTAATGTAGCAGAAAGTATCTCAACTTAATAACGGTGACCATTACAGTTTTCCAACATAAATTGTAATTATATCACATATAAATATGTTTGTAGCTAAAAAATAAAGCTTTCATTAAATTTTGTATAATTAATAGCATTTTTAATCAATACCGATTTTACCTCATCTACTGCTCACTTTACCTCACCTATGGAGTGAAATGGGTATAAAAAAAGAAGTAAAAAATTATAAATTTGCAGTTTTAAAAAATGTATAAAACTATTTTAACAATAATGGTAATGAACCCCTTGCATGAATACAGGCAAAAATTGCTTGTTTATACAGGTTTTTTTTATTAAGTGAAAGAGAGTGCTGAATGAGAAATCACGCTTTTTCTACCCATTTTACCCCACCAGACCCTATAGAATAGGTAAAACCAACACTCCAAACTGTCCCTGTGGTCAATATGGCGATCCACATTTCTTTAGCCAAAATTCTTGCAGTTCCACAAAAACTAAAAGAAAAGGAAGAGCTAATGAGTCTTTAGAGAACTATCATTAAAGAAATGACAATAGTCGTTATGATCTATAGAAACTTGACGAAATTTATAATAAACTTAGTTCTCCTCTTCTCTTTTATTTTTCTCTTTTCTGATTATTATTATTTATTTATTTTTAATTTTAAAAACTTATTTATTACTTTTTTTATAAATAAAATGCTTTTATGTTAAAAAAAAGGTAATACATTTTCATATAGGGATAAAAATATACCATAATTTTGACTTATTAAATATTGTAATTAAACGTTTATATGAAAAATACGAGAATGTATACATATTTGTATATAATTTGTAAAGTTTGTATGTATTTCTGTATTCTATTACTGATATGTTTGTATATTTTTTGTGTTAATGTAGGTTGAATTATTCTCTAATAAAGTATGGTGGATGTAGTTTTCCCCTCTCGCCCTTGACCTCGGCTGCTATAAACCTTCTGGTTGGCAGCAAGTGAGGGTCCCTTCACTCCTAAATACAACATTTCACCATTTTACTGCTTTCACTTTTCAGCTTGCTCCGCAACGTTGATACACGCTATATTTAAATTTTTCATTAAATAGAGTGCAGATTGCGATCAAAAAGGTGAGGTGCCCAATTAGACATTAAAAACTCCCACATACAAAATATCAACAACCTAATGGCTAATCGCTTTTTAATTATGAATCAAAGCGTTAACACAGTGCGGGTACATTTCGCAGCGGAATTGTACCAGGAGCGGGCGTTTTGCGCGTAAATTTAGTTATTCAGTTAAATCTCAATAGATCGAAAATTATTTATTTTTTAACCAACTTTTCGTATTTTATATTGAAATATATAAACAAATATATAAATAGAAATATATAAATAACAACCATAAGATTTTTGTAAACAAAAAATATATTTTTTAGTGGATAAATTTATAATAGTATCGTAAATATGAAAAATCAAATAGAAATAGTAGTATATAGTTTTAATTTTTTCGAATTATGTTATATATAAACATTTTTACATTATAAAAAAATGAAAAGAGCAATCATAAAACTAATAATGTAAAACTAGTTTTTATTTGTCTAAATTTTTCCAGAATCTATGTAGTAGACAAGAACATTCGGCTTCGTTTTCCTGTATATACCGTTATTTTTGTACCCACAAACAAACCATGTTGTTACACTAACCCGTGCTAGTACGTGTCCCGCGCTCAAGTATCAATCGTCAGAAAACGTACTAGTACGTGTACCGCATACTATGTGTTAATAACGTTATATTGAAATTTTTCGTTAGAGTTCAGATAGATTTAAAGCATTGTTTCAGCTGGTTGAAATACATTGTTACAAATGCATATGAATACTCCCATATCTTTGAATTTATTGTTTCAAATCAATACCGATCGATACCGGTTAAATAAGCAAATAAGCAGAAATTTTTCTTTCGTCTTGATTTACAGATATTGAAATTTCGATCTTAAAATTTATTTATATTTACATAAAATGTAGCTTATATTACTGAAGGATAATAGTTTTCTTTTAGTAAAATAATTTTTAGAATTCGTTCAGCAGTTCCAGATATGACACCCTATAAATAAACAATTGTTATATTTTTATATTATTAGTACAGATAAATATAATATTCCTCGATCTCACGTTAAGAACGATAAAAAAGAAAACAAACTGAAAATGAAACTTAAGTACAGCTGCCAGCAAGTAAAAATGATAATTCCATTAACACTAATAACAACTGATCTTATGAAACATATAAAATGCATTAGTACAATGATGCTCTTAAGTAGTGATTACTGAGCTCGAGTAACTTTTAGTAATCAAGATACTGGGTAATACATAAAAATGGATTTCATTAGAGACAGTATATATTGCAACATTAATGTTTCTTAATGGCGGTTAGATGTAACGGTTTTTACTTCTTGTAGGAAATATTAGTACAAGTGCAACTAGCACGCCGCATTTTTTCTCGCGAAATTTGGTGATTTTGTAGACATGCCATTTCACTATAAATCAGGGATGTATCGGTTTTAACCATGGGGATTTAAACTAGGGGTTTTAACCGTCCTGGTCAATATCAATTTTGACCAGTTTTTTGACCATTGAAATTCATTTTTCAATATCTCCTATATAATAACTAGCATATAGCCCATCATAAGACGGGATTAGTAAAATTTTTAACATTTCAGACCTGTTAAGTACCTAATGAGACAGGTAAAAAATGGTTTGTTTTTTGGCTGAGAACTATCTGGTTCACTCTCAATAATTTATTTATCGTCATACTCCTCTAGAGTCTCCCGATCCTGTAATGCAGTTTAGAATAACATTGAATTCATTTAGTCAAACCGTGTGGTGATGTATAATAAACAAACACGTAAAAGAACAAACTTCTTAATTTCCAAATATATATAAATTAAAAGTTAGATATTTATTAGTCCGTGAAATAGACTCCTAGATTTATATGAAAAGAGTTTATTGTTAATACCGGTGGTAAATTTTCATTGCAACAAAAAATAATGGATGATTAAATTTAAAATTGTAACATATGTACCTAATCTGTTATTTAAGCCAACTATAAAAGAAAATTATTTACGTAATATCTAAGTTCAGTGATAAAATGTATGAAAATAAGGCAGACGATATTTAAATAATTTAAAATAAGTAATGATTAAATGAGATGTTTAAAGGAATGACGTCACAATGCTAGAAAAGATTGTTATTTTTTCAACTCCTCTTCTTAGCCCACTCTCCTGTTTCTAATCATGGATCTTGTTGGTGCTTCAACCACATTTGGCGAAATTGGCGTGCTTGCAGCTTGCGTGCGTGGCGTTTGAAATCTGGCGAGGGGATCGTAACTCAACAAATTGATACATAAACAAAAACAACATTTTGAGGAAAAATTTTACAAAAATTGAATATTTAAAATCTAATTGAATTAACAAAGAAAACACAAAGGAAACACATAACATTCATACTAAATAGACTGAAACATTCACTTAATCACAAATTAAATAAACTGAGTGTGATTTTCATCACAAATTTGTGATTTAGTGTAAATTGTAAAATTAATTTAAAATACATAACTTACTTGACTTAATAGAAACTGTATTTTGAGTGAAGGTTGAAGAGGAGTTGTAAAATTGAAATTTTTTTTCAAATCTCTTATTACCTATTTATTAAATGATAATTTTAGCCCTCATGTGCAAAACAGTAGACCGTAGAGCTCCAAAACAAAACAAACCAAACCATTAAGTGATAAATGGATAAATTTAATCGCCTGCTCTTAACCGGAGAAAATAGGGCTTGAAATAATGGCATTAAACTCTCGAAAAGGAGGGAAGGGTTGGATTTCGAACGATTTAAAGACGGCAGTATTTTTTGCTGTGATATGAAGAATATTTATACAAATTTATTTTAGAATCGGATCGATAGTTTAGGAGAAGATAAACTTTATTCGCTTTGAATGGATGCCTCTATCCATTCCAGGTCCAACCGCTTCATAAATTTGAGGACAGACGCACAGATAACTTAGGCTATTATTATATAGGAGATAGCCTAAGTTATCTGTCCGCAAATTTATAAAGCGGTTGGACCTGGATTGGATAGAGGCAAAATTCAAAGCGAGTAAAGTTTATCTTCTCCTAAACTATCTATCCGATTTTTATAAAAATTGGTATAAATATGCTTAATATCACAGCGAAAAATACTGTTATCTTTAAAATGTTCGAAATTCACCCCTTCCCCTCTTTTCGAGCGGTTAACGCCATTATTTCAAGTCCTATTTTCCCCAGTTAAGAGCAGGCGATTAAATTTATCACATGATAAGTGGTTAATTCCCAGTGAACGGTACGCTCCTTGTCCGCCATCTTGTTTTTGGCGACTATTGGCGAAACAAAAAAATTAAATTTTAAAAACCAGAAATTAAAACTTAAAGCCAAATAGAAATTTCAAAAATTTAAATACTATAAAATTAAAAACAAATACTAATTAAGAAATTTAAATACTATAAAATTAGAACAAATAAAATTTTTGAAATAATTACAATTGAAGAGAATGCAGAACTTAACCACTCCACTGGTGAAAAACAGATTGAAATGTAGCAAGCTGCAAAACCGTTAAATTAACGGCAAAAAGTGTTGAAATTCAAACTTACCTCCTACAACTTTTAATATAATTGGATCAAACAAGAATTAGATCATCATGACATCACATCATTTATTGCGCAAGTTACTCCAAAGAGGATCCGATAACGCACACAAACCAAAGAGAGAACGAGGTTACCATCTTTTAACGGGAGAGAAAGGGTGAAGTTGACAAGGAGAAAATAAGTATCGCCCGAGAAATGGCGCCAAAAATACGCCAAAAAAATCGCCAAAATAGCGTACCGTACACTGGGATACAGCCTGATAAATAGGTAAAAATAACATTTTTTTCCTACCATTATGACGTCATTCCTTTAACCATCTCATGTAATCATTTCTTATTTTACTATCGTCTGCATTATTTTCACACGTTTTATCACTGGACTTAGATATTACGTCAATAATTTTCTTTTACATTTGGCTTAAATAATAGATTAGGTACAAATGTGATAATTTTAAATTTAATCGTAGATTGTTTTTTGTTGCAATAAAAATTTTTCACCTTTATTAATAACAAATTCCATCTACCTCCAGGGTGTAGTGGAAATAATAATTTCATTCCTTTATTTCCATTAATTACTGTGGGAAAAAAAATGGGGAAGAAATGAACGATAATCTCGGCGTGGCTGAGAAAACGTTGGATTATCTTTCTAAATTAATTCGACGTGATTCTAAACTGCATTCACAGTATTAGGAGAATTTAGAAGATTACCAAGGTAAACAAATTATTGAGTTTCTACCAGATAATTCTCAGCCAAAACACAAACCATTTTTTTACCTGCCTCATAGCGTACTGTAGAATTCTGGAAAACTAAAAAAATTACTCATCCCGTCGTATGACGGGCTATATGCTAGTATTTAATACTAATCGAACATAGTTTACTAGCATATGATAAAGGCAATTTACATTTGTTAAAAATGTCATAATATAAATAACACCAGACAAAAACAAATCCCCTATATAATAATAGCCTAAGTTATCTGTACGTCTGTCGTCGATTTTATGAAGCGGTTGGACCTGGAATGGATAGAGGCATCCATAGTTAGCAAAATTCAAAGAGAGTAATGTTTATCTTCTCCTAAACTATAGATCCAATTATAAAATAAATTGGTATAAATATACTTCATACCACTGCGCAAAATACTGCCTCCTTTAAAACGTTCGAAATCCACCCCTTCCCCTCTTTTCGAGCTTTTAATGCCATTATTTCAACTCCTATTTTCCCCAGTTAAGAGCAAGCGATTAAATTGATCAATTTATCACATAATAAATAGCAAAAAATACAATTTTTCTAGCATTATGACGTCATTCCTTTAACCATCTCATTGAATCATTTCTTATTTTAAATTATTTAAATATCTTAGGCATTATTTTTATACGTTTCATCACTGAACTTAGATATTACGTAAATAATTTTCTTTTATATTTGGCTTAAATAATAAGGCAATTTGTCGCAATGTCACGAACTACTATAATGCCCTTCTCATTCATTTTCATGTTTACAACATCCAATAGACAAACAATAAACTGCCCTTCCGTTTTAACCTAAAGCCAGAATTGTCATAATTTGAGAATTTGCCCTACTGCGTGAAATAGCCTTATAGATTAGGTACATATGGGATAATTTTAAATTGAATCATCGATTATATTTTGTTCCAAGATAATTCTCAGACAAAAATCAAACCATTTATTTACCTGACTCATAAGGTACTTGGAAATTTGGAAAATTAAAAATTTTACTGATCCCGTCATATGACGGGCTATATGCTAGTATAATATAACATCAAGATACAAAAAAATGTTTTACTTATTTTCTTTTATACAAGCTATTTTATATGGGATTTATGTTGAATTCAAAAAACGGTTACAAGTAACAACTTTGTAGTTGTCTCTAAATTTAAACGATTTCGTAATTTATTTTGGATTACTCCAAACTTTGAAAATAATCTTTCTGTAGCTGGCACAACAGTTCATTAGAGGTATTGTAAAATCAACAAATTTTATGTTAATACCTTTAAACTTCTTCATTGCTGCCCACCAGACATCAGGTCTAAGTGTAACTTAAACTGTACTCTTTTTAAATAGTAACTCATATTTTATGTTTTTTACTGCCACTGGATTACATTTTTACAATTCCATGCGCAGGGTTCATTTTTAAAATTCAAACATTTTTATTATAATGCATAAGCATGTTAAATCTCATGAACTTGTTAGTGTAATATGTGTTTAATTGTACTACTATTTTTATTGCTTATTAAAAGGTCAAAATTACAACCCTATTCTGAATTCTCTAAAAATTTTTGAGTTCCCGTAAAGAAAATCTATTTAATTTCAAATTATTTGTAAGAAATTTCGGTACACTCTTTTTTTGTAACAACAAGTTTTGTAGTTGTCCTTATATTTAAACGATATCGTAATTTATTTTGGATTACTCCAAACTTTGAAAATAATCTTTCTATAGATGAAGAGCTGGTTAGCAACTGATGAAGAGCAACTTAGGTTTTTAACTTCAACTCATGTTTTATGTTTTTAACTGTAACTCATATTTTATGTTTTTTACTGCAACTGGATTACATTTTTACAATTGCATGTGCATGGTTCATTTTTAAAATTCAAACATTCTTATTATACTGTATAAGCATGTTAAATCTCATGAACTTGTTAGTGTAATATTTTGTTTAATTGCACTCTTTTTTATTGCTTATTAAAAGTCACTCTAATAACAAAAGATATTATATATTAAATTTAAGACCATTTAAAACTATTTTTAACAATTTTGACCATTTTTGACCACTTTTGACCAGTTTCGGATGGTTAAAACAGCTTTTATCCAGTGTCCTGATCAAAATCAGTTTTGACTGGTCAAAATTACAACCCTGTTCTGAATTCTCTAAAAATTTTTAAGTTCCCATACAGAAAATCCGAGGAAAATATATTTAATTTCAAATTATTTGTAAGAAATTTCAGTACACTTTTTTTTTTTTTTTTTTTTTTTTTTTTTTTTTTTTTTTGTAACAACAAATTTTGTAGTTGTCTCTAAATTTAAACGATTTCGTAATTTATTTTGGATTACTCCAAACTTTGAAAATAATCTTTCTATAGATGAAGAGCTGGTTAGCAACTGATGAAGAGCAACTTAGGTTTTTAACTTCAACTCATGTTTTATGTTTTTAACTGTAACTCATATTTTATGTTTTTTTATACAGTATAATAAGAATGTTTGAATTTTGTTAAATCTCATGAACTTGTTAGTGTAATATTTTGTTTAACTGCACTACTATTTTTATTGCTTATTAAAAGTCACTTCTAATTACAAAAGATATTATATATTAAAATTAAGACCATTTAAAACTATTTTTAACAATTCTGACCATTTTTGACCACTTTAGACCAGTTTTGGACGGTTAACACCACTTTTATCCAGTGTCCTGATCAAAATCAGTTTTGACCGGTCAAAATTACAACCCTGCTATAAATTGTGATTAAGTTCCCGTAAAGAAAATCGAAGAAATAATTTAATGTCAAAATTAAAGTTCGGTAAAATAATGTTTTTTTTTTTTTTTTTTTGTAACAACAAATTGTTTAAAATGTGATATTTCTTTACATTTTCATCTCTTGAAAAATCTGGAATCAATGTAAGAGGCACTAATTTTCAAAGATCTATTCAGATTCTTGCGTATGCAGATGACTTCGATATTATGAGAAGATCTAGACAATATGTGGTGGAGGGCTTTACCGCCGTTGAAGTTGCAGCTAAGAAATGTGACTTACCATCAACGCGGAGAAAACTGAGAATATCTGGAGATAAATAATAGGCTTACTAAGGCATCGCGTGTGAATGATTACGAAATTAGCGTGTCCGCCTGCTTTGGCTCGCTTTCTTGAGGTTGATGGTTCTGTCCCCGGCGACGACATCGACTTTTCTAAATTATCTTAAAGTTAGGTTTTCATGCTTAATTTTTTGTATTTTGCTGTTTTTATTAGTGAAGTACCGTTTTCTGTACTTTTTGGCTATTTTTTTCTCATTTTTATTTTTTCCATTATTTTGGGTTTTCGTATCATTCCGCTACTTTACTCTCGTTTATTTTGTACTTTGCGTAGTGTTCTGTCTTGTTTTGTGTTATTAAAAAATTGAGAAAAATGCTTAATGAAAATTTTACAATTTTGTAAATTGCAAAAATGTATCTTTTTTTAGTGTTGTCACTTTTTGCTTATTTTTTTTTATTAATTACTGTACCAAGTCTTTGAACTTTTTTTGTGTGTTTTTATAATTTCTGAGCTCCATGTTGCATTGATTGCTATGCAATGCTGTTCACCATACCTACTGGTCATAGTCAAGATTCCAGTCTAATTATCCCCTAATTAGACAGCACGTTGGTTAATCATAATTTTTTAAGAGAACATTCTCACCTCCTCGCTTCCTTGTGACCTGGAGTGTATTAAATTTTTGTTTGGATAACTTTTTGTCTATACTGACAAAATATTTGTCTATTTGAGGCCTAAATTGATGTTTTGATCTGTTTCACGTTCGGAGGTTAAAGTGAAGACTTTCCCCTTCGTTAGGTACTCCGTTAAACCCAATTACCTTGACCTTGACCTTGAATTACGAATTTGAAGTTGTTGATGAATTTACCCTTTTAGGGACAAGCTATTGCATTCAAAGCAAAAGTTGTATACTTTTACCAAGTTTTTATTCGAATATATCAATGGGTTTTATTTCACACAATTCAGAAATGTCCAAAGATTTTAAAAATGTAAAAATCAATAAAGTGAATTTTTGATGGTTTAAAGGTGATACCTCTCCTTAAAATTATTAGAAATGTTAATTTTAATAACATTTTTCTATTTGAAATTGTAAAATTAATTGCAAAAAACAATAAAAATGCGAGGTTTTTTGGTCGAATTTTTGAAAAACAATGGAATTGTTAAAGGGTTAATAAAGAAGTCGGAAAATGCCACTAAATTTTTTTCTGTCAATTTGGTAGCATTTTTTGAAAAAAAAGTCTGCATATTCGTTCCCATAATTGCCACCGTGAGCTACCCAGTTTTTATTTTATTTTCTTATTTACTATTTCTGAGCACAATTTCCTTATTTGGGATAATATGTTGGACTTAGGAACGAGACGTTTTATAAAAGATTGGTTGTCACTGTAAATAATTATTTCTTTTTCTTCTCTATTTTTTTATATGTAAAGAACCTAAAATGACCATGCATGCCGCTTGGTAAATAATATCTGCATATTGCAATGTTATATTATTTTTATAGATTATATCTTTATTTTTAATTATAACATAGCCATACCAATGTCGTTATCTCATCATCATCATCATTATCATCATCAGTAGCTCGACAGCCTACGATGGACCAAGAGCTTTGAAGACACCCCCAAGCAATCCTCTGCAACACCACGAAGTTATTATTTATTACATTTGTAACGATCCGTTACATGACCCTAAAGAACGAGGAGCTCGAAGGTGATCTTTCGCCATGGACACTTACGATTAGCGGCAAGGTAGAAACGGGTGGTCTAAGACAGCGGTTCTTAACCTATGGGTCGCGACCCAAAATTGGGTAGCGAAGCATATTTCTTGGGTCGCGCTGAGTCGAAACAAAAAAGTTAGTAATACACCAAATAATAAGTAATACCAACACCTCCTAGAAGAGTTATTCCCTAATACAATGCTCCGGTAGTGACACCTTTTGGTGAAAATTGAAAGCGCTACCGATCAGCTACTTTTACTTTCACTTTTAAGAAACCAGGGATTCCCCGTTGTTTGTAAACATGTAAGCAGAGAATAACAGATTTTACTCGTGTGAATAAAGAGGTAATAACGAAAAGCTTTTTTGTCTTATTATTAATAGTGGAGTGATCAAGCTGCAGTGCGTATTGTAAAATTGTAATCACCCTAATAATGCCAAAAAGTGAATACAAGGAAGCATTTTTAGAATTAGGTTTTACTTGCATTTATGATGGAGGAGTGAACAAGCCGCAATGCGTGTTGTGCAGTGAAATATTAAGTAATGAATCGATGAAACCGAACAAACTTAAAAGACATTTTGATGCAAAAAATAAAAAATTTTCCTTTGGGGGAAAAGATCGTACTTTTTTCGAAAGAAAAGAAGCCCATTTAAAAAGACAGCGTTTGGATGCACCAAGTAGTAATGGTTTTATAAATTCTGCCAAACAAGCTACACTTGCTTCTTTTTATGTGGCTTGGCATATTGCAAGACAAAAGAAACCCCATAATATTGCTGAAAAACTTATAAAACCTGCTGCCATTGACATGGCACGTATCATGTGCGGAGATGAAAGTTCAAAGAAATTACAAAAGATACCATTATCAAATGATACAATTCGTTTACGAATTAATGATATGTCGCTTGATATGAAGAATCAACTTATTTCTGCTATAAAAATTGCTGGTTTATTTAGTATTCAACTGGATGAAACGACAGATGTAAGTAAAGATGTTCAACTCATGGTTTACGTGCGGTATCCAGGTTTAACAGATATACAGGAGGACATTTTATTTTGCAAACCAATGTCAACAAAAACTAGAGGTGAATATATTTTTCTTATGGTCGATTCGTTTTTTAAAGAAGAAGGATTAAATTGGAATCAGTGTTTCAGTATTTGCACCGACGGTGCAGCTGCCATGACAGCATCTCAAAAGGGATTTTCGACAAGAGCAAAACAAATGAATCCACAAAATATATCGATTCATTGTTTGTTACATAGACAAAATCTTGCTTCAAAAAAATTATCACTCGAATTATGTATCGTTTTGGATGAAATTGTTGCGGTAGTCAATTTTATTAAATCAAGAGCTCTTAACTGTAGAATTTTCCGCGAACTGTGTTTCGAATTTGGTGCAGAATACGAACATTTATTATATTATTCTGAAGTTAGATGGCTGTCCCGGGGCAAAGTTGTTCAAAGAGTATTATCATTGCGGACAGAAGTCGAATTTTTTTTTTTTTTTTTTTTTTTTGAGAGAAAAGAAACACCCATTAGCATCTAAATTCTCCGAGTTGAAGTGGATTACTCAAGTTGCTTATTTGTCAGATATTTTATTTGAAATAAATAATCTAAATACGTCTATGCAAGGACGTAATCATACTATTATTGAATTAACTGAAAAAATTACATGTTTTAAAAATAAACTTAAATTATGGAGAAATAAGGTTGAAGTAAAGAAACTTGCTTCATTCCCGACTCTTAATTTACTTGTTGAAGACAATAATATTGATATCACAGATTTTGAAATACAGAAAATTATTATTAATCATTTAGAAAAACTAATAGCAGACTTTGATGGATATTTCCCTGCAGACGATGTTTTCAAATATAATTGGGTTCGAATGCCATTTAATTTTGATGTAAGTGATTTGCATGAGGAATTTGTTAATATTAATCAATTTCAAGAACAATTAATAGAAATAAAGTGACCAGGCACTTCGATACAATTTCTACAAAAACACTTAATCTTTATGTGCTTTCTGGTTAAAATTAAAAACCGAAAAGCCAATAATTGTTAAAGAAGCACTAAAAGTATTATTGCCCTTTTCAACAACATATATGTGTGAGGCTGGTTTTTCGGCTCTGTGTGTAATCAAAAACAATTACCGGAACAAGTTAAATCCTGAAATAGATATAAGGTGCTCCTTGACAAGCATTCAACCGAGGTTTGAAGATCTTTCAAAATGTATTCAAGCACAAGGTTCTCATTAAAATTGTATGACTTGCATTTAAAATTTAAAAGACTTAACATATGTATTGATATTTCTTTTTTTTTTTAGGAATAAGTTAAAATGTCAATTATTTTCAAAAAGTTATAAATATATTTTAATTTGGTCAATAAAAATTATTAAAAACACTTGATTATTAATTAAATTTTCCTTGGATCGAAAAGTACTTTTGTTTATCTTTATTATTAAAAAAATAAATAAAAAATTTGTAAGTTAAAAAAAATCATCATCGTAGGATTGAAGATTTTTTAAAAATACGCTCTAAAATAAAGCAATGAAAAAATTTTGACTTTTTTGGGGTCGCGACATGAACATATTTCTCAAATTTGGGTCGCGGCTTAAAAAGGTTAAGAACCACTGGTCTAAGATACCCGTGGATACTTAATTGAAAACTGTTCGTGTGCTGGAGCCAGCGCGTCTAGGGCTTTGTGAAAATGTTGAATGGAAAGACGCTGTGAAAAGATTGTAAATAATTACAGTGCACCTTGTCGCCCATTAGCGGTGGCGAAAAAGGCAATTAAGTTGTTTGGGTCGGCTGATCTGAAGACGGCTTTCCGGCCACATATGGAAATGAAACAGCTGATCCAGGCGGGAGGTCACCGCAAGATTGCATCATCCTAGTTCTGGAAGTTTCCCGAAGAATCAAGTAAGGGGAACCTGATGCCGCTATAAAAGAAGAGTGACGGTGCTAAAAGGAGGCTTTTTTTTCTTGAGGCTTCTTCCTGATAGAGCCTTTGTAGCTCGAGAAGAACCGCTCGTATCTCCGATTCTAAAGTTTGCTTGATTAGAGACCGCTAGCGTCTATGTTTGCTAAGAAGTCGACCTTCGACTTGGGAATTCCTTTCCCGTTATTTTGCTATTTTTTTTTTTTACTTCATGCATAGAAGTAGGTAGCCGAGAGCGACCCTTGCTCTAAATTTGGATCGTCTTACATCCCGAGTTTTCCTTCACGAACCCCAGCGTGATACGCACTCTGAACTTTCGAACCTTGGTGTGGAAGCCGACTGTGCTAATCGTCAGCCCGGAGGTGATAGTGTCAGCGTTTATTACCGGCACTAATTAGCGAACAATTCCTGTGATTAGAAGCCCTACCCATACTGTATCCGGTGTCCCACGCATCCTTATTGTGTGAATGTCATCTCAGCACGAGATCCCGGAATATTTAACATGCTACTGAATCTGTACATAGCTGTACATAATTTATTCACCTGAATAAAATATTTAGTCAAGATTAAACAGTTTTCTAGCCTGTTTCATTGATGGCTTTCCCTACCATATCTCCAGTACGTTATACATTCTCTTTGGAGAGACCACCAAGCAGTCCTCTACTTACACTACTAAGTTTTTGTTTAACGTATCCTCTTTGAATAAACCTCCAAACAGTACTCTGTAACACCATTAAGTCCTTGTTTACCGTACTCTTTTTGAAGAGACTTCCAAGCAGCCCTCTGCAACAGCAATAAGTCTTCCGCATCACCCCATCTTATCTTTGGTCTATTTTTTCTGTCCAAGCGGTTTAACACTCTTTTTAGAGGGTTTGAGTCATTCATTCGACAAACATGAGTAGTCCATTTAATTCTATTGATTTAGTACATAATTATACCTGGGTCTTTATGAAATTTAAAAATCTATAATTTGTACAGTCTTCTCTAAACGTCATTTTCTTTAGCTCCACTAAAATTGATCTTAACGTTTCTCTTTCAAAAATACCCAAATGGGTCTGTCGATGTCCATGTTTCAAAGCCATAATTCAAAACTGGTCTAATGACAGCTTTGTATACCAGGAATTTTGTTTTTCTAGAAATAATCTTTCATCTGAGAAGGTTATTTTACCCATAAAAAGCTTAATCAACAACAACAATTTTGTTTTTAATTTTTTAGGAGATATTATTTTTACGTTAATTTGAGATCCCAAGTATTTAAAAACTTGTACTGATTCAAAAGTGTATGTGTCTAAAGTAACATTGGAAGGACTTGGGTAATTATTTCTTGACGAAAACATATATTTTGTTTTCTCCTAATTTATATTTAAATTCATAACCAAAATGTTGTAAAGCCTTTTCTAAAGGTACAAAAAGTTCTTGCAGTCACAACATCATCACCATAAGCAAGAATTCAAACGGACTTTAAGAAAATATGGCCATTTAGGTCGATAACCGAATCTCGCAAGACCTTTTTTAAAATTGTGTTAAAAAGCAGACCCGAAAGCAAATCACCCTGTCGAATTCCACATAGGATGGGGAATATACAAAAGCCATACCCCGTTCCAAAGTCCGACTTAGAGCCGAAGTAGCTCAGTCAGCAAGGCAGTGATCTCGTTACCGAAAAGTTGCGGGTAGGGACTGGAGCTGTAGTAAAATCCTCCGTGTTCGTTAAGAGTAGCTGGGGCACGTAAAATATGTTCGTGGTCACAATGTCCTTCAAGTTCTCAAACGATTCCTCTGGAGGTGGCTTTTTAGTTTTTCTCGATGCAGAGTGAAGGAAGTATTGTAATCGCAAAAAATTTCGGTTTAGAACGAGATACTTATGTAACAAAAATTCCATTACAAAGAGTTTTAACACCGCGAGTCTCTGCCAGATGACAGTAATATAACTCTACTCAGATATGATACCTTTAGAAACGAAACCTAATTTGAATCATAGAGAATGTGCAAATGATAATTCTGATGACGCATCATACAAAATAAAAAAAAAGAAATGGTAATGTAATAGACGTATGAAGGAGTCATGCGGTGTCCAAGTCAGAATTATTTTTTATCTTGTTTAAAAAACAAGATCAAGTAAAGAGTGCAAGCAAACAGATTTTTAAAGAAAAATTCTTTATATTACAATTTTTCTCTTTCTGGAACATATTTGAAATAGAATAAATTATGGTAATATGGAGAATATATAATTACTCAATGATTCAAAGCTAATTTGAATTCTTCTGAATCATTAAAAGAGAGAAAAAATTACGATTTATGGCAACGACCCTTATAAATTGCTTTAACGAAATTTCTTGTTCTAATGCAATACGTTCGGTAGATTCTAATAGATTATGCATAGCAAACAAGTGAAAAAATTAAATTTGGTACTTAATTGCACAAAATATACTTCACAATTATTAGTTTAGTAATTAATTCATGTAGTTTCCATCTCTAATTATTAAGAGTATTCCAATTCAACTCAAACTAGTTTATTCAAATAACTAGATTTGTAAATTTATTACTTCTGGTGCCACTATAAAAATGGGAAAAGTTAGAAACTATTTTTAAATTGGATTATACTATTTAATTGGATAAATTTCCATCGTGTATTCAGATATAAATACATATTGAAGAATACCGAAAAAAATCACACGAATATTTAATAAAATTAGTATTTCACGAAGTAATGAATAGATTCAAAATATTAAAGTACAATTTATGATTAAAAATAAGTTTAAAATATCTGTTTTTAATTTATCTTATTTTACAATTTAATGGCTTGATGTTTTTTATATAGCTGCTTTTAGCATTATTTTTTAAGTTACAAACATTTTTCTTCATTCTTCTTTCTCGTGTCATATTTTTATATTTTAACTGTTACCACTTTTTTTAAACTAAATTAAGTAGTTTTAGAAATTCTTTTTTAAGTGCCCTACTTATGTTTCCTGCCTGAATTTTTTTCAGACAGAATATCAAAAGTGAATTAAATATTAAGTTTAAATTTACTTTCACTCTTTCAAGAAAAAAAACGTAATAAAAACAAGAAAGAAAAAAGAAAATCTAATCGCCTAAAGTTTCCAAAAAAGCGATTTCTAGCCAAAAGTTGCTTCTCTCCCTCGCGATGTTACGTCACATCCAACGCATGCGCATGGAATACCGTTACTTGGCACGTTGCCATGGTTATTGAGGCTATTTTCGGACACATGTACGTAACGTTCCGGCATATTAATTCATACGATTTTCAAGGGAAAGCGAGGTAACTCTCTCACAGCAATACGTCCCGTTTAAAAGGGTTTAAACGGCAAGAGGTGTTTAGAGTCATAAATCATACGAAAATGTTCTCCCTGATGTTAACTCATTAGTTCTAAATTCTTTTATTGATGATAACTCAGAAAATGGTCCTTAAGAACTGATTTAGATCATTTCGGTTTCATTTATTGATTCGGTTTACTGCAGTTACACATTGTCTTTCAGAGTTTTATATATATCGCCTGATCTAATCATATAGTATAAATATATCTGTAGGTTTTCAAGATCTTAAGAAAAATTTCTGATAATAAGCATCAAAAGTAAAGTACAGAACAATTACGTAAAAACAAAGTAATAAAAAACTTTCAAAAGAGAAATTTTTTTTTCTTCTTACCCTTGAGATGGTCATAACAATGTGAAAGTTTTTTGTTTTGCTTTTTCCGAATATATTTTCTTAAAAGTAGTAAAAAATAATAAGTACAACGATATCCAACGACTGATAACAATTTAGAAAGGAAAACTAACTGCATTTTAAACTTGAGAACTATTTGTCTCAAAACCTAAAAATTACAGCCTGTTCATTTTAAAACAAATTATATAGAAAAATAATCTGTTAGCAAATTCTTATATATTTTATTTTACAAATATCTACAGTCATTTGAAATGATTAAAAATATGTTTATATTTTTATCATAGTATATAAAATGCCTTTATTATTCAAACAGTTAAAAAGAATAGCTATTTTTAGATAGCGATAACTTTAAATCGATTTTCTCTGCAATTTTTTTATGTTATGCGCATGATTTCCCAAAAACTATTTAATATTTTTCCACGAAATTTTCCATCTTGGATGTTCTTCTATTATTAAACTGAAATTATTGCTATTGAAGTAAAATTTCTTAAAAAGGATAAATATATAACAAAATAAAAAAAAAAATTAGAAAAGAAAAAGAAAACTAAAAATTAACTGCAATTCAAATTTTTTAGTTATATTAAATGTTAGAGTAATGTTCTGCATCAAACTTGAGAGTTAACATTTGGGTGAAAAATATTTTTAATCCAGTTATAAATTTGTATTTATTTTTACTTCCTTGTACATAATAAAGTAGAATTCACAATAAATTTTAGAGATCAAATTTCAAAGAAAGCATTTGTTTTGACCTTGACTGACTTAATTTTTAATATTTTCAGTGTTACATCTGCATTTATGTACAAGAAAACTTTAATTCTGAAATTTTAAATTCTCATTTTGACCATTTCTGAACTGATTATGATTAGTTTACTCTTGCTATGTATACGGACTTATGAACGTATGTACTTCGCATAAATTAAAAGCAATTAGATGCAGAACGTCTATAGTTTGTATTTTGTTATAAGTTATAGTTTGTCTATTACAACATATAGCTGTAAACCTTCTGCTTTAATCGCAATCCGTACTTTATATAAGGAAAAATACCAATATAACGTATATTAACACTCTACGGTGTAACTCAAAAACGATTACTCGTAAAATATTTTTTTTAATTTTATAATATTGAAATTTAAAAAAAAATTAATATTGAAATTTTATTGAAATTTTTTTAATATTGGCATTTTATTAATATTGAAATTTTTAAAATTAAAAAAATCGTTTTATTGATATTTATCATTTACATGGGATTGTAAGCTATAACACTTATAATACGAAATAAATACAAAAATAAATTAAATACTTATAATACGAAAAATGCCAATATAACGTTTATTAAAACTGTACGGTGTAACTCAAAAACGATTACTCGTAAAATATTGAAATTTTTTATTTAGGGCTACTATAACGTCTAATTGAGAACCTCCTCTTTTAACCCCTTAACATGCAAGCTCGAGTTAACTCGAGCGCTGTAAACTGGCCAAACTGTGCACACTCGAGATAATTCGAGCAGCATTGTACTTTATGTTGCTATAATTTTTTACACTCAAATGCAATCGAGAATTGAAAATAACAATGTGAAAGCAAAAAAACAATTGTTTTATTGATATTTATCATTTACATGGGATTGTAAGCTATAACACTTATTCAAGTATAAAATAAATATCACTTACGACTTAATTTTACAAATACTAGTATTGTTATTATTTATGTTTTAAAAGTATAAATAAGTATTTTTACGGATAATAATGTTTATTTTGAAATAGGTATTCGAAAAGAGAGATTAAAAAAAAAAGTCGATTTGCGTGTATATTACAATATTCGACTATTTTCTGCAATGTTATCAAAATCTAAAACTGCAATAAAAATTTTGATTATTTTTGCATTTTTGTAATTTTTTTGGCAAGACGACGTTCTAAATTGTGTTTTTTACATTAAAAAAATTGACTTTTTTTCGCCGTCCTTTTTCAAAAAAAACTGTGCATTAAGGGGTTGATTGAAATCCGCACTTTATATAACGAAAATTTTCGATATATCGTATATCAACACTGTATAACAAAACTGAAAAACTACAAGCCGTAAAATGTTGAAATTTTCTATTTAGGACTACTATAACGTCTAATTGAGAACAGAACCTCCTCTTTTAACCCCTTAACATGCACGCTCGAGTTAACTCGAGCGAGCTAAACTGGCCAAACTGTGCACACTCGAGATAATTCGAGCGGCGTTGTACTTTATGTTGCTATAATTTTTCACACTCGAATGCAATCGAGAATTGAAAATAACAATGTGAAAAAAATCGTTTTATTGATATTTATCATTTACATGGGATTGTAAGCTATGACACTTACTTATTCAAGTATAATATATATCTTTTTCTTCTTATCACTTACGACTTATTTTACAAATACTAGTATTATTATTATTTATATTTTAAAAGTATAAATAAGTATTTTTACTAATAATAATGTTTTTTCTGAAATGGGAATTCGAAAAGAACGATAAAAAAAATGTCGAAGTGCGTGTATATTAATTACAACATTCGACTATTTTCTGCAATGTTTTCAAAATCCAAAATTGCTATAAAAATTTTGATTATTTTCGTATTTTTGTAATTTTTTTTTTTTTTTTTTTTTGGTAAGACAACGTTCTAAATTGTGTTTTTTACACTCAAAAAATTTATCTTTTTTCTCGACATTTTTTTTACATAGGTGCTTTGATCTCGTGAAGGCTTTCACGACTTTTGACCAGAGCCAGCTTTTTAGCAATAACGTTCGGGAGACTGGTAAAGGTCCGCTCATATAAAGAACGGCAAGGTCTCGGGCACCGAACGGGGGATAGATTGGGTTCGAGTTGCATCCTGGAAAAGCATCCCCATCGTGTGAGTATATTTAATTCTCTTTTACGACTATGATCATCGTGGATATGTTATCCAAGAACATATCCTTTACATTTCGAATGATTTGGGGATATTAGAATCACTTTGTATATAGCAGATAGTTACTCCAGAAAATAAATGTCATTTCCAGTTCTGTTAAGTCTGCGATCCTTCTTCACGCCACTTCTTCAAGAACATTGAAGGCGTCACAGTCTATACGCTATTTGGTTTGGTTTAGGAGTGCTACGGTCTACTTTTTGCAACACGAGGGCTAATGAGACCGGGACCTACTGCTTAAAGCCGATTCCGAACGGCTACGAACATCCATGCCACAGGGGGATTCGAACCCACGAACTCCGGTTCCGAAGGCCAGCACCCTAACCATTCGGCCATCGTTCGGCGTCTATACGCTATAAAACCGACTATGCCTAGCAATGGTTTCGAATCTTACTGCTGACATGGATACACGTAGCCGTTCGGAATTGGATTAAACAATAGGTCCCCGTCTCATTAGTCCTAGTGTTGCAAAAAAGTAGACTGTAGCTATTAATTGAAGAGGGGGTTCTCCCCCTGCAATTCATACCTCAAAATTATACTTAAGCAGTTTTATATGCTAACAATCCTTACATATAAAATGCATATATAGAGCAATCTCAAGAAGGGTTACAGCCCACAATATTCCCCTCCTTCGCTACGTACTTGATGACTGGTTTTAAGAAAAAATTATTAATAAAAGTTATTTATTTTCTTAACGGTACCGCTTAACTGTATCTTCATCAGCTAACCATAAATAAATGAACATCTGAGATCAGAAAACAAAAATTATATGACAAAGTAATCCCGTTTACAGGACGAATTCCTGTATCCTACTTATTGCTTACTATAATATTCCAGGAACTATTCCATAGGTTTGGAGCACTACGATCTACTATTTGTAACCCGAGGGCTGAGACCGAGACCTACTGCTTAAAGCCGATTCCGAACGGTTCGGAACATCCATGCCCCGCAGTAGGATTCGAACCCATGAACTCTGGTACCGTAGATCAGAGCCCTAACTATGTCGCCATTGTTCCACCCCAGAAACTGTTCAGCTTTCCTTTAAGACTAATCTTCAATGTTCTCTTTTAGACGTGTTGCCTTCAAAAGGTTATTTTATTGCATAGATGTCAGTTTCTAAAAACTTTCCTTAATTATCTATATTTACAATATCACTTCTAGGGGCTTTTTTTTGCTTTTTGAGGAAACAGCATTTTAAAATATGCTGTGTAAATGTACTGAAATTTTACGTAAATGGTATAAAAATATATTTAGGTAACTAAAACAAAGCGATAAAAGAATACCGTAATTTCAGGTGGATAAGCTACTGATTTTACGTGTTTAAAAGTTGAAATTTAACGTCTGGGACCTATCCTAAGAAACATTATCTTTCCTGTTACCAGTCTAAAAGTATTTTTTAACTGAGCACTTTTCACATACCTTTATTATACGGTTTATTTGGGTTGTTTTTCTCATAATGTGACGTATAATATTGTGGCGTTGCTACACCCTATTGGCTTCACAAAAAAGTTTTGTTAAATCCCAAGCCAAGGCGTTCTGTCTGAGTTTTTGACACTATGCTACAAAGGGTTTTCGCTTCGACACGCCTTGAGATGTCAGAGGTGATTAGCAGGTCGGATGCGACGCCGAAATGTCAGACTGTGAGGCGTTAACGAAAGAACCAATCGGAGGATAGCAGGACAGCTACGCGTGAAGGAAAAGCCAAAGGGAAGAGGCTAAAGGTGATGTCAGACGGCACGAGTTTGTCGCCGGATAGGCCCTAGGACGAGGACAAGCAGAAGCTTCGACTTGTAGAGATTTTCTCCAGTTGTATCCCTGTACAACAGTATCTGTCGGCATCTGACCGCAGATTGTGTTTTTTTAGGTTCGTCTCGAACCTGGGACTTTTAGGTCCACACCAGCTCACCTGAGCCCTGTGATTTCCATTCGGAAAATTTGTACATAACTCCTATTTAATCAAGAATAAACGTTGTTATTGTTCTAAGCTGTAGGTCGTGTCGTAACCACTTCACCCGCACACTACCCGAGGATCCCGTGACGTTACAGTATCAACAAGATGTAGTGTTCCGTGCGTTTTAAGAATGTTATGCAAATACTAGAGTCGCATTAGGCCGCGGTATGCGGAGATTACAGAATTTTGCTATAGTCATGCTCGCGGTCAGTTTAACTGTTTTGTTTTTTTTTTTCAACTTAAATTTAAATTACTTTTTTAAAAATATATATGCTGTGGCAAATAGACATTAAAAATCTTAGGAGGGACAAGGATCTGATGAGCCTTTATTTTCTTTAAGTTAATTATCAATATTGCTGCTTATCCGATTAGCTTTCACTTTTGTTTCGTCCATTATCACGTGTGCGGCTTATACGCCAGGGCGACTTATCCGATGGACTTTCATTTTCGATTAGTCAGTTATCACATGCGCACAGTCCACATTATCAAGCGGCTTATCTACCCGAAATTACGGTACTCTAACAGTGCATAAGTTGCACTGGATATCCGGTTAACGTCAAAATTCCATTCTAAATGTCAACTAAATGTCCAGTAGATCATTTGTGCCTTAAAGTACTTCCCCAACCCACCCTTCTTGTCGTTAAGCTTTAATGTTTTTTAACACGAAACATGCATAGAGCATTGTTACAGGGCCGTAGCCAGAAATTATTTTCAGAGGGGGACCAAGGAAGAAAGACATCTTTATTTATGAATGATACTTCAACTGATGAAAGGGAAAACACTGTATTTCTGGCCAGTTGACCAACTAGTCTTTTATGGTCTGTGTGGATTTTTTTTAAGAGAATAACTGTCCATGTTCATGAACAGTTAGGCAGATAGTATACACACACAAACGTGGGAAATTGTCTATCTACAAAATGTTCTTTCAAAATTTCGAGGGGGGACCAGTCCCCTATATCCCTCCCCCTACCTACGGCCTTGCATTGTTACAAAATATTTTGGATTTTTTTTTAATTTCGAAGACAATGTACGAATGATACTTCTGCTGTAGCATCATAGGGGGAAAAAAAAAGAGTATTATACAAATAATGGACAAGGAAGTCATGTGGTGCACACATCAGATATTTTGAATTTTATTTTCATTACATTATTAGTTGTAGTTAGTCTTCAGGTATGTTTTTCTTCTCGCCTTTTCTCAATATTAATTCAAATAAACTGATACTGTTAAGTGGTGATCTTCCAAATTCAAATGTTTGAGTTATAACAGATTTTTTTTAATTTCGCTCTTCTACGCAATTATAAAATAATTATTGTTGCAAGTGGTTTAATTTATAATGCGTAAAACTTGAATAAAATGTCTCTTTTTCTATTTCGATTTCTTACTTCCTCATGTTTATTCTTTATTTAAAATGTACAAATATTCATGAGCTCCAAAAAAGCCTTTTTATAAACATGGGGTTAATAAATGTTTTAATCAAATAAAACGACTAAACCTTTGTTTGACTAATTTATGCATATTGTTTTTTTACTAATTTGTCCCACGATGGTCGAATAGATATGATGCTGCTCTTTGGTACTGGAGATCGTGGGTTTGAATTCCACGGTTGGCATGAATGTTTGTAACCCTTCTGAATCAGCTTTAGGCGGAGGCCCCGGTCTCATTTGCCATCGTGTGGCAAAACAGTGAACCGTACAACTTCAAACCAGATTAAACCTACTGGTACTTTCGTCTACTTCCATGAATTTCCCCAAAATTGTCAATTATGAAAATTGCGTTTCCTAATTATGCACAGGGTTTCTTATATGGTCCTCATCGTACTCTTACAAGTTATTAACATCTGATATAGGTCATTCTTTTTAATTGCTTTTTATTTAACTTCACTTGTGTGTCAATTAATATTTAATCAATTTTTAATTACCTTTCTGACTACCGAGAGATCTGACATTTTGTTCAAAGATTCAATTCCGGTGACAATAAAATATTCAATCCCAAAAAATTAGATTGGAAAAAAATCATTCAATTTGGTAAACGCAAAAAGCTATTCAGCGTATTTGGAATCCCAATGACGAATTTGCACATGTGGGGAAATAGAACAACTTATTATTTTTCTGATAATTCTAGAAGCGTTAATTCCTAAAATGTTCTCAAAAATGTAAAAAAAATGGGTACATTATTTTAAAAATTAATTTTAAAGTTAAGAGAAAACCACGTGACCTCAAAACACTCCGTGACTGGTTGTGACGTCACAGTTCATGATGTTTCAATAATTTTGTTATATTTTTAAGAATATTTTAATATTTTGGCGTATATTTGTGATCGTCTGTATAGATTTTAACCAAGTAATACTAAATTGATCAGTTTTCTTGCTTTAACGGGCGATAATGAATAATTTTGTATAGTAGACCTTAATAATTGATTCAGACATTTCAAAGTCTATATTTTTGAAAATGTAATTAATCCTATGGAATATGAAATAGGCTGAACGCTAAGCCACTCACATATTTAAAATATTCTCACTTTCAGGTCATTAAGCCAGAAGATACTCTTGGGAAGAACAATATTATATACACTGAAGACGGAAGGAGTAAAACAAAAACAAAACAGAAACAGATTTCTTTTAAACGTCAACTGTTGTCATTCACTTAGCTGTAACTGCAAAGTTAAAAAAAAGAGCAAAGATTCTCTTTCTCCTAACGAGTATTCGCAGACATGTGAAACGAATCGTAGAACACAATATACTGTTGCCATTAAAAAATAAATAAATAAAATAAAATCTTTTTGATGGATGATAAAACCAGCTGTCTATTTCGAAAAGGGATAACATAGAAACATTTTCTTTCTGTATCATGAGTTATGTATTTCATGAATTTACAATCGGTTATTGAGTAAGGAGATCAGTTTACATTCTAAAGTAACGTAAAGTAAGGGTCCGCTTTTTGAAGCCCCAATAAAACTGCTATTTTGAAAATATTTGTAAATAAGATTTATTTTTCTTAAGGATGTTTTTATACAGGGGTCTGGACCCTCTCCGAAATATTTTCTCAATGTATGCATTGCAAGATTTTTTAAACCCGTACATTTTTAGTTTCAACTACAAGTGTTCAAAGATAGTTTTCAACCAAGAAATGAGTAAACACAGTTCGTATTAGAATGAGGAATTTACACATGTGGGGAAATTGAACAACGTATTATTTTTCTGATAATTCCATACTCGTTAATCCAAAAAATGTTCTCAAAATTGTAAAAAAAATGGGTCCACCACTTTTAAAATTAATTTTAAAGTTAAGAGAAAACCACGTGACTTCAAAACGCTCCGTGACTGGTTGTGACGTCACAGTTCATGAAGTTTCAATGTTGACATTCTGTTAGCAAGCACTTTTTATTTCCAGATTGCGTTTTGCTGGTATTTTAAAAGTTTATAGTCTTCAATATTTATTTCTACTCCGACATGTAGGATAATTTTATCAATCTCGATAATATATATGTGTATATTTGTTTATAATATCTTTTACCCGGATTTACCAAAGAACATTCCGACAATCTCACGAAAATTCGCAGCATATCAATGTTTTCATTTTGGAAAATAATTCGGATTTCGTGGGAGCGGAAATACGAAAAAACAAAACCAAAAGATATGTAAAATAATTTTTATATTTTTCAATTTATCTTAATATACTTCAAATGTATAAATGCTTTATTAATACTACCACAGCTATTCTGTATGCAAACACTGACAACAAGTCAAACATATCCAAAACGTTTTATATGGATAGATAGTAATGTTTAAATAAAAAAATAAAAAGATATTTACACTTCTTCTAATTGGAAGTTACGCATGGACGTTGTTTTTTTATCTGGTAAAATAAAAAATATATGAAAAGTATTTTAATATTGTAGTTAGAAATATATTAAAAAGTATTTTTGAAACAAAACATTTACTAGATTATGTATTATAACTACCATCATGTAAGGTTTTAAAGATCATCATTGTAAAAACCCTTTTTATTAACTTTCCTAAAAGTTTACCCTTTTTTGTATGTAAAATACCTACCGTAGCGTGCGGTGCATATGTGCAGGGTGTGCACTGCACACCCTAGCAATAATTTTCTTCACCTATGTCTACCTCTCTTTATATGGTATATAATAAATACTATTTATAATATATTCAAATATGTTGATTTGCTTGCTTGTATTCTCGCAGTGCGTGCGGTACTAGGTGCTGCACCACTTAGAGCTTTCAAAAGCAAACAAACATAAGAAATTTTTATGTGTACGCACTGCACACTAATAGAAAATCACGTTTTATATGTATGGGCTACTGGAGAAGCACTGCATACTATAGCACTGAGTCAAGTGCAGCTATTTTTCCTGCACTTGGCATTCAGAATCATCCGAAGGTACGGTTTATTAAGCGTTGTATTAGAGCGGGGACTTACGTGCTAAAACGCTTTTGGTTTTTTAACTGATTAACTGGCCATGCGATTTTGCAGACGGTTAATGTTTAATATTGTAAGATTTTGTTTTCATGAAAATATAAAAGAAGTATTTCATCAATATAAAGGGAAATGTTTCAGTGTTGTAAAGTTATTTCGGAATTATTGAAATAATTCGCTGAAAAACAATTTTGTTTTGTTAGACAAAAAAGAAACGAATTCTAACAGAACAGTCCAAATTTTACCATTGTGTTTTACAGACAGTATATAAGTTATATCTGTAACACTATATCCCTGGTTTTGTTTTTAAAAATTGTCAAGATGTTTTTCCCAGACTGTATGATTTCCAAATGTTAAAAACAATTAATAATTATAATTTAATCCACTGACCGAAAGAGAAACAGTTCGTTCTATTGCGCCAGCGTGCAGTGAAATCCTCTGCACATGGACTGGACTTTCGGTTTGACGGCACCAATGAGCATCCCGTTGAGGCACCGCAGCGGCGGGTGCCGTGTGGTGCTACGTTTGCTGAAAATATAAGTTTTTCGTGGAAATATAAGCTTTTCGTTATTATTAGTAATACGGATAGACGTAGGGATTTTGTGTAAAAATGAATAATAAACGTTAAAGAAGTGTTTAATATACATTTTTATGGTTTTATTATTATTGTTGTTGTTGCTCTCTGCACACCCTGCATGAACACCTACCGCACGTCACTGAATACCTATCATGTCATATTCACATTCTAAAGAATTTCATCTCATGGATTATTTT
Source organism: Pardosa pseudoannulata (assembly GCA_032207245.1). Classification (NCBI taxonomy): domain Eukaryota; kingdom Metazoa; phylum Arthropoda; class Arachnida; order Araneae; family Lycosidae; genus Pardosa; species Pardosa pseudoannulata. The sequence goes on from CM063509.1 coordinate 104,907,323, forward strand.
AATCAAAACAATCATAGCTATTTTACATTAAAGTATCTTTATTAAATAATTTATAGAAATGAATGAAGCCGTTTTGTAAAATTCTATTAGTATAAATTGATATGTGCATAGGCATATAACAGAATGGCCTGTGTACTTTTGATTTAATGTTAATTTTAGGAGTAGCATAGGCTTGTCGAATAACTTGGACTCACAAAGTAAAATAAGAGATTTGAAAAAAAAATTTTCAATTTTACAACTCCTCTTCAACCTCCACTCAAAATACAGAATCAAAATTAAATTAATTTTACAATTTACACTAAATCACAAATTTGTGATGAAAATCACACTCAGTTTATTTAATTTGTGATTAAGTGAATGTTTCAGTCTATTTAATATGAATGTTATGTGTTTCCTTTGTGTTTTCTTTGTTAATTCAATTAGATTTTAAATATTCAATTTTTGTAAATTTTTCCCCAAAATGTTGTTTTTGTTTATGTATCAATTTGTTGAGTTACGATCCCCTCGCCAGATTTCAAACGCCACGCTGCAAGCACGCCAATTTCGCCAAATGTGGTTGAAGCACCAACAAGATCCATGATTAGAAACAGGAGAGTGGGCTAAGAAGAGGAGTTGAACAAACAAGAAGCGCAATTGGAAAAGAGTAAATATATATTGAGCAGTTTTATGTATATAGAACCTGTTCTTGATGGCAGATGGAAATAAAGGCATGAGAAAATATATTGCTATTATGTCAAAAATTGTGCAGAATGCATCAGATACAAAGCAGCGAACCAGAAACCTGCTGGTCTCTTACAGACTCCTGTACCTGCTCAACGTTTTGAAAGCATAGCTATCTATCTTTTAGGGCCCTTACCAGAAACAAATGATGGCATGAAGTGGATCTTCATTATTGAAGATTAAACAAACAAGTGGGTAGAGTTATTCTCATCAAAGCAAGCTACTGCTAAAGAATGTGCCTTATCACTACTAAATGAAGTCTTCTTAAGATATGGAATACCGCGTCGTCTAATAAGTGATAATGGTACTCAATTTGTTAGTGCAATCATGCAACAGTTGTGTTATGTCCTAAACATCAAGCAAAATTTAATTCCTGTTTACTATCCACAGGCCAACCCTGTTGAGCGTAAAAATAGAGATTTAAAACCTCGTTTGGCAACTTTGGGTAGCAACCATACCTTATGGAAGGAACAATTACCAGCTATTAGATTTGCAATGAACACTGCAAAATGCGAAACTACTGGATGCACTGCAGCTTACTTGAACTTTGCCAGAGAATTAAGAACTTTAGACGATGTTACTACTGACCTGCGATCTGCTATTCATAATAATAATTTTTTCCCAGAAATCACTCATTTAAAACGTTTTGAAAGGAATATGTTACAAATTAAGGAAAATATCGAGAATAGACAAATCACGTAAATCAAGCCCTAATTTTACACCTGGTGACTTAGTTTGAGTAAAGCTTCACCCATTAAGTAAAGCAAACCAAAGCATCAGTAGCAAAATTTATGCCGAGGAAAGATGGCCCTTACATCATTTTGTCCCAAAAATACAGCCTTTGTCATAGCCAGTTGTGACAAACCTGATGAACCTTTAGATGCATACCATGTATCAGCTCTAACACCTTTTCAAAATATCACACAGAACCAATCTCCTGTGGTTAGAGATGTAAAAAACCCGGAATTTTGAAAAAGTAGGAATAAACCTGGGAATTTTGGGGAATAAACCCGAAATTTTGGGAACTTTGGGAAGAAATCATTTTAACAATGTTACATTTATTTTTTCAACAGTGGCTATTTAAGAACTAGCATATTATTTCTAAGAGATTTTTTTTTACTTTTGGAAATATATATATATATATATATATATATATATATATATATATATATATATATATATATATATATATATATATTCAATGAGCGTTTAAATTATTTTATAGTAGTACTTATGTAATTAATTACCCTGTTAGTCTTATCAAACACATAACTGGTTGCTTCAATTTTAATTGCTAATATAATAATTATATACATTATTTTTTATCCTTATTTATTATGTAAATTACTTTATACTAAACTTTTTCCCCTCGTTTTATAATATAAAAATAAATATCTTTAAATTTAAAATGGCAGTTTATTATTTTTTGTAATGCATATATCATTTAAAGGTGTAATTAAATGACACTGTTGCATTTTGTGTCCAATTCCTACACACACGTACACATTATATATATATATATATATATATATATATATATATATATATATATATATATATATATATATATATATATATATGTATATATATATATATATATATATATATATATGTATATATATATATATATATATATATATATATATATATATATATATATATATATATATATATATATATATATATATATAGAGAGAGAGAGAGAGAGAGAGAGATATTATCCAAGAAAAATAATGATTTATGGGTTTTGTGACACTACAGATTATTGCCTAATATTTAGGTAATAATAAAAATATTGGATATTTCTCAAAGGAAAAATATACTGATACTTTCATGCTAAACATGATACCTTGCCAAATATAGTTAGTTAATGCCAATTATTAAATTTTTTCATAACATATAATAGTTAAATTAAAAATAATTTATAAATAAAAATAACATATAATAGTTAAATAGAAAATATCAACTTTTGAGGTCTACAACAAAGACAGAAAAAAATGGCGGTCCTTAATGTGTTATAGGAGTTGGCGACTTCAAAATACTTCAAAATTCCCTTCCCAAAAAACCCGGTTTTATCCCGGGTTTTTTCCACTGCTCACAACTCTACCTGTGGTGCGTCTACGGGAAAGAGGTAACCCCCGAAACAGCTCCCTCCTGTTTCTGTGAAAACCGAAAACAAATCAAAAATCCCACCACCTCGCCGAGACGGTCTTCGGAGGTGTAGGGGTATGTAGCGGGTACAATTACACCCCTCTCCTTTTTATGATAGGTGGCGCTAGGAGAGCCATCGAGTTTGTTTTTATTGAGTTGATATTTAAGTAAAACTTTTCGTAATGTCCGCCATTATAATAAAATATTAATGGTTTCAGTATAGCATAAATATAAAACTATATATGAAAAATTTAAGTTAATAAAAAATAATATGAAAACAAAATTGTTCAATATCCCCAGAAAATGCATCCAGTAAATAAAATTATAATGCTAAAACTATAAAAGTATTGATAAAATATACTATGCAAATAAAACGATAATGTATAGTAATAGAACATTAAACATTTATAAAGAAAGATTTATGAGTTTTTGCCTTTTTAATAATCCCACCTGTTGAGGACGATAATAAAGTGGACTGTATTTAAAAACTTAACAAAAACTTTAATTAAGAAAAATATGACAGGGTCTTACAAGAGCATGGGCTCTGACAATAAAAATATATATATCAGGGGATATATAAGAGCAATGGGCTCTACAGAAGCAATCTCAGGGGAGAAACGGATAACGGTTCGACCTTCCTAGACGGGGTCCGAACGCTCACACTCTGGTTACAATACAAAAAAGAGGAAAGGGACGCGCTGGACACAACCATTGCGCTTAAGGGGTGGGGGGAACGTCGATAGGTACCGAACACCACCTTACACGACTACATTGAAGCTATCTTGACTGTTATGCGAGGAGAAAAGTATATAACTGAAAGGAGTATTAAACCATTTCTAATTACCAAAGTCTCTTATAATCAAAAGTGTGATTTTCATTTATACGACTATGAAACAGTGGTAGATTTCTGGTGCCAAGAGCAAAAGCAAAATTTACCACCGTGAGCAGATATCAAATTTGCAGCCCCTTCCTCCTACTTAATACGATAATATCATGAATAAAAATTTCTGACGGCAATGAAATGATTAAATTATAAAAAGAGATTTTGCACTAAAACTTAAATTTTTTATAAACTAGGAAACAAAATTTAATTCAGGGTTCCCACTGTTTTTCTAGAACAAAAATTAAGGACTTTTTAAAGACTTTCTAAGAACCAAAGTAATATTTTATAAGGACCTACTTGAAATACACGGCATAACGATATAAACCCTATTTCCTGAGGAACCTATTTTAATGATTATGATCCAAACAAGGAAAGTTCAATAAATACCCTTCAATATTTTAGAATTACGTTTTTAAAAATGCCTAAAAATTAATATAAGATAAATCTATTTGACATAAACTAATTTTTAAAAATGTACATCTAAAGCTTTTTGAGTGATCAAACTAGAAATAAATTGTGAATAAAAACAACATTATAAACAGTACTTTCCGAGGGATTAAAAATGACTCCGATATATATATATATATATATATATATATATATATATATATATATATATATATATATATATATATATATATATACATATATATATTATATATATATATATATATATATATATATAAAATATATATATATATATATATATATTGTAGCGAAAATCGTTCCTTACGGCAAGGACGCCGTGGCGCAGTAAAGCGGCGGACTCGTGAACGAGAGGTTCCGGGTTCGAAAACAAGCGAGGCAAGCTGCCTTTAAAAATTGATTTTAACTTGGATTTAATTTATGTTAATTTAATTTCATTATGCAAATTTATGTAAATTTAGTTCCTAATTTTCTGCGGGCCTTCCAAGTCTGGAAGGTTCTAAAAGTGTATATAAGCAGGATTCCCTTCATTTGCTTGGTAATAAAATCTTGAACTGGTCTTGAGCGTTTATCAGTCATTTCGCCAAGTTCAGTTCATTTCATCTACGCGACAATATATATACATATATGTGTGTGTGTGTATGTATGTATATACTAGCTAATTATACCCGACGTTCCCTGGGAAAGAAGAAAGTTTTAGGACTTTTCTATTACATTCAATGCAAGAAAAATTAAACTTCCATAACTAACTGAAGTATCTACAACAATCCCCCACCCACCCTCCATGCTTTGCTTAATTAAAATCTGCATGACTGTTAGCTATTAGGAAAGGGCAGCTGACTTTAAACCTTTTCAGTATGCGAAAGAGTATTTATTGGTCAAATAATAAGTAACTAAAAAAACTGTCCCATAAAAAAACTGATAGGAAATCACGACACGACGGTGGATCGCATTGATGGAGAAATTGATCACATTCCAATTTAAAAATTAAGGAGTTTTTAAGGACCTTTAACAAAAATTAAGGAGTTTTAAGGGCCCTTAAAAATGAAAGCTAAAATTAAGGAGTGCTTAAGGATTTTTAAGGACCGTGGGAACCCTGCAATTGTGAATGTATATTTTGAAAATTATTTGTTAATCAGCGATTATAATTATTATTCAGAAACTACTGACTATTTCCATATGATCACACTCTTTTCACTCAACAAAATCATTTTTACCATCAATTTTCAAATTTTATACATACATTTAAATATGTCTTCTTAATATTAATTCAACAATAGGTTTGGTTTAGAACGCTACGGTCTATCGTTTTGCTATAAGAACCTAATGAGATCGGTACCTACTGCTTAAAGCCGATTCCAAAAGGCTACGAACATCTATGAGATCAGCGGGATTCGAACCCGCGTACTCCAATACCGAAGATCAGCGCTCTACCATTCGGCCATCGTTCGGCCCAACGATAGGAATTTTGTTAATCGATTATTATGATAAATATTATTCAGGAACTACTGACTATTTCAATTTATAGACATTATTTTCTTTCACTGATGAAAATCATTTTTAGCACAAAAACTATACAAGTTAGGGATTAGTTATGCGATTAAATAAAAGAAATAATACAAAGAATGGAATGTTACATTAAACAAAATACGTCACTTTTTTGCATAAAAATTTAAGAAATTAGGAAATTCTTTAAAGGATTTTTTTATGAGACCTAGTTAAAAATTAAAGATTTCAAGAGCCAAATTTTTAAGGACCTCGCTAATTGAAGACGCTTTTAAAAACTTTTGATGACCGTTAAAATCATGTTTTTTTTTTACTTTAAAAGCTATAATACTTTTATGCATATAAAGATACACAAACATTAAAGCTAAAAAAACATTGAAAATAAAAAAATATATTAAAAAAGTATTTACCTATTCGTTTGATGTTTGTAAGTTCAGCGGAACTCTATACGCTTCAATCTAGAAGTTTTTCACACGTATGCTATTTTTTTTTTTTAGAATGCGCCTACTCTGTCACTTACACGAATAATGGATTAACTGGACTCCCTAGACCTAGTCCTCTTGTTAAGTCTATCACTTAAAATTTTACGATATATATCAGCAGTTAGACCGATAATGAAGTTGCAAGGCAAGGTGGATGATTTGTATACTTAAGATTTAAATCATGCCCTTTTCTGTATAACATTTAGGCCCTTACTCTGGACGTTGCGGTTCGTGTCGAACCTCAATTGTGGACATCATGTAAGCAAATGATCAAGCTGATGTCACAACGAACATTCGACCCGACTCGCAACGTCCAGAGTAAGCCCCTTAATGGTTTAGTAAAATACTTACCATAAATCGTTACCCACCCCTTGCAAACAATTCCAGGAATAATAGCCTTAGGTTACGAGACTTATTCAGACCAAATGTGCAATTCCCTCTTCTAGGAGAAAAAAAAAAAAGATAATGGGGCTTACTCTGGACGTTGCGCGTCTGGTCGAACGTTCGTTGTGACGTCAGCTTGATCATTTGCTCGTATCATGTTCGCAAGCTGACGTCACAACGAAGGTTCGCCGAACCACAATGTCCAGAGTAAGGGCCATAAATTCAAGACAAGGTTGGGTTTTTTATGTAAATGGCTTTTTAATCAGTCTAGCTGCTAATGACTGAATCCTATGTGCATCCCATATCTTTCTTGTCCATTTATCTTCCTTCTCGGACTTCCTGGGCATTTTCATCACTGGTAGTTTTTAGTTTCTGTATGTTTGTTATGTCTTTCCTATAGTGGTCTGTACTGTTGGTGGAATCCCCCCCCACACACACACATTTCTCGAACCGATGTAGCCATTCTTCGGTAAGTTACAAATCATCTTTATACTTCAATTGCCTATCAATTAATGTCAAAATCTCTTTAAAGGACCATAACAGCAATCGCAGTCGAGGTAAAGCAAGTTTTATTGCATATAGGGGAGAATATGATTGCGAAAGCAGTAAATTTTCTGGCAATTTTGCACAGCTACCATTCCACTTTTCAGAAAAATTATTTTTCAACTTTTATTCTTACTCGGGGTGAATCGTCATCTTCCGGACCTAGTTTCCATTTCGGTGCAGCTGCATTGATGACTGATACGCCTGTGGCAAATGCCACCTTTGACCCCGCCGAAGTTATGACCCTGTGCACAAGTTTCTTAAAAGTCAATAATGTCATATATCTTACGCGAAACCATAACAATTTTAGGGGACAATTACTTGGTTTACTGGCGCCATCTATTCACTGACTAAAACTATTGAAGTAGTTTTGTATGATCTTGGGCAGTTTTTGCATTATCTTATTTACATTTTTGATAATATTTTAAGTTAATTTTTCATTTTCTCCTTTTTACTTTTTGTTATTCGAATTGTAAATTTATTAATCTTGCTAGTTTTTGGCGTTTATAGTTTTAAAATCAATTTTTGCTAAGAAATGAGCTTGCATAATTTCTCATATTTTTACATTTTTGACAATTTTTAAAATGAATAGTTTTAACTGTCAATTTTTATATTATCTTTAGTTTTTTAAGTTCTTAAAATTAATTTTTTTTATAAACTTTATACCTCAAGCTGTCCACATTTGGCAGTAAACAGCCTAATTTTCAAAGATAATTAATTGTTCTGGAGAAATGTCATTCAATATAACTTAAAAACTTGCCTTTTTCTATCTAAGCATATTCCTAAGTTTAAATTTTACTATTCCTCCTAAAAGTATACAGCAATAATGAATATTTTACTTAGTAATGAGTAAAAGAGAATTCTTGAATATTCTTTGATAGAAAAATATACGCTTCTAACCTACTATATTGAATATTTCAATTAATAATTTTTTCTTGCTTAAATAATGCTATTTACTGTCCATTGAAATAAATTGAGAACAAACATTGCTTATGCAATGTGATTGCATACTTTTACCAGTTATTGTTAAAGATTTTAAAAAGTAAAAGACTATACAAATAAAAACAAATCTTATTTATTAGAGCTGCAATTGTAGTTATTTTCTTTTCTATTATTTTTATGCTTTTAATATTTATTATCTTATTCTTTTCGCCATTTTTTGTTTTCAATGTTATTCACTAGTGTTATTTATTATGTATTTATATTGTAACTTTGATTTTATATTATATTTTGTTTCCCGTGATTTATTTAAGTTTATTGTTTCTACCTAATTTTCATTACTTGTTATTTATTATTTATATCTGTCTTTATTTCTATTTCTTAATTGTCTTTACTGCTATATCTCTTATTATGTTATATTTGTTTTTTCTATTTTCGCCATTTTTAATTCATGTCAATTACATTCTTGCCATTGGCGATGATTATTGGCATTGAATTTACTCACTGAACATTACTATAAGTGAGCACGAGATTTAAATCTCATTGACTTTATTTTTATTTTCACGTGCTTAAATATTTTATTATTAATAAAAATGTCCACGGAGGTTGTCAAGGAGACACCATTTACTAGTTCTGATGGATCAATAAATCAAGGACATAATAATCCATTTGAACATGGTACTTCGAAAAATTCTACGGAGGAATTGGACGATAATGATGAGTTTTTCAAAACCGCACTTAATGTACAGGAAGAACTAATAAAATTAACTTCTCACCGAGATATAAAGAAAGAAACTCAATCTAAGATCCATAAAGAAGTGCAAAACCTCATTAAAATCATAATACAACAAAGTAAAGCCATTTCATACTTAAAAGGACAAACTGAAATTAAAGTCGCAACTCCAACTTACGCTGCTGTCACTAAAAAAGTGAGCAACATAAAATTAAGATCCCGAAGCCGTAGCTTAAGTAAACTTAGAAAAAGCTATGCAGCAATAGTGAAACCAAAAGAGGAACAGAGTTGTTCCGCCACATTAAGAGACATAAAGAGTTCGATCAATCCTAAAGAGTTGAAAGTTTCCATCCAAGAAATTAGAAACATTAGAGATGGAGGAGTAGTTATAAACACCGAATCCAAAGAAGATTTAGACAGACTTGTAAGTGTATTAGAAAGTAAAACCTCATTGTCAAAAGAATATAAAATTTCCAAACCAAAGGTTCGACATCCTCATGTTGTCCTTTATGACGTTGACGAAGAAATTGATCGAGAAGAACTAGCAAAACAATTATTAGACAATAACGATATAATTGAAAACGCAGATCAATTAACTGTCAAATATGGTTTCAAATCACGTCGCGGCAAAAATTGGGTAATCGAGCTTGATCCCACTGTTTTTCAAAAATTAAAAGATAACAAACTAAAAATAGACTGGCAAAGAATCAACATAAAGGAACATGTAAGACCCTTATTATGCTACAAATGTGGTCAATATGGCCACATCGGGAAGGTTTGCCGTAATAAAGAACGTTGCCTCCGATGTGGAAGTGAAAGTCATTCTATTAAAGAATGTAAAAATGAAGAAAAATGTTCTAACTGTGTGAACTATAACACAAAATTCAAAACAAATTGGGACACGATTCATAGTTGTTTAAACAAAAACTGTAAATTATGGCTCAAGGAGCGGGATAAAATAATAGCAAGAACCGATTATGGATAAAGTTTATTCAAATTCTTTCAAAATAGCACATCAATTTAGGAAATGCTCGGGCGGCTTCGATTTCACAAGACATTTATTGTATAATTATTCTATTGTCAAAATAGCCACATCAATTTAAAATAGTTGGCCGCAGCTTTAGATAGACCAAATTTTATTGTATAAGAAACTTACAAAATGATATAAATTGTCAAAAAATAGTTTCATTTATAACTATATAATAATCTAAAATAAGAATATATGTTTTTGTTAATTTTACGTATCTTATATGAAATATAATACTGGTGTTTTGTTTAATATTATTTTACATTCAAAATCTAATATTGAAAATATTCTGTAAAAAAAATTGTAGTATTTTAGGAGATTTCAACGCAAAATCATTACATACTTATTAGGGGAAGTAAATTACTGGAGGTAGTAATAAGAATTTAAAAATTCACAATTTTGATAAATTACCAATCTAGTGGGGTGAGTTGAATAGATAGTTTTTACTCAGTAACAAAATCATATCAGAATAAAGGAAAAAAATTATTCAAATAAAATTTAAAATAGAATATGAATTTAAGGAAAATTAACTGGTTAAATTTAAAAATAGATTTAAATAATCAATTAGGTAGTCTTAGGGTTGAATTAGAAGATATTGATTGCATTGAGATTGCTTTTTTCCCAACATGAATGAAAGGAAAAAATTAAATAAGAAATGGAAAAATTCTCCCTGGTGGAACGACAGTCTAAAAATTTTGAGAAGTAAAGTAAGAGCTAAAAGGCGTAGATACCAAAGAGAATCTGACCCAGATAGACGTAAAATTTATCGTATTGATTATCAAAAATGTTTGGCTCACTATAAGAAACAGATATTAAACACAAAAAGAGAATGTTTTAAAAACTTTGTCACCTTTAATTTGAATTCTGGAAGATACCATGATATTATGGCCTATGTAAACTCAACCAGACCTTTAACTCAGTACGCGGTTTTTACCTTGAATGGGGATTTATAATTTACGACTATAAATTAATAATTAAATATATTATTGACAGTCACTTTGGATTTAGTGGGGATAATTTCGTTTCTGATTTAGGAAATGTTTTTGAGTTTAATCCGGTTTCTTATGATGAAATTGTCCGTGTATTCGATAATATGGCTAATAAAAAATCTCCAGGTCTTGACCTTATTGTAAAGGAACTTTATGTAGAATTGTTTCTTGCCAATAGTAATTTATTTATTGATCTTTTTAATTTGTGTTTAAACTTTGGATACTTTCCAGACATCTGGAAAAAAGCCATCGTTAAATTATGTATCAAGCCGGGTCGAGACGCTTCACATCCTGAAGCCTATCGCCCAATTAGTTTGCTCCCAGTTTGGGGAAAGATGTTTGACAAATTATTATGTACCCGAATAGACTACTATTTAGAATTAGATGTATTTAGTCCACTGCAGTTCGGCTTCAGAAAAGGCAAGTCCACTGCTCAGGCTTTGGATAGCGCTCTAAGTTTTATAAGTTATTCAAATAATTTAAATTTTTATTCAGCGATGTTTACTATAGACATCAAAGGCGCCTTCGACAACATTAATTGGAGCTTTTTAAAAAATAAAATTGTTCAATTGAACATCCCTGCTTATCTTAAATCTAGCTTAATTTCTTTCATCTCCAACAGAATAGTAATTAGTAATGATTATATTAAAAACTATGATCGCGGCGTTCCTCAGGGATCCAGTCTTGGCCCTAAATTATGGCTTTTGGCCATCAATGAAATTTTAGGGGAGGGAGAAAATTATAAAATTCAAGCGTATACCGACGACATTTGTGTTTTGGTCAGAGCTAAAGCTGTTAAAAGTTTAAAATTAATGGTTGACCCTTTATTAGATAAAATTCAAGACTGGGCTCAAAGATGTAAGCTTGAATTCAGTAATGAAAAATGCCTTTATACTATTTTCAAAAAATGTAAAAGAGTTCAAGCACTTCCTATTATTCGTATTGGGGGGAATAAAATTAAATATGTTAAAGAGATTAATTTTTTAGGAACAGTAATAGATTATAAACTCTCTTGGATGAGTCATATCCATTATCTTAAAGAAAAAATAACTAGTCAGTTGGCTCGATTAAGTGCAATTTCAAAGGTTAAATGGGGTATTAGTTCAAAAAATATAAAAGATATAAATTACAATATTTTTGAAAAACAGATTACCCATAATTCTCAAATTTGGTACAGAGATATTGTTAGACTTAATAGGTCTTTAAATTCTATTCAGAGGTTAATACTATTAAACATTACAAAAGCCTATAGAACGGTATCAACTGCTGGTTTACAAGTCTTATCAGGAGTTATCCCTATCGATCTCATCTGTCACTCAAATAAACTACTTTATAATTTAAAATATAAAAAGATCAGAATAGAATTATATGATGAAACAATTAATCATGATGATGTAGATTGGGAAGTTGCTCATGCTGATCCTCCTTGGAAAACTTTTCGTATTCCATGGAATAGATCGGATAACAAGTATAAAAACATAATGATTTATACTGATGGGTCTAAATTAAATGGACGCCTTGGGTTTGCTTACTTAGTGGTAATAAATGAAAAAATTGTTTATAAAGAAATTTTCAATTTGGGCAACATTGGTACAGTGTTCCAATCGGAATTATTAGCGATCTCTAAGGCAATTGATTTTTCAATTAAAAATAATCTTTCTCAAGTTCATATTCGGACAGATTCATTATCGGCTTTACAAGCGATAGAGCGGGAAAGTAATAATGATTTAGTATATAATATTAGAAATAAAATTATAAATAGCAAAGTCAATTTCGAATTATCATGGGTCAAGGCACATTCTGGAGAATACTATAATGAGATCATTGACATTCTCGCCAAGGAGGCCACTCAAAAGATTAACATCGACTTCAAGATAGGAATGTGATTAAGACAGTTGAAAAGTAAACTCTTTAAATACAATATTCATTCATGGCAACAAAGATGGGATTCAGAAATTATTGGCAGAAGAGTGTATTTTTTCTTTCCGAAAGTCAGTATTAATAGACTAGAAGGAAATTTTTTCCTAAATCAAATTTTTTCAGGTCATGGAGCTTTCCCAACACATCAAAACAGATTTTTTAACAAAACAAACATGTGCTGGTGTCAACGAGAAGTAGGGACAGTAGACCACATTATTTATCAGTGTGAATTGGTGAAAGATATAAGAAATAAATTTTTTCCTATTAATTATTTAAATGTCAGTGTAATTAACTTATGTAATTCTCCTAAGTCCAGAGCTGGTTTGTGTTTAATAATGGAATTTTTTGTTAATAAATCAATAGAAAATTGTTAAAAATTGTATTTACATAATGTTGTTGGTATATAGTAAAGTTGAAACTACTTAAAGCATAATTCAGAAATTTATTCTCATGTATAAAATGATAGTTCAATATTGCATTGCGTATATGAAAATGTAAAAAAAAAAAAAAAATATAGAAAATATTTTGTTTTGTTTGATAATCTAAATATTCATTCATTACAATATAATTGTAACACATAAAATTTGTAAATGCTGAATGCTAACATTTTGTTAGCTATTTTGTCTGTTCATACAAAGATGTATCTTTACTGATTGTATTTAATAAAAAAAAAAAAAAAAAAAAGGAAAAAAAAAAAAAAAAAGAGTACTATGCTTCTATGAATACAGGAAAGGAATATTTTTTTTTTTTGGTATTTTTCTTTTGATGTCATCTAATTTTAGCTTCTTGCAGTATTGCTTCTTCGGTTCGGTTTAATTTAAAAATTTTTATATTCATGTATTAACAGGTAACCTGTGTTTTGTTTGTATTTGTCATGGATTCCTATCTAGATGATAAGTTATCATTTCCCGTATGGCTTTCGCTAGGTCGGGAGCAAAAACTATCTTATTAGAGCTGCAATAGGTGTGATCAAAATCTATATTAATGTAATTTCTGTTGCAAACTTTCTTTAATATTCAGAATTTCTTCAGCAGTTGGATATTTTAAAAGGCTGTGACTGCATCTTTTCTTTCGAGTCAAGAAATATACTTTGTTTCTTGATTTTCTAGTTAATATTTACAGTTAAAGAAGGATCCCTCAATAATAATTTTACTACTATTTTCTTAATTTGTATAAAAACATTTAATATGGCATTAAGATTTTTATGGATCTTATTTTCTTCTTCATCTGTAAAATGGCATTCTTTGAAGAGTGCAGAAATGCAATCCGCAAATTTAGAGCTACTGCACAAAAATTGAAAAAATTCTTTTAAAATATTTTGATTGTAATCATTTTTATTATTTTCTGGTTTTTGTTTTGTATCCATTGCTTCATTTAAAAGAAATTGGGCATAGCATGGATATGCTTACAAATATTGATCTCTGTCCAGCATTAGGATAATGTCTGTATCACCTGCTGCATTGGAGAAAAAAAATATTCCCTCTGATTAGGTTATCAACACATGCATGTATATAAATGAGTGTATGCAAGTTCTGCACATTCACTTCATCTTCCATTGTTTAATACGGAGTATTAAAAATTCTTGACATAAGCTAACAATTACTTGAATAGGTTTAGTTAATATATTAGTGAATAGATAGATCCTGTAAACCAAGTAATCTTACCCTTAAACTGTAGCACCTAAAGTGGCTGTCCTGATCCACTCATGTGTAATAATTTTTTTTGTGAAATTGGAAGTTAACTGTACTTTTGACCCTTCCTGAATATAAATTCAGGAAGGGGGGGGGGCATAACCATGTAGTCGGGTACTGAATACCCTTACCACTCTCCTGCGTGTTGTAAAGTGCAACTGATGGAGACGTAATGCCTGGGGGTATAACAGGGTTTCTCCATTAGGAGCTTGGGTGAGAGATCAATCACTCCTTCCTTTAAAATTCTTTTGAATATAGAAACTGGAATTCTAGAAAATTCTATAGCTTGTGAGGATATTGTGGTACCTTGCAAGACTCTGGTTCTCCACCTAGGCTATTCAGCCTGGTTAGAGAAGTTGCAACTCATGGAAAAAGAAAAGGCTGAGGCAGGATGGGTGGGTAGGGATGAAGCAAGATTAGCTACATTGGACATATGAGCCATTTTATTTTAAAGTGGTGTAAGTCCATTTTGACAAAGAATTAGTTAATGATAAAAATTAATTTACTATGAATTTTATATAAAAATAAATATTATATAAAATTACTAGTTTTATATAAAAATATAAAACTAGTTTAATAACATATATCCATATTCTTCAAATTATTCATGTGCAAAACCTTAAATATATCCATATAAAATAAATTGGCTGATATGCTTAACTGCCACTGGCTGCAGATATCTAGATTAAAAGCCTTATGTGCCGTAAGACACAAAAAGAACTAATATTGATGACAATATTGTATGCGGAAGAAAACAATATTAATGAAAGGGAATAAATCTGAAAAATGCAATCTTAAATTTTGTTGCAATATTTAAATATCAATATCTGACAATATGTTGATAAACAATCCCATTATAGTCTACATGTGTGTAAACAAGATAATTCAATAATGCACCAAACATTGATGTGATAAGTATACTATTTTTAAGATATAAATCTGTTACATGGTTGGTTATGGTTAATCCCAAGTAACAAGTGATGCTTGCATATTCCTGGTAGCTAATTGCAAATTAGCTCTAGTTCACTGGATAAAAGTCATTAAGCAGTTTATAAAAAGACAAAAAAAACAGTTTACCAAATTGAAAATATCTGCCATGGAGTATACACAGCAATTTATTAACTTTAAATAATTTAAAGATTTAAACATGAAGTTAAAAACTATTAACATCCTTCTTGGTCAAATCAATAAACCCTGCATCCTGCAGTAGATTCCAGATTATGTGGATATTGAAGGGAATGCGCAGATGTCCTTGATAAGGAAACACAAAATTTGCATTAACCTCCCACTGCTACTGCTGGAGATGCAAATGCTGTGGTAAAGAGAAAGATATTTAATCAGCGTTTTGGAAAAGCAATGATCACACATCTTGATTGCTTTAGAAACCTGTCACCTGCAATTGTAAAACTATATACTGCTCATTTTTTAAAGGCATGAAAATACTTGATCCTATCCCATAAGCCAAAAATTGTTCATTACTCCAAACCACATCTATAACTACCAAGTCATTAAGCTTTTCCAACTTGGTTCACCCCCAGTCATCATACTCCTGAACTTGTGACCCTTGTCATCAAGACCTTTGGAGATATTTAGCATGCAAAGACAAGACAACAGCAACAAATATGATGACTGACAGATTAACCTACTGAAACAAAAGATATGATTGTATTTTGTATGGTAAAGGCAATTCTCTGATCTTTTGCACATTCAAAGGACCCAAACATTTCAGTATAGAGTATCTGCAACACTGCTGTAATGAGGGAGCATTAAGAGCAAACTTTTCACACCACAGATACTTTTTGAGACTACAAAGCTGCGTTAGATATAAACTTTGAACAATGTTTTGTTGGCCTACAGAATTTTTATCTTCAACAAGCAATTTCAATTGATCTATCTCATCAGATATACGTTCAATGATTAAGTTTATAAGAGGTGGTTTCAAAGGATATCGGCCATATTTAGGGATAGCACTAACTATGTCACTCCACATAAGTTCCAAATGAGCAAGATCTTGTTCCCGATCATAAATTGAAACATACATACATGAATGAACACATTCGAGTGCAAAAGTCACATTAAGAGGTAAAACAAAATTCTCCATATCTTCATCACAAAAGTTTTGTTTAGGCAGTTCATGTCTAACAGATAAAGCAACTAATGAATTTAAATGTGGCACCCATAATACACATTTTAATACAAACTCCAAAATTTCAAACTTGCCATATATACACAGAAGATACTTAATTAGATTCATATTAAAAAGGTTTTTTTTTATGACTATATCACTGAAACTGGTAATTAAAATTGCTGCAATTTTTGAATTATAATATTCATTACCAAGATGGTAAATGGTTGGAAGACCTCTAAGAATACTAATGTCAAAATAATAATATTCCAGAACAAAGAGTTTGAAAAATTCTACATCAAAATCTTCAAAATCAATACCAAAAAATTCATTCAAGTCTAAAATGTTCTCACTTTCAACATCAATGCAAAGTGATCTAATTATTAACAAGATTTTTTCAAAAAAATACCTACAAACGGATACATTAACGCTATGACAATTTTTTCTTATGAAATGTGCCCATTTATAACTGGCTTTAATGGCAACAAATTCCTGTAAAGATTCCCCCATATCACCAAATGCCTTTCTATTTACACCATACTTTAATAGTTCTTGAACACAATATCTGTGATTATGCTCGAAAGCAACACCCAAAGCAGAAGCTGCTAGCATACAAAATGCTTCATCTTCGCATAAAATATCAGTGGATATGCAGTTATCAGCTCCGGCTTTAAGCAATGTCTTAAGGCAATAATAATGGCCATTTTTCGCAGCCAAGTCTAAGGCTGTTTGGCCGTATCTGTTTATAGCATACACATCAGCCCCATGATCTACCAATATTTGAACAACATCTGCATAGCCTTTTGAAGCAGCAATCTGAAGAGGAGTCTTAAACTCAGCATCATTTGATATTGGTACTGCATTTTCAGCTTCAACAGATGTTCCTAATCTCAACTTGTCAATGACTGTCTTACAGTCACCACGATGAACAGCATTTAAAAGGCACTGTTCATTTATAATACAATCAGCACTATTTAAGTGGTCAATAACTACTTCATTCTCCATTATCCAATCAACAGTCATTTCATCCTGAAAGAAATCATTTTAAAATTAAGCTAAAAGTTTCAAGAAAAATAATGTTTTCTATTCTATTCTTTCCGTAAAATTCAATTATATATAATCTTAAAAAACAAATGTTAACATAAATAATAATCAGTTTTCCAGTAAAATAAATCTGGTACAATTTATATAAAACATGAATGTAACAAACAAGGTTGAAGATGAAATTTTGAAATTAAATAACTGAAATATGGAAGGTTGGAATTCTTAAAAACAGGGTTGGCACATTGGACTTTGCTGGGGGGAAAAACAGTGAAAACTGGGAGAATTTTGAGACTTTAGGAATAATATTTTTTATATATTACATGCACACACACACACATATATATATATATATGTGTGTGTGTGTACATATATATTAATAGGTACTTTTACAGCAAAATCAAATATAATTGCTGTAAACAGGTTTGAACTTTTAAGAGGTCTAAAGTGTCTTTTTCTTTTTTTAACTGAAAGTTAAATTAAAATCATTTTATCAAATCAGAAATGGTAGATTAATAAGCATTTTGAAATCTATGTGTTAGTTGTAATTTTGTTTTTCCTAGGTCTTAAAAATCTATTTAACTTATTTTAACCATTCAATTGAAATTAATATTAAACATTCTGTTGACATTTTAAATTGTAATTCTTTAATATGAGGGGCTCCAGACAGATTTCAGCCCTAGGCCTCTAAAGCTTGTGGTCTGTTGCTGGAAACAAACTTTATTTTTAATGACCTTATTACAGTGAAAGTATGTAAAGTGCAACACTATTTCTTCAAAAAGTACTGAATTCATACTGAATTTCTATGTTAGCTTTTTCACTTATTAACTTTACTTGCAAATGAACATCCATAATAACCTGTAATAAGATTTTACATAGAACACTAATGACTTTATTGCTGTGTTAATAAAGCAAAACTGAAAATATGTGCATTCCACTCTCCACTGAATGGATAACATAAGTAGAGTTTTGTTACTTCAGCATTGCTCTAAATTATCACAGACTTTGATGAATTGTTCATAGTAACAATATATGATAACAAGAAGAAATTGATATATCTAATACCTAAAATTAAGGAAAAATCTTAAAATTTCTGAAAATCCTTTTTGTTGAATATAAATTAAAATAAGTTTAGAATACCAAAAGTGGCTTTACATTATCTTGAAGATATTTTGGATAGTTTTTCCTAACAATTACTTATCGAACAGTTTGTCTTATTTCTGCAAAAAATTCAAGTGAAAACAGTCTAATTACAAAATAAACAAAGAAAATGGAGATAATAAACTTCGTCTTAAATAGTTTAGTCAACAGTAAAACTGAATGAAAGAAAAAAACAAATTAAAAGAAAATACAAATTAAGTTTTGTGAGATGCATAATATCTTATATTTAACACCTCCCCTCCCAAAAGAAAAAAAAATATTACCTGTTCCATATCACTATCCATACTATAGATGATATTCTCTTTCTTATTCCTGAATACAGAAGGAAAAACAAAAATAAAACTTAATTTTAATTAAACTTAAACACAAAATTCTTAAATAAGTGTTTATTTGATAAAATAAAAATCTATTATACTTAAATGGATATTTAATTATATCTTCAGATATACTTTCTTAGCTTCGAAATTAAAATATTTTGTATGACATTATAGTAAGGATTTAGCATACAAACAAGAATATTTCTTTATAAATCTTAGAGGTGAGAATGGAGATTGGATTGAAATTATACAGGCATTACAGCGAAATTCATGCAAAAACTTTTCTTACAACAGTAATCTCAACTACTACCTACAGTGATTATTATAAGCAAGAATGTTAATTATTGCAAAAAATAATTTTAAACCATTAACCCTTATACGAATGGAGATACGTTTATCATCACCATAAAGTGATGATTTTTAATATAAAGTAAAGTAAACCCACGTCCTCCTCTTCCCCCTAAGGTGATGCCCATAAAACCATAAAGAAAATCTGAATGCATGAAGTGCTAAGTACAAAGTAATGAACCATGAGTCATTACTTAATTACGTTTACCAAATTAGAGAATGAAAATGATTCATTCCACAGAATAACAAAACGGTGTTTACAGATTCACCCTATTCATTGAAACGAATTGCCAATTTTTGATCATGAAATTTTCAGATGAAAATTATAGCCGTTCAATTACAAACTGTAGTAGTTATAAAAAATCATAGAGTAATTATATTATTACTTAATGTCCTAAGAATATTTTCAGCTATCACTTAATTGGACTTTCGATTAGGCTGCTACTCTTGGTTTCAATAAGTTTATTTTTCCAAGTAGCTACTATCCTAATCAACTTCATCATACGCTAAGGAAGACATAAACTGTTTTCAAAACAAACATAAGTGTTAATAAATGTTTTGTTGTTAGTTTATTAAATTAAATTTACTACTAAAATGAATATGGCTGCTCGACTGTAAGTTTTACCTTTTAAGCTAAATCTTAATTTTTGTTGCTTATATTTTAATTGTATCCCTATGTATGCGGTGATAAAGCGATATTAATATGGTATTGGAGTTTTGAAAAAATTTAATATACTTTTATAAATACATACTTTTTTATATATTCTTATATATATTTGGAATATGTTATAATAGTATTTGTATCAGGTATATTTTTCATCAAGTATTGTGTATTGCCTTTTCAGCTGTCCTACACAAAAATTAGAATACTATGTTGCAGAAATATTTGCATTTGATATGTATAATTTGTACCTAATTTATATTTTTACTCATCACTACATGATCTATGATCATATTAACAAATTTTAAAACTAGAAAAGAATAAAATTATAATTTATAAATAAAAATTGTAATTTTAATCGGTCAAAACTAAATTTGACCACGACATTGGTTAAAAATGGATCTAACCGGCCTGAACTAATCAAAAATCGTCAGAACGGTTTAAAAGGGTTTTAAATGGTCTTAATTATTTGTATTAGGGTACATAAATATCATGACATTTTCGAAAATATCAAAAATATCCAATATTTTGATACATATCCAATATTAGGATAGTTTCAGAAGTCAACCTATTATTGTTTAAGATATCAATACTTCTATACATGATATAAACTTAATACACTTATATAAAACCTACATAGTATATTTATACTTGTATTAATATATTTTGAAACATTTTTCACTTGACAACAAAATTATAATTTAAATATGATGAAGATTAACCACTGCAAAATTGAGATAATTTCTAAAAAAACAAGTATTTAGATTTGTAGTTTTACCCAAATGAAAAATGTATGATTCAAGGTAATTTTACTATTTAATTAACAAAAATTTATATTACAAATTCATATTTTATTTCTAATTATTTTTATTCAAATTCCTTAATATAAATGAAAGTTTATCTGCCTTTTCATGCCTTAATCATTTACTCAGTTTTGACTGAATAAATCCAAAAAATGTGTACTCCAGATGGAGTGTTTATAGGTAAGTGGTGAACCATGTGTAAAATAAAACTGAATTTCTAGGGTGGAGATATCAGCAGGTCTAGTCTGCAAAATGAAATTCTTAGCATGTTGGTTGGATATTGGTTTATTCCATCTGAAGTCATAATCAACAAAAATTCTTTGATGATACAATAGAGCCTCTATTATCCAAGCTAATTGGGACCCCTAGTACATTGGATATCTTGGTTAATAGAAACTGAGCTTTTTATATATATTTTTAGTGACATTTTTTTAAACTCTAGTACTAAGTTAAATAAAGCCAGTGGTGCTCCCAAGATAGAGGTCCAAGGTTCAATCCTTGGGCTGGGCAAGATTGACTCAGCCTTTCATCCCTTTAGTGGGTAGACAAACTGATAAACCAAGAATGCCTTGGAATTAGACACTAGGGGTTCCACATAAAGTTGACCACCGAACTGGAGCATATGATTTGCACCCCTGGGCTCCATATTTAATATTTAATAATGCTATGTATATTATATAACTTAAATATGTATTATTAGATATTCAGAAAAAAAAAATCAGCTCAGTGTACAGAAACTATGGTTAATTAAAGTTTGGATAATCAAGGTTTTACTGCATTTTGAAAACCTTAAAAACATATGTCATGGTATTTTGAAAATAAATATTAGATATATATTGAGATATATATCCTAGTTGGCATTACTAAGATGAAATCAACTCCATAAGTCCAAAAACTTCAAGAAAATCTAAAAGCAATAGGGGTTTGGAAAATACCTCGTCCAATTTAAAACTGATACAAATTAAAATATGCTCAAGTGAAGCCTGGGTAGTCTTACACTTGGTGCAAGTCTTAAAAACTTTTTGTTCCTGCTCAAAGGAGAGAGTGCCAACTGGCAAAATGTGAGAGACAAGTCTGTTGACTTTTATTTTTTTCTATTTCCAATATTTTGGGTATCGTATCATTCCGCTACTTTGCTCACATCTATTTTTTGTTTACGTAATGTTTTGTCTTGTTATATATGTTTATAAAAAATTCAAAAAAACTGAAAAAATGCTTAATAAAAATTTTAAAATTTTATAAAAACCAAAAATATCTCTTTTTGTTAGTGCTGTCACTTTTGTTTATTTTTATTTGCCGTGCCAAGTTGCAACTTTTTTTTGTCCCTATTTTTTATAATTGTTCTACTCATTTTACTTTTATGAGCATCATGTTGTTAAATCTGTGTATTGCTGATAACCATACCAAATGGTCATTGTCAAGGTTACAGTCTAATTATCCCATAATTAGACAACACGTTAGTTATTCATAATTTTTTATGAGAACGTTCTCACCTCCTCGCTCTCTTGTGAGCTGGAGCGTATTAAATTTTTGTTTGGATTACTTTTTGCCTAGAGGCCTAAATTTATATTTTGATCTGCTTACGTTCAGAGGTTAAAGCGAAGACCTTACTCTTAGCTAGGTACTCCGTTAAACCCAATTACCTTGACCTTGACGTCTGCTGACTTCTGCTACCCTTGAAAAGAAAAGCACCACCAGGGCTCCTCCTAGTATACCAATGATGATCCAGAGAAAGTTTCCACTGGTCCCCATTGAATTTCTTTTGCTCTAAGAAAACCTTGATCAATGTGTAACACATGTCTGGATGAGGAGCAACAAGAGCAGCAGCCCTCACCAAAGTATCAGCCATCTCATTGCCAAAAATACTATTGTGAGATAGGACCCATTGAAGATGAACATCAAAATTACCAGAGAGTCTGTTTATAAGAGTTAAAATGGACAACCAAGCACTGTCACCAATCTCCCTTCAATTACTAAGGTGTTGAATTGAGGACCTACTGTCAGTGAGTAAATATATAGTTGTAAAATCAGGCTTGGTAATGCCCTCGACAAAAGGCCATTCTCAATAGCGATAAGCTCAGAACTGAACACAGAACAGTAGTCAGAATTTTTGTATCTGAAGCAATATTTAGAAGTTGGAGTTCTGATGAAGGCACCACTGCCAAAGTGGTCTTGGTCACTCCTGCTACCATTTGAAGAGCATCTGCTGGAATGTGGCTGATTGTTTCCAGGGTTATTTGTCTCATAAACTCAGGGTGATCTGTAGATTTTTTGGTAGGGTTCAGTAGTTCAGCATGAAAGTACATGCCTCTGAATTTGTTGACAGGGCGAAAAAAATAACCTCAGTGACTGATGTTCATTCCAACAGGGAGGTGGCAAACATAAAATTTCTTGGGGAAAAGGACTATTTCTTTTCAGTCTTTGATTGTTGTTCCAGTTCGTGAGACAGGAAGCAGTTCTATTCTGGTTGAAGATCACAGGCTGAAGATCACACTCAAAAAGAGCTACATTGTCGGGACAGCTACGTCTCAATCCTGTAATGATTTTTGTTGTAGTACTATGAACCTTTACTAGCCTGTTTAAATTAGAATCTGATGCACAGAAGTAAATGGGGAACCTGTAATCCAGTATTGGTCTAATGAGGGAGGTATAAGTCATTTTTAAAATAGAAGCATCTGCTCCCTAACTATTCCCAGATATATATATTTTAAAATATTAAGTTTCTTTCTACATCTCACTTCTAAGGCTTGAATGTGTGTGTTACTAAGAATCTCTTGATCAGTTATAGATCCTAAATATATTTTTTTTTTTTTTTTTTTTTTGTAATGTAATATTTGGCCATTAAAAACAAGTATAGGTTGATAGTTGTAAAGATGTCTATTAGTAGTGAAAAAACTAGTAACAGATTTTGTAGTATTAAAGGTCAATTTGTGCTCTTTGGCAAAGTCACTGATTTCCTTCAGTGTGAGATTGTTATCTTCAATTGTCTTAATATTGGTTCCAGACTGCCAGAGGATGAGATTGTTAGCAAATATTCTAACTTTGCATCTTTTAGATATAACTTTTTCAAAAAACAAAAAACAGTGAAAAAAGCACAAGCCCTAAAATGGAACCTTGAGGTATGTCATGTCTAAGTCTAAAATCTCTTAAAAGAGTCTTATTAAATAAGATCTTAATAACTCTAACTTTTAAGAAATCTGCAATCCAAGGCAGCACCTTTCCCTTCACACTAAATACATCAAAAAGTTTGACAACAAGTTTATGGTACCAAACCCTATTGAAAGCCTTAGTCAGGTTTAAAAAGGCAGCCAAATGTGATTCGTAGGTCATAAGTTTTAGGCATCTTTAACACTGACAGAAATATAAGATTTGGTCAATGGTGTTATGACCTTTTCTGAAACCGTATTGGTCCTTTTGGAAGCAAATCATTAGCATCTAGATAATAGGTAAGTCTATTAGTAACATTTTCTCCATTGATTTAGATATTCATGTCAAGGAGATGGGACGGTAACTCTCTGGAGAGCTTGCTGCCTTGTCTATTTTCCGAATGGGAATAACTATAGCCTTTCTCCAGTCCACTGGTATATGGCCTCTTTTCTATGAATAATTAACTACATCTAAAAGCCAGTTTTTACCTGTAGGTCCCCAATGCAGGAGCATTTGACCATGTATATTATTAGATCCTGGGGATTTCTTTGGATTAACTTCCTTCAAAACAGTGTTTAATTCATGCATTGTAAAGTCAGTTTTGAAAATAAGTTCACCAAATTCTGAGCTATGGCATCTATAAATTGAGGACCTTGGTGATATTTCAATCAGTTTGTCACCACTATCAAACTTTAATTAACTCACTTGTCTGTAGTAATTGCCTAATAAGTCAGCAGCTGCTTTGTCATTCTCAGGAATAGATCCATTTGGGCCCAAAGTTGTATTACACTTTTCGTCTTAAAGTTTTTGTTTATCCAGAGCCTTCACCAATTTCCACAACTTAGTGTTTGATGCTTTGTCGTCAATATTCCCACACAAAACACTCCAGAATTTACTTTTGTTAACAGCATAGGCACATTAAAATTTAGCATTTGTTTTAGTATTCTTTTTTCTTCACTGTAAGAGTTTTTGAGATCCTGAAACAACAAATCCCTTTTTCTGATTAGATCTAAAATCTCTGGGGTGTTACATGAAAACAATTTCTTAGATTTTTAAAGTTTCCTCTAGGAATAGATTATTTAGCAGATGAGATAATAGTGTCTCTGAAAAACTTCCATTTAACTTCAAGGTCATTGTCTAAACTTGCATTACTACAGTTTTGTTCAGTTAGATTTGTAAAACAAAAGCTAATCATTTTTGTGAATGTTACAATAGTTTTCCTTAATGCTTGGAGTCAAGTGTTAATTTTTAAACTCAATCAGGATAGGGAGGTGATCTCTCCCCACATTATTCAAAATTGTCCATTAGCTTTTTGAATAGAAGTCAGCAGTAACTATTGAGACATCAAGGGCCTCAGCAGTGCCATAACTGATCGAGAAATGGGTAGGAGAGCCATCGTGAAGGAACATGAGGTATTTATCATCCACTGCTTTTAAGAGTTCATTGCCTCTATTATTACAACAAGAACAACCCCATAGATGATGTTTGGCATTGATATCACCAAGATAGATACAAGGGAAGTTTCTAGGTCCTTGGTCCAAGAAATAGTCCTGCAAGTTACCTTGGTTTGGTGGATGATACATGTTGAAAATTTTTAGCTTCATCCTGTTCCAGTTAATCAGAATACCTTGAATTTCAAGTTCAGTGTTCATAGACAGAATGTCTATGTGTTAGTAAGCTACATCTCTAATTAAGAATGCCAAACCACCTCCACTTCTGTTTAGTCTGTCACATCAAAAGATGTTAAAATTTTTAACTTTCAATCGAGAGAGTTCTCTGAGTTTTGTCTCTTGTAGAGCTATAATGTGCACAGCGTGGGCTTCAGCCAAAACCAAAATCTGACCCAGCTTCGTGGCTGCGTGTAGTCAAACCATTAATATTACACTCGATTATCTTGAGATTTTCCTTTGGTAGGTTACTTGACGAACCTAGCCCTCTGCTTAAACCAGGAACCATGTTTATCCTGCATGATGGCCAATGCAGCTTGAAATCTAGAAACGACTGGACTCATGATAAAGGTGGAAATTTTACATCTTCTGTGGGTCAAAAGGCTAGGAGCACCTGAGGTAGAAGTCTGATTTTTCTCCTAAGATTTGCGTGCTAGCTTTAGCTGGGTACAATGGAATGGCCTTCACATCTAGGATGACCCTACCAGGATCAAAGCTCCTGATGTATTTCACCCATTCCACCCACTGGTAGTTCCTTGCAATGATGGGGCAACATAGCAGGACTTGAGGAGGTAAATACTAGTAAAATAGATTACTATTCAATAAATTGAACAATGAAATTCAGTGGACATAACTGGTTAAAATCACTAGTTTAAACCCACATGGTTATAACCATACATACCTGGCTTTTAAGTGAGATTTTTTAAAAAAATATAGGAATGGGAAGGAAAGGTATAACATATAACCAACACATAAAATATATGAGTTTAATGTAGATATTCATACTTAGTCAAGAGTTTATTTTCTATTTAAATATAAAACTTTTTGTTTATATTAAGGCTCCAAAAATGTAGACTGTAAGACTACATTTTCTCTGAAAACTTTGAAAATGTAGTCTGTAATTAATCATGCCAGTCATTTATGAAATCAAATAATATTTCTTTCCAAAGACAATGTTGAAAAACAAATTTGTTTTAGCTCCAAAACACCAATTTTATTAAGTGCCATTTTAAGTTTTTACTCTGGTTCATAATATATATATATATATATATATATATATATATATATATAATGATAATGGTAAATACTATGATAAGAAAATGGAAAAAAATAACAAAAATCATAAAAATATATCTTTATATGAATAAAAATATTTTAAAATTTTTACAATTTGTTGCTATAAAAGGAGTAAATAGATGCTAATTGTTTCTAAAATGATTTGATCAAAGTGAATTATTAATTCTTATTTTGTTTTGTAGAGCAAAAAATATTTGCCACAGTGTTATCAAGTATAACTGCATAAGCTGTAATAGACTGTTGCAAAAGAGGACCTTTCATATTTCTAAATTACGATGTGATCTAATGGAGTTTTTTGATGTAAAAGATAATTGGGGAGAAAAAGAAGTTAAATCTGGTGAGTATTTTTTTATGTGCAAGTTTATATGTGCCATCTTACTTATTTACTAATCGTATGATGATATATTTTTTAAATTCAGCATCTCTTTGCTAGAGTTGCAGCAACATAATTAAGATTTTTTTTTTTTTTTTTTTTATAACCAAGATATATAAATTGTGTCAATCTGTGATGTTAATTACTAATGAGAAGATAAACATTAAAACTTTTATTTCCCTATTTGTTCATAGTTATAATCTATAAAAGGAAAGATAGTAGAAACTCACACAAAGTTATACTCAGTATTTTTCATTCCCCAGAAAATTTCCATATGGTCTGTGTACTTAATTATTTGATTCTACAATATTCATGTGGATGTATAAAATATCCACATATATGATGGTTGATTCCTTAAATGTAAATTATATTCAATTACAGTGAAACTTCTCTGAGTGGCCACCCAACCCACTCTAAATGGGAACCAATTGGGATTGCCCCTTTCATTTTTTGGGAAATTCTACTCACTCCATGCTTTAATTTTAAGCGGAAAAACTCTAGGTCAGGTTTAATAGTCGGATATAAGACAAAGGAATAACTTGAGAAGTCCAACCCCCCCCCTTTCTAAGAAAGATTAAATCTGTTATCTCTTTTGTATTCTCCCCATACCCTTCAGATAGGAAATCCCTATTGCACCATCCATAGAAACTGAGAGAGGAACTGGACAATCAAGCATTCAGGGTGTCCTAGGGCCTTTGTTTGGAATTCCAATTGGTGAAGTTAAGAAAGAATTGCACCTCTGTCAGCAAAAATGTCATTCATGCTAGTTTCATTTCATTAGTTGGTCAGTGTATCTGAGTTACAACGATGTCAAAATGCGTTTTTCTAAATCTCGAGCAGAGCATTGAAGTTCTGTGTGGATATGAGAATGCCAAATCGGCAAGAAAGTTAGCTGAATTATTTAACTGCAGAAGAACGGAAATCAACAAAGTCATTAAAGAAAAGAATTTAAATTTGAAGGAGTATGAAGGCTACATAACAAACAGAAACTAATTGTAGCCTTTAAAAAAATGTGAAGAAGCATGAAATAAAATACTATTTTCTCTTTAGATAAGTTTTAAATTTCATTTACATAAGGAATATATGCCAGACTTGTTTATATTACTCATTATAGTAATTATCTTATAATAGTAAATAAAACTCTTCAGAGTGGCCAACCCCTCTAAGCAGCCAAATATTCTAGGTACAGAGGGGTGGTCATTCAGAGAGGTTTTACTATATATAAAGGGGCTTGGATACTTGCCAAAATTGTCTCTGGCTGCCATCTGTGAGTTTACCTCCTCCACTATTTCTGTATGTTTATACTGGCGCCTATGATGTCATAACTAATCATATGCTTTAAGTGTAGAAACCTGACTGTTTCTCAGTTAATGTTATGTTTTGTTTCTATTTTCATGTCTATATTTTTATATTTATTTTAATTTGTGTCAAGCCATCTATCCTGATAGGTATAAGCCCTTTGGAATGTGATATCAAAAAACCCCTTCAATTTTGATCATTTCTAGGAGGAGGGGGATTTTTCTTCTGATTCCTTAACTGTGCCCTACCTAATATCTTCACAATAAGAGGGCATTCAGACTTACATATTCATCCTGAATATTGCTGGGGTATACAACAATATGTTTCTATTACCTGCCCAGTGTTTGAAACTAGCATATCAGGATTATAGCCTGTCAAGGCAATTAAGACAGGATATGAGGAACTAAGTAATGTCTGTGGTGTGATGACTTCAGTATTCTCCAGTGAAGAGGTAGCGTGAAGAAGGATCTCAGTCACAATAAATTTGGAAATCACTTTTATTTCTTGACTAAATACGGCTATATTACTACAAGGGGATTCTAATCTCCCAAAAGAAATCGACATGCAAAGGAATGTCACCTGCATAACATCACCACGACGATCAGTCAAAAGAAAAGATATTAAATAATCTCATACAAGTAGTGACGCTTTTCCAGGGTGCAATGCAAACCCAATTTATCCCCCATTTGGTATCCGAGACTTTGCCGCTCCCTATATGAGTGGACTTTACGAATCTCCCGAACTTAATCACTAGAAATCTGGCTCCGGTCAAAAGATGCAAATGCCTCTGCGAGGTCAAAGCACCTACGTAAGAAAAATGTCAAAAAGCCTCAAGTAAAAAATTATAGGCTTTTTATACCTCAGGGACAGTTATGGTTTCAGTTACCTGGGAACTCCAAAATCATACAGCAATTTACAGCTAGTTTTTTTTAGCTGAATTCTCAGGAGGCTTCAAATCAGCTGATTCTGGTCGTTACTTCTGGACAAAGGGGGTCTTCACAGTGGGTAGTTATTTGTTTAGTAATATAAGTAATTAAGTAAATATCTTCCATTTGGAAGTTATACTTAAATCAGCAATTTTTTATAGTTACAATAGACTATATACTTGGTGGTTGTCTTTGGGTTAAACTTTACATCCATTTTTTTTTTAATTTATCTTGAATATTGTTATATTTTCATAAAAATAACTTGCTCAAATTTAACAAAGTTGTTAAATATATTTTATTGCAAATATTATATTTAAAATTTATTGCTAAGATTTTAATACCAACATAAATTTAATGTTTGTATATTTTCTTCTTTCCCCTAAAAAATTTATATTTTATAAATTTAAATTTACTTATAGAAGTGATTTCACAGTATTGTAGTTTGATGTTTTTTTACAAAAATGTATAGTTTTATGCATCAAATTTCATCAAATTATATGATATTATGTATAAAATTAAGAGTAATTAAAGGTAGTTTATAAATATGAAACTGATTTTATAAAAATTGTGAGAAAGAGTCTTTAAATTTCATAAAAAAAAGAGTTCAAAAGTAGTAGGCAACAAAACTAAAAAGTAAATTAAAATTAAAAATGTGTAATAATAAGTTAACAAACACAATTAGTTAAATATTTAAGTTATTTATTAATAAAATATTATATATTGCCAGTTAAATAATGATATATTGCCAACTAAAAAGTTATTATAAGTAGAAAAATAAGATATATATTATTTGCTGCAACACACAGATTACTTTTAATTATGTAATTTTCTACTAAATCATTTTAATTCTTAAAAAATCGTCTCATTTCCTTAAGAAAAAGAAACACTGAAATCATAAAAGAAAATTATAATTTAGTTGTAAAATTCAGAGAATTTAGTATAAACAGTGAACCTCTCTGAGCAGCCACCCCTCCATACCTAGAATATTTGGCTGATTAGAGGGGCTGGCCGCTCTGAAGGATTTTATTTACTCTGATAAGATAATTAGTACTATAATGCGTAATATATACAAGTCTGATATATATTCTTTATGTAAATGAAATTTAAAACTTATCTAAAGAGAAAATAGTGTTTTATTTCATGCTTCTTTGCATTTTTTTTTTTTTTTAAAAGGCTACAATTTGTTTTTGTTTGTTCTGTAGTCTTCGTACTCCTTCAAAATCAAATTATTTTCTTTAACGACTTTGTTGATTTCCGTTCTTCTGCAGTTAAATAATTTAGCTAACTTTCTTGCCGATTTGCCATTCTCATATTCACGCAGAACATGAATGCTCTGCTCGAGATTTAGAAAAACGCATTTCGCCATCATTGCAACTCAGATCACTGACTGACTAATGAAATGAAACTGGCGTGAATGACATTTTTGCTGCAAGAGGTGCAATTTTTCCTTAACTTTACTGATTGGAATTCCAAACAAAGGCCCTAAGACACCTTCAATGCTTGATTATCCAGTTCCTCCCTCAGTTTCTATGGTTGGTGCAATAGGGATTCCCTTTCTGAAGGGTGTGGGGAGAAATACAAAAGAGATAACAGATTTAATCTTTCTTAGAAAGGGTGGGGAGAGACCGGGGAATATACTTCTCAAGTTATTCTTTTGTCTTATATCCGACCATAAAGCTGACCTTGAGTTTTTCCTCTCAAAATTAAAGCATGGAGTGTGTAGAATTTCCCGAAAAATGAAAGTGGCAATCTCACTTGGTGGCCGTTTAGAGGGGGTCAAATGGCCGCTGATACAGGTTATTTTACCATTAGGTCTGTGAGTCAAAAAATCCGTACCATGAAAAATTGGCCATTTAGAAGGGTGGCCGTTCAGAGAAGTTTTACTGTATATGTAAACTTTCGAAAATTAAGGTTTTTCAGTGTCATGTCTGTAACACTGCAAATTTTTTATTTAAATGATTTGAATTAAGTTTTATTCTTAAATATGCCCTGCTTTTAAAAAATTAAAGTTTACTTATTTTTTAAATCGAAAAATCTTCACCTAATTAAATTATTTGTTCAGTTATGGTTAATTAAAATGTGTAAATGTCATGTCTGCAATGTGTACAGTACCGTAAAATGATTTATGCAATTGTCATTGAAACTTATCTTAACTGCCATCCAGTTAGGTATATATTATTAAATATGATCTATAATAACCATCTTATATGTAATTTTTTTAAGAGTAAGGAATTTTATTTTATAACAAACTAGTTATGTATGTTTTGTTATGCAGGTAGATCATGGACTATCGATGAATTAAGGCTGAAGAGCAACTCTGATCTTCATAAATTATGGTGTGTTATTTTTAAAAACTTTATCTTACTATTTTTTCAATTTTCAATACTAAACAAAAATACTGTGTTAAATATTTTAAGTTTTTAATTTAAATTTTTTTTATTATTTAAATACTGTAAGGATTCTGTGAAAAAGTGGTTATTTAATATTTATTTCAATACTTATTAAGGAATATTAGAATATGTATTTACTATATCTGTACTGTGTTTAGTGTATTTATGACTGAAGATTTAAAATTTTGAGTCCAGATGTTTTTACAACTCTCTTTCAAACAATATTACATACTTTGTATTGTAAGCTTGCCTTTAGGATTATTACAATTCTCATTACTTTTAAAAACAACTGATATTTTTTTAAAAATGTCAGTTCCACTTTGATGTGACAGTTATCAGTAAAATAATCCATCATGACATAGAACTGCAAAAAGTTAATATAATACATTTACATACGTGCAGAAGGTAAGGAACTTTTCTGGTTTGGGTAGTATTTCTGCTAAAATCACCTGGGAGACTTGAAATTGTAGCCAGCATGTTACATGTTATCTATTTCAGCAAAGCTTTGTTCCAAAGACAAATATAATGTATTTAAAAATCTCAATAACCTAATTAAAGGTTTAATAATATAGAATTTTTAGTAATGGAAAAGGAAATGTGTGAGATTTTAGAATTGTTAGGTAGATTTACTGCCAAATACGGAAGTAAGAAAAATGCATTTCTAACTTTATAGATGCATTTCAAAGAGCCTGTGCATTTTTATCTTAATAAAATAAATAGATGATTATATCCATTTTAATTTTTTATGCCTACTTAATTATATGGAGTAGTTGTATAAATATAATAGTATGATTGTATGCACTGAGTTAAGTCATGGATCTACTAGAAATCATTTTTGATAGGGAGCAGATAAATACATCAAACACAGGCAACTGACAGCTCAGAACCAGCCTTGTATGACTTTTGTAGTTTTATACATAAAAATTAACCATCAAAATAATTTCCATAAAGCTATACAATTTTCAGTATGTATATCATACTGCAGGTAACAAGCCAATTTTAATTTTAAAATATATATTTTCTAAGATGATATAAAATAGCAAAGGTGTAGGTTTTTAGGATTGTTCACTTTAGGTATGAGTTCCATTGTCGGCATGAACATTTGTAGCTCTTTTGAACTTTTATTTAAATAGTAGTTCATCTCATTAGCCTATTCATAGCAAAATATTTACTATAGCACTCTATTCAAATTACCAAACTTATTTATGTTGAATTTCTTCTGTATATGTGAAAAAATTTCCAGAACTCATTTTTTTTCAGTTTTATTTATTTATTTATTTTGCAGGTATGTCTTATTAAAGGAAAAAAATATGCTTTTTACTATGGAATATGCTGCCAAGAAAGAAGCTGAACTATTTCCAAGTCCTGAAAGAATTGATAAGGTATTTAAGATTGAGCCAAAATAATTCTCATAGTTATACCTTTTGTCATAATAACCTCATATAAGCTGCCGTGATGTACAGTCACAACCAAGATTTACTTTTTTTTTTTTTTTTTCCAGGTGGGGGAGTGTTGAAGGGGTCAAACTGTGCTGAGTGTTTCATCCCTTTATCTTACTATTTTTTAACAAAAACATTAAAACTTAGTAAAAATAAATTTAAAATTTAATGTCAATAATTAATATTAAGATTAAAAAATTATGTAAAAATTAACTGTATATTTATTTAAAAGCCCACACACAATCTTGTGAAATATATTTCAGTAAATGTATAAAAAATTTAGAAAAAGTATTAAAATTAAAAGAAAAGTTAGAAATTTTTATTTCAGAATTAGATTTTGATTAAGTATTTAATTAAAAAAAATTCATATATGAAAAAGAAATTTTATTTCTTAATTAAAATGCAGTTCAGTAATCTTCATATTTCCATTGGGAGGAGGAGGGGGGTCGAACCCATCAAACTATACTACTGGTTATGGTCCTTGTCCTTACATATGGGCTGCACATGACTAAATGAAAATAAAGTTCATTTGATCATTAGTCCTCTAATAAAGTTATAATGCTCATTTGCCATAACATATTCAAAATGAAATACATGGTTTAAATTGAAGTAAGGAAAAATTAAACAGTTAAATCAACCTTGAGAATGTCTTGTAAATACTTTCTGCTGTTTAATTTGACTTTGGCACATTTGCACAAGAAAACACTTGCTGATATCATAAAACATTCTGCATTTAGTTGACATTATATGGCATGGTATGGAAAAACAGTTTGACTAAATTGTGTTATAGAGGCACATGAAAAACATCCAGTTTTAAAGAAATACTTTTGAGACTGGTTTACCAAAAAAAAAAAAAAAAAAAAAAAAAAAAAAAACATTTGGTTTACAAAAGACATTAAATTTTAACTTTTAAACACATATAATCCTTGGCTTATCAACTTGAAATTGCTATAAATTAAATTTTTTGGGGGGATTACACAGTGTTATTAGTTTTTGTTGCATTTTGAACTAATTTATATAGAAACATGACAAATTAATTACTGTATTTATTTGTGTATAACGTGCACCTTTTGTTTTATAAGAAAAAGTATATCTTCTGTAGAATGCACTCTAATAATTTGACATGCAAGTATTTTGCAGTCTATGGAATGTTCTCAATTTTTTTTAAATACTAATGAAAAATCAATATTTATAAAAATATTTTAACCACCTGTTCACATTGTAGTATAGTCATAGTATTTATGTGAAATTAATTTTAATACATTGGTTTTTTTTTATTTTGAAATAAATTTTTAATAAATTATAGAGCTCTTGGTATAGCAATATAAAAATTACAACCTTTACAAAAAATAGAAAAAAAAACCCAATTTTTACAGTATAATTTATTTTCTTAAAGAACATATTTTATTTCTAATTTTAACTTTACGTGATTATTACAACTGAAATAAATTTTCTACTGCACATGTTACAGTATTAATAAATTTCTTTTCATTTGAAATATTGTAGTTTTTACTTTTAAAGTAAATAACAAACTGAATGAATGAAATTGTAAATAAATTGCTTTTATGTATACATTCATTAGATTAATTTTGTGTGTTACATTTAATGTACTAATTACAGAAAATAATGCAAGTTAAAATGAAAAATGTATATATATATATATATATATATTTATAACTTTTTAATTTTTGTATAGGTAGAAATTAGTATGGAAAATATAGAAGCTGTTGTACGGGAGCGCAATGAGGCATACTATTTATTAGAAACAGGTGAAACTGGTGAGAGACCTCATGATTGGAAGGAAGATGAATTTGGTAGATTTAATTAGTAAGTCAATTCAAATATATTTGCATGAATGAATTGTATTAATTTTATATATTGAATGGTATAACTAGATTAAAAATATATTGCATTGAACTTCATAACTGTATAGCAGTTGAGCACATTAAAAAAAAATAAATTGCCTTAGTAGCCCCATTTACATGTGCCAGTAGAGTTACCTTCATTTTACGAGTAAATGGGATTTTACTTGGAGGGTCAGAAAAACCCATTTACATGAACAAAGATTTCAATCTTTCTTTTTACTCAGAAATCACATCATATGGAAGTGCAGTCCTTTCATTCCATGTATTTGTGTGTTCATTTGATGCAAAATGCAACATCTATGTTTCTTTTTACTATTTTTAATGAATCACATGTGAAGTTCATTAAATTATGATGAAAATATTAGAAACAGAAGAGTAAAGACAATAGTGCAGGAATTAAATCGATCTGTTAGCCTGCCATCAACAGCAATTGCATTTTCTGTTACTGTATTTTTTGCAGCAGTGGAGTTTTAAAATCTAGTGCCAGCAAGCGTTATGCAAAGGGTTATGAGGAAGGAGTTTTAAACTCTGAAAAAATTACTGTGGTAGAAAGGTGTAATTTTTGTACACCTCAATATTTTTCCTAGCAAGGGATAAATCATGAAAGCAGAGTATGATTCACAGATTTACCCTGCATTTGGTGCATGTAAACAGAGCTTTGGAATGCAAATGTGTTTGCATAAAATTAAGATAAAGGTAATGTACACTTTAAAATGACCTGAAATTTGATTTGTGACTAGTACTACCCATTAGAATGATATTGGTCCTGATATAGTTTCCTTGAGTAAACTTGAAAATATTTTCAGAATCATAAAATTTAAAGAGCCTTTAATGTATGTAATGATATTTTAACCTTAACTAATCAACTTAATTATAATTGTATTCTAAAACAAATTTCTGGTGATTCTATCTCTAAAATTACAGACTTTGGCAAAATTCTTTTTTATCTCCTCTAATTGTTCTAACCTTTAGCTACTTCATGAAAGCCAAAATTAATTTCTGCTTAGTTCAGTTATTCTTACATAACTCCTTTATGTAACTTACTTTTGCTCCTTTCATGTCACGCTGGCCGATTGGTTAGGGCGCTGATCGTTGGTACCAGAGTTCGGGAGTTCAAATCCCACTATGGCATGGATGTTCGTAGCCGTTCAGAATCAGCTTTAAGCAGTAGGTCCCGGTCTCATTAGCCCTCGTGTGCAAAACAGTAGACCGTAGCGCTCCAAAGCAAACCAAACCTTCTTTCATGTCATAATGGGATTAACAGTAACACTCTCATTGTCTGGCTCACTGGTGCCCCAACACAATTATATAACCAAATGTTATATATTTTGGCAAGAGAGAACCAAAAATGGTTTGTCTCAATAACTTTTTTTTTTTTTTTTATTTCAAATTTTTATGTTTCTTTTCAAAGTTGACAACTGCATTCTTTCCAGCATGAAAATAATTTTTCATATTATGTGAGCCTAAAGCACACATTGCATATATATATATATATATATATATATATATATATGTGTGTGTGTGTGTGTGTGTGTGTGTGTAATATATCAAAATTATTTAACTTTAATATTTCTTCAAAAACCTCCTCTCTCCCATTTTAATTCATTTAAATATCTTTATCAGTCTCTAAATGGTTTAATCAACGGAGTATTTTCCACTTAACATTCCTTTCTGTCATAAAACTGTAAATTTTCTGTCTATACAGCAGTTTTCAAGCTGTTGGCAGAACATGGTTTCGCATTTTGCTGATATTGCATTTAATTCGCTTATTAAGTTGTTTTTTGTTGTGGGAAAATTCTTGTTGTCAGCGCTCTTGGGTGCACTTGTGTCAGAGCAGAGTGAACTCTGTGGCTTTTGGTTGTATGTTGTCCAGAAGAATGGATGTGCGTTGTTGCCGCTCTGGAATAAAGTTTAAATCAGACTTCTGCGTTCTCTTCAATATGAGGCCTGACTGCATTCTCATTACTTATAGCTGTTGAGCTTTCTCCTTGGGAAGGAGTTTTATAAAAAATGGATTACATATATATATATATATATATATATATATATATAAACAGGCTGATTAAAATAATTTTTTATATTTTACATGAAAAAACATTCAGATTACTTAAGAACAGAAATAATGTAATGCATTAAAAACAAGATTTTTTAAATGATTTTAATAAAATATTTCTAGAAAACTAGAATTCTTGTGCTGGTAAATAAATTTTACATCTGAAAGCACAAGCGAAAAGTTCAACTGTAAGATATAGAACATTTGCAATCTTTACCAGGAACTACTGCATTGTTACACATTTGATCAAACCAATCTAAAAAGTCTTGTGTTCTTCAATTTTGGTGTTAAATGCAGCAGACAAGGTTAGATTAAGAGATAAAAAAATGTTAGATATTATTTTAAATTTCAACATTACTTTTATAAAATCTTGATTTTGTGCAATGTTTTAAATATATTATTACGTTTTCAATAACATATGTTTTTAAATAGTGTACCTTTAGAAGAACATGCAATTCCCATGAGAGAAAATGAAAAGTATATGGAGGAAGGTCTTTTCCCTACCATGGAAACAGTAAATCCAACAGTTCCAGAATTCCTGTTAAAACTTAAAGAAAAAGAACAAAGGATGCAGAGAAGAAAAAGAAGGGAACAAAAGGGATATATTAAGTTATTGTTTATGAAATTTCCTAACTTGGATATGGAAGCACTACAAGCAGAATATCCAGATATAGATGTTTACGATTACAAGAAATATTTAGAAGACAGAGATAAAATCTGATGCTATTTTTTCTGTTAATTTTAATGCTGGAAAAAATAAATATGGAAGTACTTTCTTGACCTTTTTGTACAGTAAATATTATCTATAGTTTTGCTTGAATGACTATTAAAAGTATGAACAACAATTGATATACAGTTTTCAGTGTGTATTAATATTAATGATTCAAAATATTTGAAAACTACTTTAAAAAAACAAAGAATAGTCAATTTTTTTTCTGACCATTAACAGGGTTTAAAAAACCCAACCCACCTGATTGTTTTAAATCAAATTCCCCTTTTTTATTTTATTAACCCTCCTTTTTTAAAAATTTCATTAAAAATCTTTTTATTATTATTATTATTATTATTTTTTAAACCTTGACAGTTATGCTTTCAGATTTTGTATTATATTTAATGTGGGTTTTAAACAAGGTTTTCGTTTTTTTCAGCAAACTTTTAATCTTTATTTTGATATAAAAATTGTACACAAATTGATAATTTTCAATAAAATCACAGAATTAAATAATAATAGATATCTATCTCTAATATTATTGCAACTACCAGTTTATGCAACTACAGATGCAAGTCTTTGATGTTTTAAAAAAAACTCATATCATTAAAATTAATCAATATATACATCTTTCTTGTTTGAAAAATAATAAATATTTAAGCATCATTACATGCAATTTGTTATATATAAAAATTTTACAAATATCACTGAATGAAAACTGACTTTGTATTGTCTTTTAAATAGATTAGTAATACAAAAGGAACATTAAAGGCCATGAAAAATTTATATAATCTAAACTTCTGGGAGAATTTTAAATGGTGATAAATTTATTTAGCTTCAATATTAACCAAGGTGTATACAAAGAGCTAATTTTTGGAATAAAATGAAATTCAATGTACTAGTCTTATTATTTTAAATTAAATATTAAGGATACATTAAATTAAAAATATTTTTCATTATTATGGAATTGTATTTGTAGTTAATCCACATTAATCAAGTATGACAGTGTGACACTAAAGAAAGGGAGAGGAACTATATTATTTCAAGGCCTTTAATTCAGTATTAGACAGTTTTTAACATTATCATCACTCTTCCACCTCTCTCTAATCATCACTACTTGAATGTTATCTTGATAGGGCATATGCTTACTTTATCATTGTTTTCGAGCGTCCTCTGTGATTGGATTTATTAGTGCATAATGTATGCCACAATTGGTCAGGTATGTCCAGGAGAGTTTAACTCCCATCAACTTTAGCAATTCCTTTCTGGTCTGCTTTTTGAGTGTGTAGATCTTCACTCTGACCTCAAGATTGTCTCTGATACTTACCCTGTCATACATGAATTTTTGACCATTTCTGTTACAGGGCATATACTTTGAATTTACAGGGGTCAGTGGCATAGCAAAGGGGGATAGGGGAGTCATAAACCCCCAATAAGGATGTTGGTATACATATACTTTGTACTTAAGGACTACTGTACTAATTTAAAATTCAAGTTGAAATGGAGAAACTCCTCCCTGAAAATGCACTTCTGCAATAAATTTTCTTTTTTTATTGCCCTCGCAAACTGATTTTTCAAAGTAGGTGATGATCAAAGAGGTCTATCACCAGGATTCCAGATTTATTTGTGACTAAGTTTATTTCATTAAATAATATGTTAGCTGTATTAGATAAAATAAAATTATAATTTACAATTCTAGAAAATTGATCGATTGCTGGATCAACACCAAATGATTCTTGATTCTTTATATAAAATTACATTAAATAAAGGTGATTTGGAGAGTCAAATGATGAATTAAAATTCATAAAACATTTGTTTCTTTGCATGTGGAACTGCATGCAAGTTCACCTCTTTTAATAATATTGTAAGCAACATTTACTTTGGGACCTGGCATTTCAACATTCAAATAATCTCCAGTACAAATGTCAGATAAATTACCATAGCTGATGACTAGTATAGGTCAGCTTCATGAACAAAGCACAGATAGTAAAATCACAACAAATCAGGATAGGGCTGAGATGGCTTAGTGGTTAGCATATAGAACTAGAATTGCAGAGTGACAAACTTAGTTGGCACACAAAATATCTTTTACATACTCAGAGAACATAAATAAGTGATACCAGATGCCCTCTTGCTAAATGGCAGGTGGGAGAGAGATTTGGAATTAAGATAAAAAATCCTTCCAAGGATGATTTAGAGGATTCTTTAGCACAACTCCATAAATGCCTTACATCTATCATGTAAGTGTTCCACTGCAAGATATCAAATTGAGTCAGGATTGTCTCTGAACTAGCCAGCTAGGGTTCAAATTGAGTCAGCGCTGCTGACTGAATAAATAGCTTCTCTCTACTTTAGTCTTATGTCTATTTTCTCCTAATTCTAGTACCTTTCCCCAGACCTTACAGAATACAATATAGAGAGAGGTACCAAAGCCCAGTAAGGCATTATATCATGATTCATAACCTCTGGTCATTCACAAACTCATTAACTACAGGCACACATACTTCAAGACGAAAATGAATTTTCTCACCTTAATACCTAAATTTGTAAAGGGATTTTAAACAAAAGCCTTGTTTACAGGCATCTTGTAGTAATTTCTTTCTTGAAGTCTTTTTTGTTTTCTATTAGAGAAAATCTCAGATGTTGTGAATCTAACCACTGCCTATTTTACTTCAGAACAACACATCTTTTGAAAACATTACAAATTTGTTATAATGCTAACGTTTAATTTTTGCTTACAGAAGTTTTCCAGTTTTTGTTGAATCTTCAAGTATTCTTATCAAATAACATTTTCAACTGCTATTGTTTTATCAAAATATAGAATCCACAATAGTTAATTGAACCTATTCTAACAGCTGAATGGCTTAAAAATCTCCATGTCAAAATTGAAATTGTAAGACTTATTGTACCCATGACTCCAGTACTGAAGGATAAAACACCCTATCTGCCTTTGATATTTGAAAATAAGTATTCAAAATATTTGGTGTTTAATCCTTAAATTTTAAATCATATACAATATATCTACAGGGTATCTGCCAAAATAAAATTTTTCAAATCCATGACTTTCCCTGATTTAGCAGATCATTTTCCATGACTTTAAAAAGTTTTCGTTAAAAGTATATATGAATAAAACTTCTGATGTACATACAAATAAAATATATGCTTTTAGAGAAATTACAGGAATTTTATCACAAAAAACTATAAACTTCTTTATAAGTGTTAATAAACTCACATACATAAAAATAAATTGTTGTATCTACATACCTAAGTTTAATCATATAGCAATTTTTCAATCAAAATGTTTCCAATTTGAATTCAGGGTACTTTGGTATTATCCAGGTGACCATGAATAATAGACAAATATAACCCTATAATGTTTATATACAATATCCCTAGAGATAAACTTATATTTTGTGCAAAAATCTTAACTAATTTTTATTAAAAAATAATTATTATTATATTAATAAAATTTTAATCTACAATTTAAAAAAAAAAAACAGAATAATATACATTTATCCACCCATTAAGCTTTCTTGCTTTGAGTTTCCTTGGTGAACAAATTTTACTTGGCAATAGGGTCAATAGGATAATACATAAATACCAAACTCAGTAACTTCAGTCAAATGACAAGTAAAAATAGAATTAAACAATTCAATGCATTTTTTTTAATCGGTAGTTTAGCAGATCCATGACTTTCCATGACTTTTACTCATTTTGCTTGAAAAATCAAGACTTTCCATGACAAAATTAATCCATTGTCTAAATCCATGATTTTCCATGACTTTCCAGGTGTGCGGAAACCATGTATCTATTAAATAAATTTGAAAAGTGCAAAATAAAAGAAATATCTCTCCCCAAAAATTTTAAAAAAAGAGGCAAAAATAGCTAAATTAAAAAAAAAAATACTAATAAGCGAGCATATTGTTAGATTGGCAAAGGTTTTCTAAGAAATTGAAGCAAAAATTTCTAACTTGGTGTTAAACTAATTTTTAAATGAAGATTTATATGACACTAATCACTACAAATAGTTTTTTCTATGATAAATGATGTGGTATTTGCATACTTTAGTTTTTTGTTCTAAGTACTGCAAAACCTTTAAATAAAAGATTATATCCTGATCTTTTAGAAAATGATAAAGATTATAAATATTTATTACACAGATGTTCATTATCTAAAACTGCACACATATTTGAGCTCCATGATTTAGTGTTACAATTCCTCAAAAAAAGTTATTGCTAACACAAAGGCATTTGATTTTACTGCTAAAACATAAATATTTTACAGGCCATTTTGTTATGGAAGCACTATATAGGCACCAGGGTTGGCATGATTTAAATCAGTTGATTTTTTTTTAATCATTGATTTAAATCTTTTTTCACTTTTTTTAAAAGCTATATTACAAAGACAGGAGAATTGGGAATCAGTCAGCACAGTAATACCAATAAGTAAATAAGTGTAAATAGATAGCATGTGCTTTCCAAGAATTTAGGGGTTGTTATCAGAAAATATGTAGTAGGGGTAGTACAATGATTGATTATGACTGGTGGAATTCATTTTATGTAATGGGAGGTAAAGAGAATATTACAGAACTTGAAATCCAGTTTGTCTACCAAATAACAACAGCCGTGGCTTCATCTGCTGGAATGGAAAGACAGTTTTCTTCTTTTGGTATTGTTCATTCTAGCCCTTATAACCTATTAGAAGTGGATAAAGCATCAAAGCTAGTGTTTTTATTGAAACAATTAAATCCATAATTTGGTGCTTAAAAATATTGAAATTATTGTGATTTGTTTTTTTAAATAAAGTTTGCATTAAGAGAATATTTAATTTGTTCTTTAAATTTACATCTTATTTAGTTTGCACTATCCAATTACAAAATAATGGAATGTATTTAGATTAAAATTTATATATTTAATTTTAGGTAATCAGTGTGTAGAATACACTAGATAGATAAGATGTTACTTCTTATAACAAACTATTCTATGTATATTGCAAAAAACATAAAAACAATTAAAATTAGTATTCAGAAAAAATTAAAGAAATCAGATTTAAATACAAACATCTGATTTAAATCAAATCAAATCCGATTTTTTTTTCCAACCCTGATAGGCAGCCAGCCTATATTACTCCCTAAGAAAACACAAAGTAGGTGCTTGTAATTTAGAAGCAGGAACAAAGCAGAAATCCCTCAGGCTTGTCCTGCCACTTCCAGAGGTAATGTTTGGGAACTTAAAGGACATTAGACCATGAACTAACATTCACTAGATAATCTTACTGTACTGTATTTTTATGTGTCAATAAATAAATCTCTTATCACTAAGTTTTCTTTTTTCATAAATGGAATACGATGATGTTTAAATTTCTTATTTGTTTTAAT
Organism: Pardosa pseudoannulata; assembly: GCA_032207245.1. NCBI lineage: Eukaryota > Metazoa > Arthropoda > Arachnida > Araneae > Lycosidae > Pardosa > Pardosa pseudoannulata. The sequence goes on from CM063509.1 coordinate 104,950,495, forward strand.
TGATGCAGTCCATAATTTAGATTTAAGATTCTCTTGAAAATATATTTAGTAGAAATGACTAGCATTAATGGGTTAAAAATATATCCAAGAAAAGTGTTTAACAATCCTGTAATAGACAGGTGTAAACAAACACTAACATATATACAGCTCAAAAGTTAAGTTACAAGTGCTAGCTGTTAATACTAGTTTAGGTGTCCCAAATCTTTTCAAATTGCTAGTTGTTTAAATAAAAAATCTTATTTATATCAAATTTAAAATGCTTTACTGTTTTATTTAAAATTGCAAGAAAAACATAGCTGCTAATTTTAATAATTTTCTTAATAATGCCTTATTTTATTTTCATTTAAGAATATTAATTTTCAACAGCAGTAAGTTTTCCTATAATAAACAACTCCTTAAAAGTCCCAGAAAAAGATTCAGCATTTGTCAAGTTTCATCCATATAGCTTTAAACTTTTATTTTGCAAACTCAATTAAATTTTTTTTATTTGATGTAACTTATTTCTGGATGTGTTATTTTCAGTTGAAGATTCATTAGGAATATGCTGAAAAATGAACAGAAATTAAGACTTCTTTACAGCATTTGAAGACTGCTCCCTCCCCCTTTAAAAAATAAAAAAAAACTTAGTTAATCTTAAAATTTTCTAATAATTTCAGCATCAGAAACAGAACATTACTTTAAACACAATTGCTGGTCTAGCATGATGGCTTTAAGTTTTAATATTACTACCATATTTTCAGCATTATCTTTAATAGCCATATTAAAAATTTTATCTTTGAAGCAAGAATAAATTTTTTTTATACCTTCTACTAATGTTACAAACTCAGCCTACTTTTTATGTAAGACAATCCTATATTAAGTTCCATCAAAATTCCTAAGGTAATATTAGAGATGAGCTACCTACTTTCTTATACGGTTTGTTTTCTATGATTTTTAAGTACATTCCTACTATTTATTATTATTTGAGGAAATCTCCTTAAAAATGTCTATCCTGAATCACCTATTTCACCAATAGAAACCGCAAATAAAAATTTAGTTTCAGATGAAGAAATCAGGAAAAAAAATAAAATTACACTAAATTAGTATACTGTTTTTAAAAATGCAGTATATTAATTATATTAATTTTTGTTATTACAAAAAATGTAAATTTTTGAATAAAAAATTCATAAATTTTAAAATAAATTTAAAATGATATAATATAATGATTTAAATCACTGAACCATAAATTACTGAGGAATATTAATATTAAATACATTTTTAGAGCGAGTTAAAAGTTACTTGTCTACTACACAAATATTTTTTGAAAAGTTTTAAAAATCCTACTACAGAAAAGATAAAAGTTCAGTTGTTCATGATTAAAGGTTGTCTAACTTTTTTGCTATTCCTATGTTGGACTAATTATATAATGTACATTAGATATAAAGCTTTTAAGAAACACACAAATGCTACACTAAATTATTTTTTGCTCAAAATATAATTCTTTGTGTGTCACATGTCATATACAAGCATATAAAGCATTAGATGTGTATAATGTGATGTACAAAGACAGGCAAAGGGATAACTATAATTCACAAATTTAGCAACTAAAAATACTATTTTTAAAATATTAAAATGAGGAATAAAATTCTAAAAAAAATTATTTATTATAAAACACAAACATAAATATGTACAATCAAGAACTTGGAAGTATTTACATCATTCATATCATTTTTCTTTAGATGCCATATGACGCATTAATTGACTTATTAATTTTTCTATTTTCTTAACATCTTGAGTATGTTCAGTAAGATACAAGAGACACTGTAATAGAAAACATTAATATTAATGCAAACAGAAAAAAAATTAAAAAGAACAAATTTATATGAGAACTTTTTAATGGAAAAACAAAAAAAGTTTTATATCTTTAAAAAATTAACCTTATAAAAGCACAGAAGCTAAAAAATTATAAGTTATTTAGTCAATATATGAAGTGTTTCTGGGTAAGAGAAAAAAACTACATAGAGCCAGATAATTATCACAGAAACATACAACTAAAAGGAAATCCAAGAAATTTTGTTTCTGATGCTTGACTACAAAAACACTTAAATTGATAATAAAACAATAAATATATATGAGAAATAGCAATCTTAAAATAACTATGTGTTATTTTAAAATTCAGTGCAAAGTATATATAGAGGAACCCACTTAATCTTTGAGGAATATTAATATAAAATATTTTCTTTAACATGAGTTAAGAGTTAAACTTCATCTAACATAAAAATATTTTTTTAAAAACTTCATAAATCCTAATATGGAAAAGATAAAAGCTTGTGTACCATACAAAAGTTCTATTAATTTGGAAATACCAACAAATTTTCAGTACGGTTTCCTAGGTTAATAGCACTAAAATACAGATTCGTGTTGGCAGTTTCTCTTATTCTTTAGATCTTGTTCTAAAATAGCCTGCAAATTTTATTGCCCATCAAATCCCATGCTTCATACATGGTTTATAAAATGTTGATGAGGAAGACCCTTCAGTGAACAAGGATTTGGAAAGGAGAAAGTGACATTGATTCTCAATATAATGTAGAAAAGAATTAAGGAGCTTCAGAAATAGAGCAAAATGAAAAAATAAATAAATAAATAAAAAGAGCATTGCTGATTTTTTTTTCTCTTTTCTCCCTTTAAACATCTCCATAAAGGAATTTAATGGGTATAAATAAATGTTATTTTATAAGAGCTAATCAGGCCTATTGCATACAAACTTGTTATGTCCATCACAGGGTTAAAGTGAAATTTTTTTTTACACAAAAGCTTTACATCACCTTAAAGGTATAATTTCCTTTAAATGTCATTGCATGTTAGAAAATAAGTTTAAAAGAATTAATAATCTTATTTAGTCTACTATACTTCTGCAATGTCTAACTTAACAAATTTAAGACATATTTCCCTATTCATTGTACAGAATTTTTTTAAAGCTTAAAATATCAAATAGTTAAGTATTTTAAAGTGCTTTCTCCACCTTTTTATTTGAGGGGATGTGAGGGGGGTATGAGACTTTCAGGTAACTTTTATTTAACTGTATAATGAATGTGTGAGAGTGAAATTCAGAATAAATTACTATACTACTAAAACATTCAAATAAAACATACAATTACAACAATCTGATTATTCCATCTACAATTTGTACATTATACATGAAAATAAAAGCATTTTAATATATATATATATGTATACATACATGTAAACTAGCACAATTTATATCAGCTAGTCGCATAGAATTATAACCCCTATTGTTTTTAATTGACCAGACAACTGAGCAAGAAGCCTAAACAACTAGACTATTGAAATAAAGTCATGGCATATTGAAGAAAATGGCAAGTCTGTAAAAGAATTTAAACTTTATTTTAGAGCCATGAAAATCATATTGTTTCTATCAAAGGCAGGAGATAGAATGATCGTAAAATACAGGGTTAGACCCCAGAGTAAGATGAATTCTGTCAAATAAAAAGTAGCTTAGTCAGTGATATTAACAGTAAAAAGGAAGTTAGATCAGTGGAAAAGTGAGCTGAGGACAGATGGAAAATCTGGTGACTGGATAGAAAATTAGCATTTATTTTCAGAGAAATCTTTGGGAAATGATTTAAAAGAATTCAAGCCCCACACACTCCTTTTAATAAGATAATTTGTTGCTACTTAAATAGATTTGAAGGAATAAAGGAAAAAAGAATTTTTAAGAGATTTTAAGTATAATAATTTTGATATATTATGTGTGTGTGTATATATATATACATATAAAGGCAATAAACATACATTGGTAAAAGTTTAAAAGTTTTTCTACATTTTTACATTTCAAGCATTGTTTGTCCCTCTTCAAGTGACTGTGCCAATTAAACCTACATATGATTTAATCTATTTTTTAAAAAGTACAGAAGTACAAGTAGGAAAATCATTAAACTATGGAATGAATGCATTCTTCAGATTAAACAAATTAAAGCTTTATACCTATGCTTTATAATAGCTAAGAACATTAATTTTAATTCCCCCCCCTTTTTTTCTTACATAACATTAAAATACAATCAGCATCACAAGTAAAGATGAAAGATATTTGGCTTATGGTCTGGATATCTGGGCAGAAAATTTAAATATTCATTTCCAGAAATTAGTATTACAAGAATTTATTAAATTATTTTTTAAAAATAAATACAATAAGCTTAAAATGGCTGCAACAACGTAAAACTTTTAAAAGTAGTTACTTCAGTTGTATATATTTTTTAAAAAAGCAACAGATACTTTATTTTTTTGCTTTATGTCACTACTTCCTCTCCATTAAATTCCTTTTCCCCCTGCTCATTCAGATAAATTTAGCATGATTTGTAAGCTCTATAGGCCAAATGCAGCTGTTCTTAGTTAAAGACACTTGACTAATTTATTCAAAGTTAGTTGAAGTACTTTGAATCATCAGCTGCTGAAATTTCAATGCTGCAGTTAGGTAAATTTAGAATAACAAAATAAATTACAGAAGCTCAAAATAATTACATTTTAGTTGGTCCATCCTGATTTCAGCAAGATATTTAAAAAATAAAATAAGAGAGTGGTGTAGTGATCGACCATAAAAAATTTTCACAGTAAAGTTACACACTTCAGTTACATTATTAATCTGAAAGGGGGATAATGCCATAAAGACTGTTTCCCCTTTCTTAGAATTTGTTTTGGAATCTTTTGAAACTTAACTCAGAAGGTGAGAAAACCCTCTTTAATAAATGTTTGCTATTGTAGTCATGTGAACATTTAAAATGACTGTTTACGTGTAATAACATGAAAGGCTACTTTTCCAATCTTATACAAACCATACTCTTTTTCTCAATAGGGTATGGGGTGTTTAGGATTTCATGGCAATGCTACTCAGTCTTTACTTTTAGGAATTTATTTCAAATTTGGCTGTTATTAAAAAATTAAGAACTAAACATGAAAATTAATGTTTTCCTGAAATAGCACCTAAATTTAAGGAGTTTAAGTGCTGTACACTTACTCATTAGCTATAAAAAAAGACATTCTTGACGTTTTGAGGTTAATATACTGAAATAATAAATATATACAGAAACTCTGGTAGTTAAATAAAATAATAGTTTACTCTTACCGTATGATCATCAGTGATTTTAATAACCAGTTTACCCTCTGAATGTCTATATTTTAAAGAGAAGCGTGCCTGTAAATGAAAAAAAAAATTCATGTGAATATTTAAAATCAGTGTATAAATAAAACATTATAGACTGATGTAATAAAACCAATTGAAACTGTAGTCAGCGCTTTGATCGTTAGCTAAATTAGTCTTTAAATAATAACAGTGATATACTCTAACAATGATGATGACTTAGCCACATCTTAACAGATAGACATCTTAAGAAATATTTTGGATTAGAATTAAAGAAAATTAGGATAAAAAACTAAAACGCACTTTATTTTTAAATAAACTTTTAATAGATAATTTAAATTATGCATTAAAAGCTAAAAAATTAATGCATTTATTAAATAAATATTTTAACATTTTTTTGTTAAATTTCAATAAGGAATTCCCCCCCCCAGAGTCCATGATAATAAATTAACTATTTAAATATGTACTTTAAGGAAAAACTCATGAGAGGACTTCTATATTCTGTTAGTTTCTTCAGAGTCACAGAAAGGAGGTTTCTCAGGTATATATAAAGTACATTAGAAGCTTTTTACAGCAGGCCTTAAATGTTTATTTATCTCCACTAATACCAAATATCATTAGAGACAAAATCAGCTTTCATTCCATGTCGTCATAATAAAGCTGCTTATTACCCCTTACAAAAGAACCATTACGGGTTGACTGAAGTATTGAGTTCCCCCGCTAACTTGGCGATAATAGTTTAAGTAAGGTCACCTAACATTTTCTCCTGATCTCACCATGTACAAAGAATCTGTATATTATAATTTATGTTATTTGCATCCAACTTTCCTTATATCACTCTTTTCTTATATATTAAAAGTGCACAGTGCTTAAAAAGTATTAAAATTTATATATAACAAACCATTAATGGTTCACTATGATTGAGAGACAACACTGCACATTAAAAGCAGCTTTAAGGTGTCATCTTGAAAAAACAATTTCGGTCGATTCTCTTCCACTCGTCCTTCTTGGATTATGAACAACAGTGAAAAACGACTTAGGATTTTCTTCAGCAGAAATAATCTATGGCTCTCCAATATGTCTACCAGGAGAATTCTTCTCATCCCCTCCCACTATCAATTACCCTAACCTAATTCATAAGCTTCAAAACAAAGTGAGGCAAATTAAACCAGTCCCTACGACCACTCATGGCAGTAAAGCAATCCTTGTATCTGGTGTTTACAATATTTGTATGGATTACATTTGTGTTAAATATCGCCAATATTTTTGCCAAATTTGCCAAGGGGAACCCAATTCTTCAGTAGTCCCAACCATTACATATAAGTCTATGGTACATTTGGTTTAGGAAATCTTAGATCAATGGGACAGTTAAAAATTTTAAACACTTGTTAATTACTTCTAAATACCCAGTATATAACCATTTTATATTTCTTAGTAACGGAAAAGGTAAGTTTTTAAATAGAGAGATATTCGTCCCTATTTTTCATTTTTAATTACTAGAAACAAAAGTAAAACATTGCCAATAGGGTCTTCTATTAATGCTTTACTACCAAATAATATTTCTTAAAGCCATATCCCCCATTTCTTCTTATATTAATATTGAAGGAGAACACTATAAAAATAACAGAAGTTTATAATAAATGCTTCTATAATCAAGATTAATTTTTCATGTACAATGCAAAGTTAAAAAAAATTAAGCTTTCTGTACTTTGATATGTATCATATATACATCCCTCCTTATTTAACAAATATCAATTTAGTGGTTTTTCTCATTCTGTAAACATTTCTATTCTGACTCATTGATGCCAATTACCAAAATTAATACTATTAACTTCCAAATTTGAACCTAATGAAAAAAATACTGGAATTTTGGAATAACTTTAAAAAACTTTACTCTCTTCAATAATAGTTTAAATTGAAATCATTTAGGAAGGTGTGGTATGTGAAATGTACATTCATAGTGCCAAAGATGGAAACAAACTCATAAGACTTATATGGCTTTACATTAAAACAAATCAAATTCATAAAAGAAAACATTGAATTAATAACTAAAAAACAATATAAATAAGTTGCATTAGCCTCCTATTTAGGAAAAAGGTTCACAGCTCATAGAGAAATTAATTCTCTGAAGAATTTAACACTTTTCCTAAAATAGATAGTTAACTCCCAAAAGTATAAGATACTAATACAAACATAAAAGGTCATATTTATAAGTGCGAAATATGATCAGAAATAAGTTTAAAAAACATGAATAGCAATGCAAAACAAAGATTAAAAAACAGCAAAATAAAAATATATCCTCCTTTGTTTGATAAGTTATAAAATAGTCAGCTACAGGCAGCTGTTACTAATTACTTTCATGGGATCACTGATATATAGTCGTTCTGCCGCTTTGGCAAATTCTTCATATGATGAACAGTAAGGCATCTTTAAATTAACTAATTTAACCTTTTAATAATCGGAAATTTATGAAATAGATTAGGAAGCAGCAGGAAAACTGCCGCAATTCGAATTCTTATTCCACGAGACACGAGACAAATTTTATGTTGCCACTCCCAGAATGCAATGTAATCAACTTCCACATTTATTTCCGGTTGTGTGCAGCGACCTCTAGTAGACAGCTAGCGCAGGAAGGAAGCGATCCGATTTGAGCTGAAAAAAGATGAAGAGGATTTCCGATTTTAAGGGACTAGGAGCAGTTGTAGCCCGCTGAAAATCATTGTTGTTTCTATCCTTATGTTCCGCTCTACGTTATCCTAAAGCAGCAAGAATGAAGTATGTATTATTTTTAATTTGTTCCAAAATTAATTTGTGGGCTTCCCCATTAAGGGTTGGGTCATATTATCACATACTGAATATTATCAAATGAGAGCAATTTTATGAATTTTGTAAATAAAACTATCATTTTGCACAAAATGAAGTAATTTTTCCCTTTTTCCAGTAGTTTCAACTTTATTAATAGCCCACCATAGATAGTCACATTTATATTTTCGATCGTATGTTTACCAATTTTTGATGTTTTAAATGGATGTTTACAGAAGGTTGGAGTCATACCTAACAGGGACATAGCTACATTGCTGTTGGTTACGGTGACATGCGATTCGCTTTTCTGAAATAGAAAATGAGTCAGGGAGTTATAGCAGCGGTAGGGAAAGGCAATTGTTTTGCATCGGTGCATCGACGGCTTTTTTTGTCATAACTTTCATAATATTGAATGATTTGTATGCAGGTTTCCACGCTCAAGTTTTTAAATTTTTTGCTGTTAACATAATATTGTGTTTCAAACTTTGTTGTTATTTGTCGGAAGTAGAAATAATTTTTTGAAATAATTATTAATTAAAAAATAATTTAACAAAAGAAAAATTATGAGCAACAAAGTATATATTGAATTTATTTCTCATTACCATTAATACAGTAATTAAGATGTTTTTTCATTCAGGTAAAATCTACCGCGATATATTTAATGCCCCAAAATTTTCTGTTTATACTTTACTGCTCAGGAACAAAATAGAAAGCTCACATTAATTTAATTATAATTTAAATTTTATTGCAATTTATTATTAAATTCATATTTTAATTTTTATTTACTAGCATTTAACCTAGTTTATATTACTTAAATTATTTTGATTATAAGCATACAATTTTTAAAATTTTTCACAAACAATATATAATTTACAAAGGTTTATTATAAAATAATATTTAGAACATCATGCGAAAACAATTCAATTTTTTTAAAGATACTCAAACTGTTAAAAACTCTTAAAATGTTCAGGATTTTTAAAAATGAATACGCACACATATATTTCTTAGCTGGTATCTCATCTCGATTACTTAAAATAAAGTGCTCTTATTAATATTAAATTGTGATATTTGATTGTGTAGTATTTATAGAATGTAGGAAGTACCCAATTATGATAGTTATGAAGTACTAGTACTAATAAGAAGTAAACAAATTTTACATTGTTTGTAAACTAAGTTCATAGAATTACAAATCAATGAATTTGGGAAATAAACTTTTGTAGGCCAAATTTGTATTGCATTACTAGCAACAAAGATAAAGTAATGTAATTATTTATTTAAGTATTTATAGCTTTTAGAACTACAGTATTTTGTAAATTGTTTAATGTTTTAAATTCACTTTTGACAGTGTAGAATGTAACAGCTGAAAAAAAAAATTATTCTTTATATAGTTCAAATTAATGAACCATTTTAATTTAAAATTTATTGATAATAAATAAAAATATTTTCATTATTAAAAATATGTATTTTCATGTATTTATAATATATAATGTAAATTTCAACATTCAAAAGGAATAATGATTTGAATTTATCCTTTTTATATTAATATATGTTTATGCACTCTGTTTTCACCTTTAAATGTCTGATACTTTACACGATAATACGCTTGTAAACATTTTATCATTAAACTAATTTTTTTTAATTCAGTTTCAGCATTCTATAGATATATTTAAAAAATAAGCAAAAACTTGTTTTTTTCTCTTCCTTATAGTTTAATTGATATAACTACTTTACTGTATAACAATTTGAATTTTCTGCAATATTCAGAGAAGAGCCTTTAATCACTAGTGGGAATTTTTCTTTTAGATTATACTTGTTAAACTCTGAGTAAGGATTTTAGTATTGAGGAATTTTCAAAATTGTGTTTACTATTACAAGCATTTAAATGTTTTATATATTTTAAGATTAACACTTTGCTGGAAAAGATATTTTGTAAGCTTAAAGATAAACAGATTTTTCAAAGTAAATTAATTTTAATTGTTTAAATGTCAGTAAAATTATTTTTTAATATCAACAAAATTATGTCTAATATTAATAAAATTGAGGAATACTTGTGTTTATTCTCTATTTTTAAAGTAATTATCTGGTTATTTAAATTGCTTATAGATATATATTAAAATTCCTTAACAGAATTCTTTGTAAAAAAAATTTCTTACTAGTACTAACAATAAAAACAATTTTGATACTCTATGTTATGGATACTTGAGATTATCCATCGAAAGGGAAAGAGATCTTTTCACCTTGCATTTTAAATTTTTTTATTTATCAGCTATTATTTTCTTAGTTATACTTTTAACTTAATATTCAATATATTTAAATCTTTAACATATATAATTAAGATAAACTTGCTTTAGAAGGTCTAATTTCCATTGCATATCTATTTTATCAGTATTCTTCCACCTAAGAAATATCTTTCTTTTTTTAAGTATTGTATTTACCTCCGTACAAATCGGAGAATTAAAATTTAACCATACATTATCAGGGTAAGCATAACAATCAAGTTAAATTTTTCTTTTAAATTATTTTTCTTTGGTAAGATTAATGCTAAAACTAAATTATATTTACATTTATATGGCAGTAGAAATAAAATGCTCCGTGCTAAATGCTTTTCGATTCATTTTTTGTAGGCATTTTTATGCATATACATTTGTGTAAAGTAATAAATTTTCTCTCAAATAGTTATTTAATTTAGTAGTTTTATTTTAAAATACTGTTAATTATTGTTAAATTTGAGGAAAGGTTAAATTTTTGGTTACTTTATGTTAGTTTTATTTACTTCAGAAATTAATAGTTATTTGCCATTTGTATTTAGTACTGATAGGAAAAAAAATGGTGTAAATAATTATTAAAGCATCTTTCTTTACATGTTATATATGTGTTTACATACATATACATGTATAATCTCAGTTTTAAACTTAATATATTTCTAAAATTAAATATAATAAATTATCTAAATGAGTAATTATTTGCAATATATACATGTATAACAATTATTGATTTCTTAAGTTTAAATATATTTTAGAACTTTAATCAGCTTTCCGGATGAAAATTGAAAGATTATTCTGTATGTTTGTAAAAATTTCTATTTTAGATACTTTAATAAAAGTACTTTGTTTTTAATATTTTAGGAGTCTAATTAGATGTTAAATAAGCCATTTAAAAGAGAAAGTTAATTTCTTATAATTCCTATTCTAACGATGAAATATGATTTGTTGGAGTTTTTATTACAAGTGTTCAAAATGATATTAAACAAGACATTTTAAAGAAAAATTTAATTTATTCTAACATTAAAAATTTAATTGTGCTGGATTTTTATTAGAAATGCATGGAGAATAATAGAAACACGTTTTCTGAAATATGAGTACTTTTGTATTGTGAAAAAATATTTAAGTGTTGTATTTCTGTTGGAGGGGGGAGGACTTTAATTGAATTGTTAATTACAATTTTTGAGTTTGAATTGGTTATTAAGTTCATTTAAAACTGGTAGAAAGTATGATCATGAACTTATGGAATAAACTTAAAAGTTGTCCGAGTCAATTCTTATTCCATATTGTTTTCGTAGGCCAAGCACACAAACATCCAAGTTCCTTCTCCTGTAGAAATTTGTTTTATTTGCTTATTGTTTGTATAGTCTTCGTTGGTGCTATGCATTTACTATTGTATAGAATATAATACATATTACTGAATAGGTGTTTTCTTTTTAGATTTGTATTTTTTAAAGTTGTATCTAAATTTTCAATTATAGTCCTTTTTTAGAGTTGAAAATCTTAATTGCCGCTTTTTTTTTTTAATTTATTAAAACCATTATTTATTTCATCAGTTTTTGTTAAATATAAAATCAAAAGCAATATGATTAAATTACAAAACTATGTTAAAGTTAAGCGGTTACTTCGTAGCTACAATCAAGCTACTTCGGTTTGACGTCAAATGTAAGGCTTAGTTGCCGGAGCTTTGTTTTGGTTTGGAGCGTTGCTGTAACCCTTGTGCTGAAAAAAGAAGAAAAAAAATTGAGTAATTGGAGCAGAAATAACTCTTAATATGCTTTCGTTTTATATTATTACTATATTCTTATGTACGTATAAAAAAGTTTATCATGTTTAAATAAAAAGCAGCAAATAAAGGCGAGTTTAAAAATATAATAAACATTTCATATTTAAATTAAAGGTTTTTGTTCCACAGATTTATAAGTTTTTTTTTTCTCCGATTGCTCTTTTTTTAAATGTTATGGAGGGTTCTAATTAATATAACCTAGAGTTTCCTGAGTTTGAAAAGTTCGATTTCAGAAGGAAAATTCACAAGACTCGAATATATTAAATAACTTCCTTACATAAATTAGTATATACATGCATCTCTTGAAATTTTAACCATTTCTTGAAAAAAATCTTTGGGGAAGTAAATTTTATTTTTCTTGCAGGAGTGAGCGAACAATGAACTGAATCAGAAAATAGCTCCGTATAAAAAGATAATTTAAAAAACTATATTTCAGAATAAAGCCAAGTTAGTGTGCGTGCGCAACTTCATTCAATGACTGAGTTTTACTAGTGGAGGTTTTTCCTTCAATCGGATAAGCAAAGGATGAGTCTGATACCATTGTTTGTAAGCTTAAGATGGACATTAAAGAATGAGATAATTTCCAGTGATAACACAATTGAGGATAAACTGTTGTGACTGCTATCTATGTCTTCAACTATGCATTATTTCACAAACTTATATAATTGAACATTATTTTAAGTCTAGTTTCGTAATTTAGCTCGTTTTTATATATTATATTAGTCCATATTTATAAGATTTTGAATTAACTATTTAAAAATATTTTTGAAATTAAAAAAAAAATATTATACTGTTAGATTGGTGAAGCACGTTTGAGATCTCATTCCGCTCTTGTTTAAATAAATGCATTAGTTATTGTAGAAACTGAGGTTGTGTTACAGATAAAACAAACAGTATGAGACAAAAATTGTAATATAAAAGTATATATGTAGACAGCGAAACAGTTTTCTTTTTTAGTTTATCTTCTGTTAATAAAAAATCCTTATGTAATAGTTGATGCAAACGTTCCGTAATGTAGCCTTAACAGCTGTCTGCTTTTTATTTGTAATTCACAGTTTTCATGAATTACTTTACAGTTAGTCAATGGATTTAGTCTCTCTTCCAAATAAAATAAATACTGCGGAAAATGTCAAACTTATTAAGTAGTTTATTCATATATAGGAAAAGGAATTAATATTAAGTAGAAATGTATTATCTCCTTAATTGGAAATAAAGCAAATGATCGAAAATTTTTCGAAAGATGTTTTGTAACCCAATTTGGAAAGGTGCATTGTAATCCTAGACTAAATGCAGAAATAAATATCGTTTGAAAAAAAAATTTTTTTTTAAGATAACTCAATTTTAATGGGTTGATTTTCCAGAATATGATTATATAAATGTAGGTTTTGTGCATGATATATTTCTTTGATATATTTTACGTGCTACGGATTATAAGTGCTACGGAATTATATATAAGTGCTTTATGTACTTTATATATGTATAAGTATTTTCGGGAGTGAATAAATCAACATCCAGTTATTTCATGTCTTTTTTTGTAACTCTTAATACTAATAAGAACCAAAGAATTTTAACTCGAATCCCTTGACCCATAGCCGAACGATGGCCGAATGGTTAGGGTGCTGGCCTTCGGAACCGGAGTTCGTGGGTTCGAATCTCACTGGGGCATGGATGTTCGTAGTCGTTCGGAATCGGCTTTAAGCTGTAGGTCCCGGTCTCATTAGCCATCGTGTTGCAAAAAGTAGACCGTAGCACTCCCAAAAATCCCCAAAAAATAAAACCAAACCTTGACCCATACTCTAAAAACTGAATGAATTTCATGTCCTCTACAATATAGACGAGAATTTTCTGAGAACTAATTAGTGTAAAGCTAATAACATTTCTATCTGATTTAGTTTGGAGTGATAGATCAACTTTTGGCTGCAGTAAGACGGGGCCCTACTACTTAAAGTCAATTTCAAACGGTTATGGAATCTCATGTTAGAGGGATTCAACCCTGTGGACTCCGGTGTCAAAAGTTTTCGTCCTACTAATTTGGCCATCGCATGGTTTAGTGTTGTTAGCATTCATACAGTAACAGGACCGTATGACAGTTAGGCCATCCAGGTTAGTCCCTTCTGTGGGTAATGTTAGTAGCACTGTTGTATGGCCAAGTGGTCAACATGCCTTGCTAGAATTTCAGGATGCCGCATTCTAGCCTCACAGGTTTACGAATCAGTACGAATCTTTTTGTATACCCCGAAAACGTGCAGATTAAATCTGTACGTAATGATGCTCCATCGCTGGCAGGTCGGCAGCTCCCCCTTTTATGACTTTTATTTTGCTATCAAGGGCCTATTGTTTTTAACCTAAATGTAAATCTATCTTTATTATATTGTTTGCTCATATTATGTAAAACCCATTTCCTGATGCTCACCCTGCTAGAGACAAAACACTCTCACGATGGGGGATACAGCTCTATAGCTAAGGCGCCCCGATTAAACTTCTACTCGACGCAGGTCGGCAGATGGAAGAGTAGTAGTTAGAGTTGTGAGCAGTGGAAAAAACCGGGTTTTTTTTTGGGAGGGATTTTTGAAAATTTCCAAAACATGGGAATTTTGAAGTATTTTGTTTACTTTTATCTTAATCGCACAAGACAAGGAAGCCAAGCAGCCAAAAAAAAAAAAAAAAAAAATTGAATAATTAGGATTAACTAACTATATTTGGCAAGGTATCATGTTTAGCATGAAAGTATGAGTATATTTTTCTTTTGAGAAATATCCAATATTTTTATTATTACATAAATATTAGGCAATAATCTGTAGTGTCACAAAACCCATAAATCATTATTTTTCTTGGATAACATCCCCCCCTCTCTCTGTATATATATATATATATATATATATATATATATATATATATGTATGTATATATATATAAAATAATAATTGGACACAAAATTCAACAGTGTCATTTGATTACACCTTTAAATTGATACATGCGTTACAAAAAATAATAAACTGTTATTTTAAAATTAATGGTTTATTTTTATATTATAAAAGGAATGGAAAAAGTTTAACATAAAGTAATTTACATAATAAATAATGATCAAAATAATGTATATAATTATATTAGCAATTAAAATTGAAGCAACCAGTTATGTGTTTAATAAGACTAACAGGGTAACTATTTACATAAGTACTACTAAAAAATCATTTAAATGGCCATTGCTATTATTTCTTGAATATATATATATATATATATATATATATATATATATATATATATATTGCCAAAAGTTAAAAAAAAAACCTCTTATAAAAACAATATGCTAGTTCTTAAATAGCCACTGTTGAAAAAATAAATGTAAACATTGCTAAAATAATTACTTCCCAAAATTCCGGGTTTATTCCCACCTCTTCAAAATTCCAGGTTTTTTACATCTCTAGTAGTAGTGTGGAGTCAGGAGCAAAGCCTCCCTTCTTGTTCCTGGGAATGATCAAAATTGAAGGGAAGTTCGAGCTTGGCATTATAAATGCCATACAGCTCTGTTATACATATATATAAGGGTATCGAGTGAAATAAAGATGCAGCAGTACTTGGAAATAACACTTTTCCCGATATATTTTCTTTCTAATTTAGTTTTGAATCCTCTGTTGCTATAAGTGGTTTCTTTGTCAAATTGGACTTATGGTTTCAATTTGTAGAAACGAAGCTTGTTCAATCTCTCACTTTCATTCTCTTCTATCTTTTTCTCTCACGCGTATACCTCTATTTTTTAACTCTATTTTTTAAGCTAGCAAAAAAATAGAATAATTAAAGCTTCGTTAAAATCCGAGACATTTTGTGTAGTCAGTGGCGGCGCCAACAAAAAAATTTGTACCATTTGAGCGAAATGGTGGTTGGGGGGGGATTCCCAATTGGTACGATTTGACTCTAGTATTAAAAGGAGAGAGAGGGAGGGAGCGAAAGGAATTTACTGATAACGTAAGTTCCTGCATTTTCAGCCAAACCAGGTATACTACTGATAAGAGAAGAAAAATGTTTGTAGAATTTATCACAGTTGTGTATTGATTTATAAAAATTGTTGCACCTAAGTTTCCAATTTTTATATAGCATGGATGTATTAGACATTGTCGAAGCTTCGAAAGGAAAACCAATGGCTCTTTAAGTCTATCGGCACAGAATTCGCCATGTTGGCAGTGGAAATTTATTACGTGGTTCTGCATTAACGAAATAAAAAAAGGTTTCAAAATTAATTTTTGTTTTTAATCAATCTGCTTGAAACTATATTTTATAAGTAGTAATTTTTGTATGCCTAATTAGTTTTAATATTAATGTAAAGCATAAATTATTAAAAAATAAGATGTTCAAGTATTGCTCTATTAAAATGTGCTTTATGAACATTCCTTTGACATCTATGCACAGTGAGGTTGTTTATATTTAAAAGATACTTTTTTAATCTAGAAACAAAACTGAAATGTTATCGTCTGAATTCATTCAAAATATATTGATAAGACAATCAAGTAAAAAAGAAACCCATTTTCCATACGAAAGAAAAAAAAAAGAATGGGATGGGGGCTTATATTCTCAAAGTGCTTGTGGAATTTCCGGATATATTATTAGTGACGTTGATTTTCATGTATTAAATGTGCAAAAATATGGTAGAACGTATTTCGCCCATAACTTTGCTGGAGTTATCTGCCGCGTTTCCTGTTGCGGTCGAAAATAAATCCATAAATAGCAACCTGTCGCTATCGTAACGGTACTACTTTTAAGTTCGACATCGATTCTATTGTGTTTGATAACGGGTAGGTTATCAGGTCCTTGAGAAAGCGATCTTGTAAATCTTATAAATAAATACCACGGAGTTTGGAGTGCGTCAGAGAAAAACTTCAAAAGATATATCTCTGATTTCCTCATTTTTATGTGAAGTTGAAGTTGAGTGATATTGTAAGACGCGATAAATTAAATACATAATTATTCTTTGCTGCCATTTCTGGGATTATTTTTTTTTTCCTTTCTTTCTCCTTTCCCTCGCTCAAAGATTTTGAAATCGAACTATTTTTCAGTACTTTATTTGTAGTGTTTCAAACAGGGCTTCGAACCGGAACTGAACCGAAAACCGGAAAAAACCGTTATTTTGGTCGGAACGAAAACCGGAACTGAACCGAAAAAAATATCGGTTTATTTTGGTTCGCTATATCTTTCAGTCATTTTGTTACTGTTACCAACTTATCAATATTTTCTAATTTAACGTCAACTTTATAATTATCATTACATGTATACTGCTTCTCGATTTCCTATTTTGATATTCACTAGTATTTTTCTGTTTCAGTTTCGCATGAAA
This sequence comes from Pardosa pseudoannulata, assembly GCA_032207245.1. NCBI lineage: Eukaryota > Metazoa > Arthropoda > Arachnida > Araneae > Lycosidae > Pardosa > Pardosa pseudoannulata. The sequence continues at coordinate 104,967,804 of CM063509.1, forward strand.
CTACTTGTAGAAGACATATTTAATTCAGTTGATTAAACTAGTAGTATAGATGATTTTTTAAGAAAAATATCGAGTTATATTTTATTTTTCACATCTCAGCATGCGATCATCCACGGATGTTTGTATAGACTGTTTAGATCAGGGAGGAGTAAATAGACAGGAGAGGCCCTAAGTGACGTATCTATCAAATCTTCTGCGCATCAAATGGGTGTTTGGTAATGGCGGCGATTCAAATGTTTCGTAATAGTAGTATTTCATTAGGCCTGCTGTTTGTATCAATTCACATAGTGTACCAATTAAAAAAAGAATAAAATCTTCTAAATTTTGATAGAATTACATTTTTTGTTTATGATAGAATTATATTTTTAGTACAAATAAGAATATACATAAAATGAAATTATTCATTTGGAACTGAAACGAAAACAGTTATTTTTGGCGGAGCGAAAACCGGAACTGAACCGAAAACCGTTATTTTTGGCGGAGCGAAAACCGGAACTGAACCGATATTAATTTTTTAGTTGAACCGGAACGAAAACCGGAACAAAAAAAATTACGGTTCGAAGCCCTGGTTTCAAAAGCTAACATTTTAATCCTTACCTTTAGTTTTTGAAGTCGAAAGATCCTTTTTTTTTTCATTTATATTGAAAAAATATTTTTTATAAAAAGTTTCTGTTATTTTATGCCAAAACACTAGTAAAAGTAACGTTTTTTGTTAATTTAGAAAGTGTTTTTTAATAGATGAAGGTAAAAATTAAAATCCTAAATGGGACTTAAAAGGTTTGTAGAAGAAATTTTTTCTCAAATTATGCATGTATGTGTATGAATTAAAAAATTAGGGGCTCTTACGCTTCTTCAAAACTCCTTTATTAAGGAACTTTTTTTTTTGTAGAACACTTTAAACCTCTGATTTTTGGCACTATCTCCTTCAAAACTGAGGTTTAATTTAGAGATATCCAGTTGGGGTCTAGGATTTAAAAATTAGCCGGATACTGTGTAGTCACCGGATATCCGTTTCATTCCTAGTTTCAATTTACGGATCGATTATTTACAGTTTGTTTATTTAGCTGTTTACTTTTCAGACTTAATTTAAATTGCTAAAAATAAATTGTAAAATAGATTGTAATGGCTCAAAGGCTCGGAACAAGTATTTCCGAAACTGCACGACTCGTGGGTTGTTCGCGATCTACAGTTAGTACTTATGCAAAGTGGATGAATGACGGTGAAACCAACAGTAAACGACATGGTGTTAAACGGCCACACGCTATTAAAAAATAAATAAATAAATAAAAGGTCGTCGGAGACTGTCTCGCATGGTGAAGCAAAACCGGAGGTAGACAGTGGCTCAGCTGACAACCCAATACAATGCAGGGCTAAGTATAATAGTATCGGAGCACACTGTTGGATATGGGGCTACGCAGCAAACCTTGTAGCAAAGCAAGTAGCCTTGTTAAAAAAGAAAAATCCTGATATAGCATTTTGAACTTCTCAAAAGTAGTTCTGAAAGGTATTTTCTCTTGCAGAACTTCTGCTGTTTTATTTCTAAAATTGAGCATGAACCCTGAATATGTCATTTTTAAGCTAACTTGCATTAGGAAATTTGTGTAACGGAAGTAATTGTTTTTAAAAAAAGGAAAAAGTAGTATATATTTTTATACCGTTGTCTGTCATAAGTTCATTTGTTTTTAATGGCATACATAGGGGGTCGTCAGACTTAAGAGAGCAGAGCCAATTTGCAGTGAAATAAAATAACGAAGCTATCAAAGAGCAATTCATATATGTTAATTGCTATTAATGCAGTATATAGAGGCAACAGTTTGTAGAGCGGCTAAAGTCCATACAAATATCCATATGTGGTTCCCGAGCCACGTCGGCAGACCTCCTTACATAATCGATTAAAACCTTCTTTTCTATTAAGAGTATAGAAAAAACATCTAGAGTCCTGTCCCACACTGAAGCGCATACTGAAAAGTTATATATATGTAAAATATCAAAATTATTTAACTTTAATATTTCCTTAAAAACCTCCTCCTATTCTAATTCCTTTAAATCTTTTTCCCAGCCTCTAAATAGTTTAATCAAAGCCGTGTTTTGCACTTAACATTTTTCCCAAAGCTTTCTATCATAAAAATGTAAACTTTCTGTCTATTCAGTATGTTTCCCAGCTGTCGCCGGCAAATGGCTCTGCGTTTTTCTTGATCTTGCACTTAATTCGCTGAGTGTTTTTTTATCGTGGGAAAATTCTTTCTGCCTTTGCTCTTGGGTGCAAAACTGTTCGAGCAGTATCAGTAGCCACTATTCGAACCTGTGCGGGGAAACTCCAATGTATTTTGAATCCTGTAGACTAAAATGTAAACCATTAATTATAAAACTCCTTGAGAATGAGAAACTTCAACAGCTAGCAGTAATAAAAATGCAGTCGGGCATCATATTGAAGAGAACGGCAGAAATCTAATTGAAACATTATTCCAAAGCTGCTACAACAAACATCTATTCTACTTCAAAACAGACAAAGGACAAGCCACAAAAAATACTTTGTTCGAACAGAGGTGCACCCAAGAGCAAAAAAAGAATTTTCACACGGTAAAGAAAAACTACTCTGCGAATTAAGTGCAAGATCAGGAAAAACGGAGCTATTTGCCGGTGACAGCAGGGAAACGTGCTGAATAGACAGAAGGTTTACATTTTCAGGATAGAAATTTTTAGGAAGAATTTTAAATGGAAAACACTCCTTTGATTAAACTATTTAGTGGATGGGAAAAAGATTTAAAGGAATTAGAATAAGAGAGAGAAGGTTTTTAAGGAATTATTATAGTTAAATAATTTTGATATATTACATAGATATATGTGTATATATATACACACACATACACGTTCATAGAGATTTAAAAAAAACGAAGAGTAGAATAAAAAAATTAAAAAATTAACTGGATGTCATATAATAGTGAAAAAAGATGAAAATGGTTACTATGTGTGCCTGTACCGCTGGAGATTTTAAACTCCAGTATGGGCTTAAAACATTTTTATGTGACTGCAACCATCACCCTCACATAATAAATGTTATACAAACCAAACTGATTTATAGTATAGAAAAATTTACCACATAGCAAAGGAGAGCACCAACGAAAGAATGAAACAAAATTGATCTACAGCAACAGCTATACCAACATAGAAAACAATTCACGCTATATATATATATATATATATATATATATATATATATCTGTACTATATCAAAATTATTTAACTTTGTTTCCTTAAAAACCTCCTCTCTCCCATTCTAATTTTTTAAAATCTTTTTCCCAGCCTCTAAACGTCTTAATCAAAGTAGAGTTCTCGACTGAAAATTCTTTCGATCCATTTCCCAAAGCTTTCTTTCGTATAGATATAAATTTTTTGTCTATTTAACACGTTTCCCAGCTGTCGCCGGCAAATGGCTCCGCTTTTTTCCTGATCTTACACTTAAATCGCTGAGTAAGTGGGAAAATTCTTTCTGTCTTCGCTCTTGGGTGCACCTGTGTTCGAGAATAGATAAGATTCAAATTAAGACTAAAATTAAAATTTTAAGATTGTAGAAGGACGAGACCCTTATTTCAAAAGACGTTTAGAATTAATTTAGTCATTTTTTTTTTAGGAACCATTTTTATTTCCTTTCAAAGTTCCACATCACAGAACACAAAACAACAAAGAGAACAAAACACACTCTCATAGACCACTGACGTTATATTAGAACACACTCGATGGCTTTCTAGCGCCACCTATCGTAAAAAAAGGAGAGGGGTATAATTGTACCCGCTACAAGATTAAGAAAAGACACAAATTCTTTTCTTTTGTCTGTCGTTGACTAGTAAAGACGTCCGTTTTAGCAGCTGTAAAATAAAGTTTTAGTTAGACTTGTGCCGGTCTCTTCAATGTGGCTAGATTGCATCGTTCGTTATCACAATTAGCCGATATAGCTGTTTAGGATTCTCTTTGCCTAGTAGCCCGGGCAAGTAAAAACAATAGGGGCTATATAATTATGGTGACTAGAGAAAATAATTTTTACACACACACATATATATAAATATATAGATAGATAGATAGATAGATAGATAGATACACACACACTAAGATTTACTTTTTTTCATACTTTGTGTACCGACATTATTCTTGATAGAAAGGTTTTAAATAGTGCTGCCAAATATTCCCTGCTATAGATTATTCATTCGCAGAACTCAGAGGTTTTGAAATGTTTTAATGATCCTGTCTACTTTTAGTATAAAAATATGTACTCTTGCTCCTCTACGAAAATGTTTCATTTTTGTACACAGGAAATAACATTTATTCCAAATGACAGTGTCTATTTATTGAGCTACACTGTTGCCGTTTATTCATAATAATAGCTTAAAATCAATTTTAAAAAATTGTAAAAGCCTCCTGTGACTCAATCATTACTTGTATTTAAGGAATATCTGATTTCTTTTTTTCTGTACAGTTGATATAAAATCCCTCTTTCACAGAGGTAGGTGGTGGGAAATGGTAAAAGTACCTCCATAGTCTATTTTGATGAGGCAGATGATTTCAAAACTACGTAGAGTAGAACCTAATTGCAAATTTAAATTCGTAATTCATATTTATTCATAACATAGATGTAGATTCATTTTCATATGCGGTTAGAGTTAGATGCTGGTTTCCATCAATCATTTAAAATTTTTTCTCAAACTCCCAAAAATGCTCTCCAGCACTCCAGTTGGGAATCGCTAGCGTAATTAACTATTAAGGAAAAAATGTAATACTGCAATTTGAAAGATGTAAATTTTATGAATTCAGGAATTTATTTGTTTGTGTGTGCCGTATGTAACGAGAATTATTAACTAAATAATAATTTTAAAACCTAAAAACTAAATTAAATTTTCGACATGAGTTATTCCAGTGAGTAATCAAATATCAGTGCTCCGTTACTCAATAGATGGCGCTAAACTTCTTTTGAATCACCAGTTGTAAAATTCAGCTCGATATATTAATTTTGGAAGCATGATTATAAAATCTGGAAAAATCTTCTTCCCTCCATTTTTAACAATTTTTTAAGTATACCGTAAGTCAGAGTAAATAACTAAGTATCACATTTAAGAACTCAGTGTTTAAACTTATTTTGAGTCAAATCGTTCTACAGTTTAAAACTGTGTTTATTTAAAACTGAATAAAGTCTGATAAAAATTAAATTCTTTAGAATATACGGGGAATTACTCTTCCATTTTTTAATCTTATGTAACGAAATTTTGTGTACTGTTACTGTTTTTGGACGTTATTTTTATAACGAATTTTACACTAAATCATAAACATTCTTTTATAATTAATATTATTATCAGGCTGCTATTTATTATATTGCTAACAATTGACAACTATCCGTATTTTATTTGTATTAGTGATCATCAGTTTTGGTTAAAAATAAAGAAAAATCATTTTTTTAATAATTTAGACATAAACCGTTCTGCTACAACTTTCGTACTTCTATTACGGATTTTAAATAGGAAATTGTGTTAGTTAATTTATTAGAAAATAACCTATAAAATCGTTTTTAAAACTCACTATTTCGTTCTATTGTTCCCAGCAATATCTGTTGTATTGCAACTTTTCGTTACATTGCGTTCAGATTGCAATTGTGGAGGGTGGTACAAAGATTTATCGCTACTCGCTTTTGTTTTTCCTGTTAAATTGCTTGGGGTTGGCAGCGAGTGTCGGTAACCTGAATCCTAAACACAAAATGTCAACATTCTACGTCTAATCCTTTTTCGAGTTATGCGAAATAAGTACATGTGCGTACAAACCTCACGACGAAACCAGTTAAAATATACTGATTGGATAATCAAAATGGATGTTTACAATTTTAAAGTTGACTTGAAATAATTTAATAGAAAATTATACTAGGGAAGCGATCAAATCGATTCAGTGTAATAATTTATGAAATGTCACGACAAAACATAGAACTATTTTACATCATTAGACTTAATGATATTTTAAAATATAATTGCATAATAATATTACAAACATCGTTAAAATACCATTTTCTGGCACACTTTATTTTGGTAAATATTTTCTTTATATGGTAGCGTTAATATAATTAATGATGCAGCTTGGATAAAATTTAAGTATTTAACCTGCTCCTCGAAATTTAATTTAAAGTAACGTTTCCTTTATTTTCATTAATGCATAATTTCCCTTTTTAAAAACTATTTTTCCACATTTACTTAATTATTCAAATTTACGTATTTTATTTTTCCTGTAAAAGTCGCCATTTTCTTCTGTTAAAAGATGTTTAGCACTGTTTAATGAAATTAAATTCATTAGTTTATACTAAATCAATATAAATTAATGAATTTAATTCATTTAGTTTGCAGTCAGTTTACCGAATTACATTTTTACAAAAAATTTTATCATTATTTTGCTTGTGTTTAATTTATGTCGAAGGTCCTCAGTCTATATTTAAAGGCCCCTCCACACTATGGTCCACTGCAAGCCATGACGGACTATGGCTTCGAAAGCGGTTTTTCTCCAAAGATCAAAGTCTGCCAGATGCACAATTAAAGGGCGCAGTAGACCCTATGGACGAATCCACGCTCTCCTCTCATTTAGTGGCCCAGTATGTGGATGCAACCCGTAAACCATCGTTCAAGATCACCATCAGGAAGTGGTGAATAGTTGGCCATTGTGTGGAGGCTGTATTAGACTTTCAAATGGAAGTACACATACATGCAAAAGATTTTATGTGTAGAGATAATGCCACATGTATAAAATGAAATGATAATTGCATGGATTACCATTGTAACAAATAAGGATAACATTCATTAACACTAAACATACCATATAACGGGTCAAATGACCCATAAGGTTTATGTAAAAAATGCGATGGGAAATGAATTAAAAATTCTTATTCTTTGTGTTTGCAATACATAAAAATTGACAATATACAATTTTGTTAAATTATAATAAAGCTTATTTGTCTATTCCCTTCCAATTTTCATATTTCATACATTTATAATCAGAAAAATAAAGTCCGGTCATTTGACCCGCTATGGTAGAAATAGGTATGTATTAAGTGTTGGTATGTTTAGTGTTAAGAATGATACTATTATTTAAGTTTTTATTTACGCTAGCAGAAGTCTTCAACTGGGTTCCGTGGATTTGATCATATTTGCTTAGTCAAAACTCCAAAGTTTTAGTAAAATGTAATATTTTTTTTTTGTGTGTGTGTGTGTTGAAAAAGAAAAATTATCTGGAATTTAAAATCTTGTTCAAGACTGTGACACTTCAGAACTCCTAATGAAAGAAAGATAATAAAAAAATTAATACAATAGAACCTCTTTTTAACGACCCCACGATACAACAACCCCTTCTTTAGAACGACCATCTTAAAAAATCCCAATTATTTTACCATAGGAATAATGTTAATTTTGAATCATTACAACGACCCCAAGCGTATTATTTTTCGTTAGAGCGACCGCCAATTTTAGACTTCAGTAGTCATGAGCAAGTGGGCTATTTCAAATTATTGTACTGTGGTGCAACTTCAAGAAACCTGTACTCCTCTCTTTGTGTCTGCTTAAAGGGACCCTTTCGTCACGCACGACATTGATGTCCTAGGTAGATGACATTCCAGACACTAATGAAATGACCCATATCCTCAGTGTCAAATTACCAGATCTTCAATTATCTTTTGATGAGTTTGTTGCAGTAGACGAAACTTTACAGTGCTGCGAAGAAAATTTGAATGAGGATGATTTTATTGCCCGTATTACCGGAAATGAAGAAATCTGCGATTCCGACGATGGAGAAGAAATCGTCCAAGCTTTTGAAAAAATGAATGAAAAAGAACCCTTCAATGCAATCAATGCCTTGCTTCAGTATGCTAAAGGACAATTTAATTCTGAAGATATTCTTCAAAATCTAACGGATATGGAATCAGTGATAATGAAAAATTCCTAAATGAACTTGAAAGAGGCGTCAATCAAAGACTTTTTTTTTTTTTTCCAAAAATTCAGTAATGGAAATACAAATAAATAGAAGTGTTCTCTAGGTATGTACTGTTGCGTCATTTCTGTGCTTATTTTTTAATTTTTTTTTTCAATTCGTTACAACGACCATATGATGTTGGTCCCACAGGGGTCGTTATACCGAGGTTTTACTGTATATCGACCTGCATTCAATTGAAACTAAAATTTAGTCAAGTTGATATTTCGCATATTTTTCTGTTAACATTAACGTTAAAGATTTTAACTAAAATTGCCAAAAGATCTAATTGCTAAAACATCTAATATCATTTGCTTCAACCTATGAATACGAAAAATTCTTTCTTTTTGTACTCTACGACAGAGACAAAATACAGATGACGACATTAGGTTGTAGGTTTCAACAATTATTTCAGACATAAAAATACTTTGCAATAAAAAAACAATTACAACTAAACCATTAGAGGAATTTTTGTTTTACTGAGTTATAGTTTTAAATATTGTTGCTTTTGTTTATTATTCATAGAATATATTTTGGGAAACCAAAGAATAAAACATTAGCTATTTAACTGTTAAATGTCTTATTAAGATGTTTGTATTGTGACAAAATAAAAATCCCCCTATATAATAATAGCCTAAGTTATCTGTCCGTCTGTCCTCGAATTTATGAAGCGGTTGTACCTGGAATGGATAGAGGCATCCATATTGGATTCTTGATGAGTTAGGGTTAGCAACGTTTGAAATCCACCCTTTCCCCCTTTTTTAGCATTTAATGCCATCATTTAAAGCCTTATTTTCCTAGATAAAAAGCAGGCGATTAAATTTATCAATTTGTCACATAATAAATAGGTTAGCATTATGACGTCATTCCTTTAACCATTTCATTTAATCATTTCTTATTTTAAATTATTTAAATATCGTCTGCATTATTTTCATACGTTTTATCCCTGAACTTAGATATTACGTAAATAATTTTCTTTTATATTTGGCTTAAATAATAGATTAGATACATATGTGATAATTTTAAATTTAATCATCGATTATTTTTTGTTGCAATGAAAATTTTATCACCGGTATTAACAACGAATTCTATCTACCTCCAGAGTGTAGAGGAAATGATAATTTCATTCCTTTACTTCCATTAATTACTGTGGCAAACAAAAAGTTGGGAAGAACTTAACGATAATTTCGACGTACCTAAGAAAACTTTGAATAACTTTGAATATTCTTTTTAAATGAATTGAACGTGATTCTAAGCTGCATTCACAGTATCGGGAGACTTTAGAGGAGTATGAAGATAAACAAATTATTGAGTGTGTACCAGATAATTCTCAGCCAAAAAACAAACCATATTTTTACCTGCCTCATAGGGTACTTTACAATTCTGAAAAATTAAAAATTTTACTGATCCCGTCATATGACGGGCTATATGCTAGTGCAATAATAATTTTGTAAATTAGAGTTGGATAAAACTTTGATATCTTACTTTTTCTGCTCTTTGATCAAGAGATTCTTTCAAGAAAATGATAAACTCAAAGGGTTTCACAAAGTGTAAAAGGTTGAATAACCTGCTGTAGCAGAACAAATTGTATAAATCTTTCTATCATAAAGATGTTATTTAAAACAAATAAATTATCTACAGTTAACGTAATAATTTCTTACTCATGACTAGGCTTCTACTATTTTTTACCATTTTAAATCTGCAAACGATCTTAACTTCAACGTTATACAGTTACCTAGTTCCATAGACACATTACTGTCATTGCAATCCCCAGGAAAAAGTCTTACAAAGAAAATAAATTGGCCATTTAACTGACGAATATGATAAATTGCAGATAAAATTTTTATCAGCTGCTGTTCATTTAATGACGCACTGTCTCGAAAATCAGGAAAAAAAAATAGTAAAACATAAAATCCTTTTCCGGTTTATTTCCGTTTCGAAGCAGCAGTAAAATTTTTGTTATGGGCTTTCAGCTGGGCGAAAATTGACAAAATAGCAAAGCTTTCACACGTGCCTAGTCAATTTGGCGTTCGTTTTAAAGTTTACACTAGACTCCTTCTTAACCCTTTGAAGGTCACCAAAATAAATTCATTGGAATTTAGTGTAATTAATTTATAAATGTTATCTATGAACCTTGTTAATGTAAAATATATGATAAATTTCTTTACATTCCTTAGGAGGGTTTGCCTTAGAGGATACCTAAGAAGAGTTTGGTTTGGAGTGCTACGATCTACTCTTTTGCAACACTAGGGCTAATGAGACCGGGATCTACTGCTTAAAGCCGATTTCGGATGGCTACGAACATCCATGCCCCAGTGGAACTCGAACCCACGAACTCCGGTCCCGAAGGCCAGCACCCTAACCAATCGACCATCGTTAGGCAAGGAGGTTTTGAGGAGTTGTTTAACTGACTAACCCCTCCCCTTGTACAGCTTGAACATTATACTTTTTAAAAGTTTAACTATACTAGAAGAACAATAAATATTAATCCTTAAAATGATATAATAAATAAATAGCTTAATAATTTATAAGTGGGGTTTCTATAGATACTTTTATTTGGGGTAATAAGAAGGATAAATTGAATTACTGACTTCTCAGGTACAGCAAGTTTAAATACATATATTTCAAAAGAAATTGTAAATTAAATGTAGAGCTATCATCTGCTGTAAATTTAAAATGTCAAAAACATAAAAAAATCGAAAAATCCTCCATGTCTCTAAAAAGTTTTTTTTTAATTGCAGAAGCTATTGATTCTACATTATTGGTTTCCATACATCACAGATGTATGGTATTGGAGCTGTAAATAATTATGCAAAGATAAAGTAAAGTACTCCAAAAAGTAAAGTTTAAAAGAAAGATGTTTAATAGGCTGTTTCGCTACGAAAGCACTGTCCGCTAAAGGGTTAACCGGCTTTCATTGTACCGGATTTCTGCTGGCCGTGATTTTTAGTACAAAAACTTAAAAATGAACAAAAAAATCTACATTTTTGTATTTTAATCACTGGGAATGGCTTTATGCTATGTGGAACAGGCATACACTTTCTCCTTGATGGGATGGTTAAAAAAATCCCCTATATAATAATAGCCTGAGTTATCTGTCCGTCTGTCCTCGAATTTATGAAGCGGTTGGATCTGGAATGGATAGTGGAATCCATATTGGATTCTTGATGAGTTAGGGTTAGCAAAATTCAAAGCAAGTCCTTAAAATGTTCGAAATCCACCCCTTCCTCCCTTTTTGAGCGTTTAATGCCATTATATCAAGCCCTATTTTCCCCAGTTAAGAGTTGGTGATTAAGTTTATCACATAATAAATAGGTAAAAATAGGTTTATCACATAATAAATAGAAAAAAAATTTTCTAGCATTATGACGTCATTCCTTTAACCATCTCATTTAATCATTTCTTATTTTAAATTACTTAAATATCGTCTGCATTATTTTCATACGTTTTATCTCTGAACTTAGATATTACGTAAATAGTTTTCTTTTATACTTGGCTTAAATAATAGAATAGGTACATATGGGATAACTTTAAATCGAAACATCGATTAATTTTTGTTGCAATGGAAATTTTATCACCGGTATTAACTACAAATTCTTTTCATAAAAGCCTAGGAGTCTATTTCACGGGCTAATCAATATCTAGAGTTTAACTAATTGAACGGTTTGACTAATTGAATTCAATTTGATTCTAAACTGCATTCACAGTATCGGGAGACTTTAGAGGATAATGAAGATAAACAAATTATTGAGTGTGTACCAGATAATTCTCAGCCAAAAAATAAACCTGCCTCATAGAGTACTTTACAATCCTGGAATATTAAAAATTTTACTAATCCCGTCATATGACGGGCTATATGCTAGTAAATAAATAAGGAGAGAGAGCGAAACTATGCAGCGAGTAGCCGAATTAAAAATGACCAAGTATTTAAAAAAATATATTCCTATTAATGGTATGTAATGTAAAACTTTTGTAATAAATTGACACATTTAATAAATGCTTACTTTAACTAGTACTTTAAAAGTGTATTTCTATCATGTCAATCAATTCATTTTTTCTTTCATTCCCCGCTTTGACCGGAATTTCGTTTAACCTGTACTTCACTCCAGTCCCATAAGGCCGGTTAAGAGGGAGCCTACGGTAATGACTCATTAACACATCTTTTTCACGTGTTAGAGCAGAAATTATATCGGATTTCATATTTGGAGGATTTTACATGCAAACCAGGCTTAATTTAAAGTGTAAATTTAATTTTTATACCCCTGCTCCCCAAAAAATATTGACTTATCCTGATTTTCTAAATGCTTTTTACTTTCTTCTACGAAGTAAAAAATGCCGAGCGATGGCCGATTGGTTAGGGTGCTGGCCTCCGATACCGGAGCTCATGGGTTCGAATCTGGCATGGATGTTCGTAGCCGTTCGGAATCGGTTTATTCTGTAGGTCCCGTCTCATTAACCCTCGTGTTGCGAAAAAGTAGATTGTAGCACTCCAAACCAAACCAATCTACGAAGTAAAAAACGACACATGTTACTTTCCGAATTGGAAGCCGAACGATGTCCGAATGGTTAGGGTGCTATCCTTCGGAACCGGAGCTCATGGGTTCGAATCCCACTATGGCAAGGATGTTCGTAGCCGTTCGGAATCGGCTTTAAGCAGTAGGTCCCGGCCTCATTAGTCCTCATGTTGCAAAATGTAGACCGTAGCGCTCCAAAACCGAACCGAACCAATTCCGAATTGTAAACCAGTTGCTTCACGAACACAATGATTCAAGTTTCAACTCTCAGTGTCCATCTAAAGATGCCTCCATTCCGAACAATGCCCTCCATGCTTGTAATTGGTTATTTTAGGTCAATGTTGGTTAGTTTGGAACACTACTGTCTGCTATTTTGCTACACGAGGCAGGGTTGGCAAAAACCCGGGTTTTTTCAGAAAAAACCCAACCCAGTGGGTTTTTTCGGGTTTTATCAGGGTTTTTTGGGTTTTTTCGGGTTTTATCAGGGTTTTTTGGGGTTTTATCAGGGTTTTGTCTCTATAATTTATATGTAAGAGGACAGGATATATAATTGCTTGATCAAAATAAATTTAAAATGTTAGTCACTTTTTAAAGTTAAAAATTTAAAAAATCAATTTTAAGTTATGCAGAAGAAATTTTTGCTTTAATTAAAAGAAATTTTGAAATTTTAAAATAAATTATTTTTTACATATTCTAAAATTTTTCTAACAAATAAAATATCTTAAAATTTAAATGAGATTTTCAGTTACTATTATGTTTTTTACATCTTGATTTTTAAATGTGAGTAAAGAAACATATATATAATGGATAGTCAATCTTTTATCAACAATCAATAAAGAATATCTTGTCATTTTACCCTAAGCATGGAATACTCCTATGCATAAATTAATTTGTCAGAGATCAGTATTTATTTAATAATCACATTTATTACACTTGTATCTATATAAGAGGGAAAAATTAAAAACAATTTCATAAAAGTTTAATGTTTTTATTTAGAATTTTACATACTAATTTAATTTTATATCATTAAATCATATTAAAATAGCCTTTTTTCAAGATAACAGTTAATCGATCAATTGTTTGTATGAACAAGTTTTTCCCTTATATCATAACAGCTGATAAAGAAACTTATATCACTGACTGGATAACATTTAGAATAAGTTGTATACAATATAGAAAGTTCTAATTTGTTTATGTTCTTGTAAATATACTCAAGCCCTCTGGGTAATTCTTTTTTAGCCATGTTATTTCTTTTTAATATTGGCTGAAAGACGTCAGTTTTCATCATCTTGCCAGAAATACTGGTTGTTTTGGTTTTTAATTGTTTCTATAATCTTTTCATTGTATTTGTTATACAAGTAACTATTTTTCTCTGAAATTTTTTTTAAGTTTTTTTTTTCTAGCAGTTTAGACCTCCTCAAATTAAAAAAAAAAAAAAAAATTCTACTCTCATTGTCAAAGATGAAATATTTAATATATATTATAGATTTAACTCAATATTTCTACTATTAGTTAAATATGTGGAATTTTAAATAATGATTTTGAAAAAACCCAATTTTGAAAAAACCCACTTGGGTTTTTTCAAGTGGTTTTTTTGAAAAAACCCACCCGGGTTTCTTCGGGTTGGGCAAATTAAGCCAACCCTGACACGAGGGCTAGTGAGACCGGGACCTTCTGCTTAAAGCCGATTCGAAACGGTTATGAGTATTTATGCCATCAGCGGGATTCGAATCCACGAACTCGGGTACCAAAAGTCATTGTTGGAGGGGGAGAGGAATTTGACTACTGTGAGATTACCGAGGGATCGAAGACCTCTTACAAAATCCTCCTTTTTGGATGTTTTGTGTACAGTACAGGGGAAGAAATTACTCTTCATTCTTTCGTCTAAAAGCGTAATTCCAATCCATCTGTTTAGGCAAGGTTACAAAATATCTCAGTAATGCCATCTAGCTTGGTACTAGTTATGGATGTAACGGATGTCAATTTGGTCGGATAACGGATATCTGGCAGGACTTTCAGCCGGATGTCCAGCTGGATGTCAGTATGTTTCCCAATTTTTCTTTTTAAATTTATTTAAAATAAATCAGCTTTATGTACTTTTATGTATTTTTACTATGATTTATTTTAAATTTTTTCTTTAAGTTTCAGTACTCAATATCTCAATTTGACTTAATTAGAAAAATCAAATCTGAATAAAAACATTTTTAATAGTCCTTTACCTTCCTTCTTTAATGGTTCTTGTGTTTGTAAATGAAAAATTTCAAGAACATATTACCATTTTCTTTTAAGTAAATTGTATATATATTCTTCTATCCTCTAAAAAAGTAAGTTTTGTTTTTTGTGTTCTCAGATGCAAGAACACAATTTCGTAGTTGAGACTGAAAAACGAATGATTTATGATTTTTTGTAATGAAATGTATAAATAAATCTAACTTTTTTTCCTTAAAGCTGTTTTTTTTTTTTACATAATATTGCAAATTACTTATACACTTTGTTTCATATAGTATATTGTTTAACATTTTTTTATCCCTAAGACGGGATTTTGTTGCTTGATGTTCCCTACCCCGTGAAAAAGATCTGTAGTTGAACTCGAGCTGCCTTGTTGGTAGCATGTTTTAAGTGTTAGTTTGTAGATATGTGTTGTGTGGTCAATAAATGTTCGTAATGGAGTTGGATATAATTATTTATTGGAACATTTTTTGGTGATCCGGACGTGATTAAGTCAGCCTCGATATCTTCAATATTTATTTTAGATTGCAACTCATCATCAATTTTTCTCAATTCATTCATTTTTCAATGAGTTGATCCTTTAAGCTTGAAAGCTCCTCAATTTTCATGTCCTTTGTATATTTATGTTGATAATTTTGATACCCCTTATTTCGAAAAGATTCATTTACATGAGCATTATTCGGGTTTGCTAATATTATAGACGTTTCTCTTATTTCTAATTCCTTACGTATAAATTCAATTAAATCTGAAATATCAAACAATTCTATTGATTGACCCTGTAAAATCTTGTTCGAATGTAACAGGCCTAGTACTAGTGCACTATGAATTTCCTACATTAGTTAAATAGGCAGGCAGGCTACGACGATAAAGAGCTAAAAAGAACTGTTAAATTAAAAATTTAAAGAAATAACCTTTAGGATTCTATATCAGGGCATGAAATTTCAGTTCTAAAGGTACTGGGACAGACGAAAAATTTTGCCGTCACTGTTTCACATTCATGAAAAATTTGAAATTTTTTTGAATGATTAATAGATGTAATATAAAGAATATGGTAATGATTAAAGCTATAAAAGTATGCAGAAATTAAAATTATCAAAATTTATTTATTGCAAACTTTAAATAAATAAGCAGTATTAACTCTAAAGTTCAAGGCCGTAGGCAGGGGGAGAGATTTGGGGGACTGATACCTCCCCCCCCCCGAAATTTTGAAAGACCATTTTGTAGATAGACAATGTCCCACGTTTGTGTATGTGTGTGCTATCTGCCTAGCTGTTCATGAACATAAACAGTTATTCTCTTTAAAAAAAAACTGCTCAGACCATAAGTCTTACCTGTCCGCTAGCCGGAAATGCAGCACTGTATTTCCGGCACTGTATTTCGAAAATACAGTGCTTTTCTTTTCATCAATTGAAGTATCATTCACAAATAAAGATGTCTTTCTCCCTTGGTCCCCCTCCGAGAATAATTTCTGGCTACGGCCCTGCTAAAGTTTACCATAAGGTTCCAGAAGTCTCATTAGCCTTTGTGTTGCAAAAAGTAGACCGTAGCACTCCAAACGAAGCCAAACCAACCAAAAGTTCCAGAATTTTCTGCCATACTACTAAAAAGTCAAGTCACACGAGGAAAATTTAAGAACTTCAATGCTTGTGCACAGCTTCCATTTTGCACAAAATACCACTTCTTTTTTTTTCTTTTTTTTCACTTGCGTTTATTAGCATTTTACCATACAATACGCTAATTTGTTGCCTTTTTTATTATGGGATCATCATATAGTTAGGGCAACATTGCTCCATATCAGGAACAATTGATGTTTGCTCCTGATGCTCCCCTGATGCTTGGATGTGTTTGTGTGTTGCTCCCTATCAGGAGAGTCTTCTCTGTAGCCTCCGATGATTAGTCTAATGTTATTTTATTGTACAAATCAGAAAATTATCGTACAGTTATTCAGAATTATGTCACATAATTTTGAGATTATTTTTCATCGTACAGCGTCCTAAGATATCGTACATATACGATAATTATCGTATGGTTCGCAACACTGCAGGCATGATAATCTGAACATACATACTTTGACTTGAAACACCACTTTTCAAAAGTTACTCGCCAACCTTAAATATTTGGTCGCCAATGGCTCATGAGTTGGCGAGCATAAATTTCGCGTCTTGTTGTATAAAATAAAATATATAGTTCATATTAAAATGGCTGATGTTAACAAAATAAAATTTATATTTAGCTTCTAATTGATATAAAAATTAGTTTCTAATTTACAAATTACAAAATTTATTTTGCGGGTGAGTGGATATAATACTATGCCCCCATAGAAAAATATTCAAGTACTTTAATTAAAATTTGTAAACGTTATAATATCCTGATTATATTGATTCCTGGGCCAGATAGTCTTTTGCCCCCCACCCCACCCCAACCTCCTTTCAAAAAAAAATTAGTTTAGAAAAGAGAATACAAACGAATATTTTTGGAGAAAAGTTTATATTAATTGTTTTATGTTTACATACCTTTGTAGTACAGTCGAATGCCAAAAAATCTGTATATCCTGTATAAAAAAAAAGTGACTGGAGTGATATAAATAAGTAAATTGAAATGCGTTTTAGATAAAATTGTCAACATTTGAACTTTTTATTTAATTTCTGAAAAGGTTTCATGAAATATTACTTGAAGAATTAACAAAAAATATTTTCAAATTTTGTTAATTAAATTATTTAAAATTTAATAATTAAGTACCAAATTGTAGGGGGTCCAATCGGCCCGTACTTTAATCAAGCCCTGATTGATTCATTCTATAGATAAAAAAAATATCTATTCAAATATGGAAAATTTTAACATTCCATTAACTTTTTCTTTTATTAAACTTTAAATCCGTTGGACAGTGATGAGGATAATTATAATTTTGAAGGGAAAAACAAAGCCCATAAATTTAAACAACCCGTTTGTTACACGTATTATTTACTGTTATGTGGTTTGTAACTCGAGTTGTACAAGTAATTTATTAGTATAATTATTTAATATGTTAAGAATTGAAAAAAATCGTTTTTTATTTATTTATTTATTTTCAACGTTTAAAAACCTTTGGGTTTCTCATATTGTCAAAGGGAGTCTTCATGCATGCCGGCCCCACTATGGCATGGATGTTCGTAGCAGTTCGGAATCGGCTTTAAACAGTAGGTCCCGGTCTCCTTAGCTCTCGTGTGCAAAACAGTAGACCGTAGCGCTCCAAACCAAACCAATCATACATGCCGGAAGTGTATCATTTCGATAGACTATGTCTTTAAGAACTTAATAAAATTACACAAAAATTTATGAAACAGTAAGACTTGTTTAAACTCTTATAAAATCATAAAATAATTTGTCTTAATTTATTATAATTAAAAATGTAGGCAATAAATAAAGACAGCAAAATTTTGAAAAAAGAATTTAAATGTTATGATCCGAAAAATAACATATTACAGGAATCCGAGAACAACATTTTGTAAAATGAATTAATAATATAGAAATTTTTTTAATATACAGAGTATAAAAATTCATAAAAATTAGAAAGAAAAGTAGAAGTAGAATGATGTTAATTTCATAGATAATACAAATAAACACTCACAAAATAAACTTAGTCTTTTTTTATCAAAGACAAAATTTTCAGATCTTACAGATAAAAATATAACATTGTTTTAATTTCTATATTTTATTGTAATCAATTAACAGGAATAATTTTTTACGAGATGAAGTAAGTTTTTGTGTATTTATTAAATATTTAAAAACTTATTATAGGTCAAAGTAAATGCACTTCCAGTATGCACCGAATTTTATAGGAGGTATGAAACCCCTCAACTCAACAACAAAGAGCTGTATTTGACCGCCGTTGAATTCGAATTTTGTGTTCCGGACCCCTTTAAACCTCGTAACGTAGCATATTTTTCCACCACTTGTCTACCGAAGCATCCCGTGTTGATGTGTGTCTTGGAGCGTGAACAATAACGCACGCACCGCTGCCTTAATACAAAATTATAAACCCCTCCACTTGGGGGTAACGCCCCCGATCTTGTTCTCCTTCCACACTTTTTCCCATTCAAGTTGCTCAGATGCGATTGCGCAAGTGACCACGCTGGTTCACTGACTCATTTGCGTTCACAGTCTTCCATCGTCGGAGGAACAGAGAACAAGCGTCATGTTTTGCTGCGTGCCGGTATTAACCGGTAGCTGTGTGGCTGGCCGATCTTCCACCACCCAAGGGAGGTGAGTGAGTAATTGATAGTAAAAATCGGAGGGGGATTTTTTCTTTTTTTATGACTAATAATTATTTGCACTGTTTTGACGGAAATTGGTCGGGGAGCGGTCGATTTTACTCACCGATGGCATGCGTCCAAAAATTGGGGAAACTTTTAAAATTTACTCGGAAGTTAAGGGTGTGAGGATAAATGAAAAAGTTTTTCATCATTTAAGCGTAATAAATATAAACTATAGAGAACTCTGTGCTGTTGAAACAATTTTTTCCTCTTTATTTGCGTTTTGATTGTTTAGGAAGAACAGTGTGGTGTATGTTTGTTGATTGTGCTAATTTTTGTTAGATATAACTTTCAAAATTGGGAATTTTAGAAGTTTTTCTTTAATAGGCGTGCCGAGAAAATTTCTTTTTTTATGTGATGTGCAATCGAATACACTTTACGCAGACAGTATGAATGTCTATTGAGGCAACTTCAAGTGTCTTGTGGTCAGCTTTTTTTCCCAATGGCTTCAAAAATTCATACTTGTAGAATTTATTGCAAATGGAGGATGAAATACATGACGTATTTCTTTCGGCATTCACGTACTGTAAATATATAAAATGTTTATTTTTGGGACAAATAATTCTTTTTAAAACTCCCTTGTCAGTTTTTATGCTTAAAATAAAATTTAGGCGTTTTTCTTTTCTGTCGTTTTATTTATTGAATTTTCAGTAGCGATTATGTTTCTTTTTACACTTCCATATTAAATTAATGCAGTTTTAAACTTAAGTTCTATCATTATTGCACAGCAATGTTATTTTAGCTTCCAAATTTATAATTGAGTTATTTTTCTTGGTGTTACAGACTGTAGTCTGATTAGAATGTCATCTTTGATACATAACGTAGTTAATACTTTTTTATTTGAATATTTATGGCTCACTTTTTATCGTTATGTTTCATGTAAACTAAATTATAAATCAGTTTCTAGTTGTAAGGAAAACTGATATTCATTACAACTAGATCGCTGACAAGTCAGAATTGTATGGCAAAATAAATTACAAAGAAGCTTTCATGCAGTGTATAAAATCTGTTTCTTTGAAGTATTAATCACATGATCTGAAGTTGTCTAATATACTAGAAGTTTTAGATGAATGTGGAAAAATTAAGTATTTTAGTAGAGCTTAGTGTTAAAGCAAAGACTGTCAACTTTTCTCTTTAATTCTTGAGTACGGTTGGAGCAATGAATTCAAATAGAAAATAATTTTGAGAGCAGTGATTTTTTTTCCAACATTTTGTCTATAATCGCTGTTAAATGCTTGTAAAATGCGTATATTTAAAACTGTATTCCCCCAAATTATGTTTCTTTATTTGATATAAGTGAGGATTCAGCGTAGTATTGTTTACCCTGTTTAATATGTGCTAAAGCAATTGTTATATGGAACTACATATTATATTAAATTCTCAAAATAATTTTTATTCTAATTAATGTCTTTGTGCTAGAATATTAAACTGTTACCTACAAAGTGTCAACTCTATCATAGATAATTTAAACTATAATCGGTTTGTTTGATTTTTACTAACGTAGTTCTAAATTTATAAGTGTTTTATTTTAGCACATGAATAGTTATTCCAATTTTACAGCATCAAAGCTATTTGGTAAATTTCTATAAACATTAATACCCATTTCTTGTTGGCGTCATTGTAATAGAACTAACTGAATTTCATGAAAATAATCAACTCGTCGACTACTTCAGAACTGCCTCGGAAACTTGGTAAAATACAGCTTCATAAATTGCTTATCTTGATCAAAATTGGGAAATAAAGCTTTCTGGGGGATATGCACGAAAACTCTTCATTTTTTTCCTGTGAGATTTACGAATTCGATAATTTCTACTAGTTTGATAAAACAGTGCTTTTATTGCTGAATTTGACTACAATGAAACCCTCGTTTTTCAGAGGGGTAGAAATAAACTTCGTATGCGGGAAATCCATGTAAAAATTTCATAAAGTATGTGATTATGAGTGAATTATTTGCAACAGTAATTGGAAGTATTAAATTTATTATACAATATTACTTTTATTTAAAATATTATTTAACATTTAAAAATATTTTGTAATTGATATTCGCTTTGTAGACGTTAATTGTTCGGTTGCAAAGAATTAAGTTTTATTGCCTCTACCTCTGCAAGCACACTATCAATATCACAGTGTATATATATATATATATTTCAAATCTGAAGTCGAGCTAAAAATTCCCACGTCCTTTTGCATTCCCATTTTTAACCCTTAACCTAAATTGACCACTAGGGTTACAGTTTACGCCCTCAGAAAAGGGGTCTGACTAATTATAACTGTGCATTGCCCTAGCGGACAATTAAGAAAACTTCCAAATGAAAAGGAGATACACACTGTCGGAGGCAGATATTCTCCCACAGATGTTGACCGAGGTGTTAAGGGTCTTGTACATATAACTTCATGCTAGCCGACCCTTCAGTTTGTCCTGTCCCTATGATGAACTGGGAACCCTTCCTCCAACGTTATTTTAATAAAGGTCTGTAGTTAAAACAGTATCATTTTTATGGCCAGGACAGCAACCACCCATCGAGAAGTCCGCCTTATATATATATATATATATATATATATATATATATATATATATATATATATATATATATATATATATATATATATATTTCACACGAAGTTTTGTATGCTGTATAAAATCTCTGTACTGATTCAGGTTCGTTTTTAGCTCCCTCCTCCCCGTTCTCGGGATCTTGTTTCTGACCTGTGTGCATAAGTCCGCCATTGTTTTCAATCCACCATTATTTGTTTCGTTGCTAACCCTTTTGTGATCTTGAAAAAGTCCTGACGACCCAAATAGTCTTTATGCGTTCACACAACCTTAAAACATTCTTAACATTAAAGACTCATTTCTGCAGTTCTCTTAAATTTTGAAAAAGTGATACTTCCGGGAAGACAAAGTGACAAGTCCGAAATGTCTCGATGATAGAGAAAATAGAGAATCCAGGAAAAATAACATTGGTGTTACATGAATAAATTCGGGACCAAATGAATCTTGAATAAATAATGTGGTAGCTAGGTATCACTATTTATTTTCGTTTTTATTCGTTTTAGTTATAATGCAGTTAAGATTTTTAGTAGAATTATTCAGTCAGACTGAGAAATATCTGTCTAAAAATCTTTTTTAAGGTATTTGCAAAATCTTTCAATTCCATCCTTGTTTAAAAGTGCATTATACGAGGCAATGCGAACCTTTGTTTTATTTCACTTTCCCTTATAAGTCATCGCTTTTCATTCGCATTTCACTTTTGAAATCAAAAAGAGGCATTAATCCTCTTTTCGATCTGCAGGATCGTAAACATGTCTTTGCTTCTTTAGATAAGAGTCTCGCTTTCGGATCGCTCTTAATACTCTGTCCTGCACAGATTTCATCATGTAGAAATCCTGTCATCTGTATTCACCCTGTGGAACTTAATGGCGCTTTCAATCTGTGACCCGATTTGATTGCGATCGCTGGCTCTCTACCCGCGCTTTTCTCTCCTATTCTACTTAACTCAGACGTGAGAAAATAATTCCCCACTATTGCCCGTAATTTGTATTCTCTATGCTATTGAGTGCTTTTTAGAGTCGCATGTCATCTGTTTCTGCTGATTCTGAAGCTATTGTCCTGGGATTAGAGAGTGAAAGTAGTATTGCGCGCCGTGGTTACAACGCGAGCCAATTAGCTTCCCTAGCGATGTGGAAGCATTCACCGTAATCTTCCGGCACTAGACTATATGTCTTGTTTGGTGAACTCGCAATTATTTGCTTATTGCTGTATCAAGTTGAAAAGCATCGTCTCGCCAATACTTGTTGTCTATCGAAATTATGTTTATTGCTGCTAAAACGCAACGTGCGATTCAGCAATAAATAAATGATCCTCGTTTTACAAGGTTAGCTAACTTAAGTTGAGTACCTGTCCCAATGGATTCCTCTCGTTCAGGTCTTCCAAACTTTTTACATTCGTTTATGTAGTGCCATGAGGGCACAGAGGAGCGGGCTAATCAAGCGTGTTAAGAGCATACCACGTGTATACACTAACATCCGAAACTAAATTACGTAAAGAAGTTATATAAGATTAGTTAATCTAAGTAGAAATTAACGTGGTTTCCTCCATTTCGCTAAAAAGTTACCAGGATTAAAAGAGAAAGAAATACTTGCGTCAAAAGTTGTTATTTTAGGTATAAAATCGTCAAAAATTTATTTTATAAATATAATTATAATTAAGTTGGTTAGTCTGGTTAAAATATCATTACATATATACACTCGGTGCTTCGCACCTCGGAAGGGATAATACCAACGTCTTGCATCTCCCATCTCCCGCTTATTTTATTCCCTATGTGTTGTACAGAAAAGAAGGTTTTAATCGACTGTACCTTTTCTAATTCACGTGATATTCACTTCCTTTACATAAATTTTCATAAAGATAGTGAGTCTAAAAAAGACATGGTGACTATATAATTAATTCACAATGGGCCGCCTACACTAACGAGTATAAGACGTTCTCTGTGTTTATGTCCCACCGGAGATTTCCCTATATTTTAATCCTTATTAAAGAGATTGGGGAATTTTCCGGCGAGAGAACATCCAGATCCATAAAATTATCT
Organism: Pardosa pseudoannulata; assembly: GCA_032207245.1. Taxonomy (NCBI): domain Eukaryota; kingdom Metazoa; phylum Arthropoda; class Arachnida; order Araneae; family Lycosidae; genus Pardosa; species Pardosa pseudoannulata. The sequence goes on from CM063509.1 coordinate 104,991,411, forward strand.
TGCATATTCCCTGTGTGTCATGCGTGTTTATGTGCCGGGAAAATCCCGGAGTTCCGGGGATTTCTTACTAACCCTCTTCGCATTTTTGGAAAAATAAAGTTAAGAATTTTTTTTTTCTACTCCTTTCTGTTTACTTTGAAAGCGAATTAAAGAATACAGAACATCGTTTGCTGATGATTCCCATAATCCTCAATTATCGTGATGCGGTCTACTGGACTGCGAATCTTAAGATAACAGGTTAAAAGTTTGTGAGCTACTTTGACAATACACTGCAGGAAGGTACTGAAAATGTAGTATTTACGATTTTCAGGGGTAGGAATAATGTTTAGGGGTTCAAGTCATGGCACCATGTATGCCATATATCCCCGTGTACACCATAAAAAGCTTTTGATGCTCCATGGGAATGGCCTGAAGAAGACGGTTGGACTTATTACTAGTCACTATGCACTGAGAAGATCATAAACGTGATGAGGATCAGTTCTGATCCCTTTTGTTGTGGATGCCGTCTTGAGGAGGAGACTGCTCGCCATATTTTGTGTGATTGCTAGTTTTTCTCGGCTTTCTTAGGTTTGACTACCTTGGTCGCCAACTTCTTGAGCCTTGGAAGCTTCAGTATAATTCCATCTGCTATTTTTTGAGATTCGCTTCAGCCACTGGCCTCTTAGCTGCTCTTTGTGTTTATGTTTTCTTCAGTTTGGGTACAAAAGACCTCTGGTCGCAGTGCCCTGCTCTTGGGAAACCAATCAGGAGCTGCTCTAAAGGTGAATTCATTCATTCATTCAAATCGCGGAATCCGTTAGACTGCAACAGCAGTTAAATGTTAAAGCTAAAAGAGACGTCGTTTTTATTGAACATGGACGAAAGCACAGCTAATGTTCACGGGAGTTTGCTTGTCGTATTAGAAAAAGAAACTGAATGATTGTCTCAGTTCAAAGAAGTTTTTCTTGTTATTTAAGGAAATTTGCTGCTTTCATTTAAAGAAATTTCAGAGCAAAATTCAACCATTTTTTAATGTATTTAGCGTACTTTCACCCCTTTAGAAAAGTTTTTTTATACTTATTTTTATAGAATTGATTTAATTCTTTCCCATTCTTTATGTCGATCACTAATACTTGTTTTTGCATCCCTGTTGATAGATAATTGATTGTAAAATTATTAAAATTGTTTTTATTTTTTGTTTGTTTGTTTTTGTTTCCTCCTCCCCCCCCCCCAACAAAACTTTTTCGGTATTTCTAGGATTTGACGTTTTGTAGGCGTTGTAACCTTCCAAAAGGATTGCTGTATGCATATGTTATATATCTAACGATTGCTGTGTCAATTGAAAATTTAAAGCTCCCGTATGTGTGTATGTAATGTTAAGTGTTCTTTTGCCCCGCTCTCTCTGTCTCTCTCTGTGTGTGTGTCTGTCTCTCTCTCAGTCCGTGCGTGTGTGTGTGTGTGTGTGTGTTGTGTGTGTGTGTAGGTGAGTGAGTGAGTGAGTGAGGAAAATTCTCAGGGGTTTTCAAATCTGAAGTCAAGAGCTAAAATTTTCCGCGCCCTTTTGCATTCTCCTTTTTAACCGCTAACTTAAATTGACCACTAGGACTACATTTTACGCCCTCGGAGAAGGG
>CM063509.1:104998020-105000520 GCA_032207245.1 Pardosa pseudoannulata
GTAACTTGTTATCTTCCACCACAGTTACTTTCTTAATACAAATATAATTTTTGTCATTTAATCTCTTTCCTGTTCTAAAATTTTTTTTCTTTAAATATGAGATAAAAACATTGTTTAATATTATTTGATCTATATTTTTTATTTTGTCAACACAGCCAAAGTATTGCTCAGTTTTTAATTTAGCTAGGTCATCATAATACTGTAAATTGGTGTTAAAAAGTGAAAATGAAAGTGTTTTTTTTTTCTGTGGAGAGCTGTTGTGTATATATGTGTATGTATATATATGTATGTTTATATTATATGTGTGTATGCTATATATATGTATTGTGTGTATGTATATATGTTAGGTGTATGTTATATATGTAAATATGTGTATGTTTTTTATATATGTGTTTTATATATATGTATATATGTGTAAATAATATGTATATATTTATGTTATATATATGTATATATGTATATGTATATATATATGTGTATATATAATACATATATATATTTATATATATATAATTATATATAATCTTGAAAGGATGACTTCCAGATGTCCCAACTTTGCCTTGATCAGACCCTGGAGCGAGCAATTTTAGCAGTATCAATTATTTTTGTACTGCTAAAAGTGCTCGCTTTTAACAGTACTGCTAAAAGATTTCTTCCTGTGTTAAGGTTCACCGCTAGATGTTTATTTAATGATTCCTCATTTTTCTTTTGACGTGTTTTCACGATAACGTTGTTTTCCCAATGCGTTAGCAATAAATTCTGCTGAGAAATGTGATATAGGAATTGCATTTCATTTGTTTTTTAACTTCCTTTCATAATGATTTGCGAATAGAGAAAATGTCCATTAAAGACTCCTTAGATGGTTATGGTTCAGCCAAAGAATATTTTTATATCCTAAATATAAACAAAATACTTCATTTAAAGCTTTCGCAACTGTTTTTAAGAGTTCGCTTTTATTCAATTGTAAGCACTTCCATGCTTACTCTCCCGACAGCTTATAAGTGTTTTTAAATAGTGATAAATCTTCTTGTCCGTTTCTTGCACTCGAATTTTTTTCTTCTTCCCGGAATTCCGTGACTAAAATCATGTCTTCGTGAATATATGTAGGTCGACTTCTCTACTGGGCTTGACATGACCAACACAGCCAAAGTATTGACTATATTTCATTTCCGCGTTCATAATGAATGATCTTGAATTCTGTAAGATTGTGTGTAGAAATGAAAAGACTTTTTTTTTATATGGAGGCGTGGATATTAGTATTTTTATTTTTGGTCGTAATTTGGCAGCATTACTCGTGTCTCAGTGTTGCTAGGGTCACCGTTTGCGACACGAGAACGTAGTTGCCCACTTTCATCTTGGATAAGTGTTATTGTGCGTGCAAGCTTCTTTTTTTTTTTTTTTTAATAAAAAAAAGAACTAGGAAAATAATTCATATTTATATATAATGTTAGATTACTCTGAAGAATGTTTCATCAGTATATGATAAAATGAAACATTTATGTTGTAATTTATGCAGTTTTAAATAATTTACAACTTTTTAATGAATGCGATTGTGTCTCTCTAGTTCCACTCAACTTTTAAAGTAGAATATTTGTGCATCCTACTCACACACACACACACACACACCTGCACATCGAAAGTAAAAAATGCTATGTCTATTTAAAATTATTTTTAAATTTAAAAAGAATTTTAAAGATACGAAAGAAAAAGTGTGTGCAAACGACAGAGAGTGTGAAATTTCTAATTAATTTTCCATAAAAAATGTGCATTTGATTATATGGAATTGTAGTGGAAATATAGAACACTACAAAAATTTCGAAATAAGTCATTTTTCAAGTAACATAGTTGTTACGTATTTGTTTTTTCATTTAATAATGCACTTAATTGAAATCCAATAGTACAGACATGCCAACTACTCAGAAGTTGCTCCAGAGAACTGAGAGAAGTTGGGGAAAAAATGATAATATGAAATTCTTTCAAATACCGTCATCCGCTGTAAATAATAATGTCCATTTGATTATATGGAATGGTAGTGGAAATATAGAACACTACAAAAATTTCGAAATAAGTCATTTTTCAAGTAACATAGTTGTTACGTATTTGTTTTCTCATTTAATAATGCACTTAATTGAAATTCAATAGTACAGACATCCAACTACTCAGAAGTTGCTCCAGAGAACTGAGAGAAGTTGGGGTAAAAAATGATAATATAATGAGATTCTTTCAAATACCGTCATCCGCTGTAAATAATAATGTCCATTTGATTATATGGAATGGTAGTGGAAATATAGAACACTACAAAAATTTCGAAATAAGTCATTTTTCAAGTAACATAGTTGTTACGTATTTGTTTTTTCATTTAATAATGCACTTAATTGAAATCCAATAGTACAGACATGCCAACTACTCAGAAGTTGCTCCAGAGAACTGAGAGAAGTTGGGGTAAAAAATGATAATATAATGAGATTCTTTCAAAAACCGTCATCCACTGTAAATAATA
>CM063509.1:105005520-105013020 GCA_032207245.1 Pardosa pseudoannulata
AAACACTGTACCAGGGAGTAATAAAGCTGCAAAAATTCTAAATTATTCCCTGCAAGTAATATATTTTATTTTTGGTGTAAAAAAATGGACTTCTGGAGGTTAAAATGCATTTTTCTTCTGCATGTGAGTATGTCGATATTAAGGTGTACACGAATATGTTGTGATTTTTTTCTGTTACTTTTATAGATCAACACTAGATATAATAAATATATTTAAAAAAAACTAGAAAAATGGTTATTTAGTTTATTATGTTTATGTTTTCCATCATTGAAACTTATTGTTTAGTAGCTGTTTCACCATTTCAGATTAATTTTCTCCGTTAGTTTGAAATGCATTGTTTGGTGATATTATCCGTATTATCTTGTTTTCTGAAGTCAAATTTTGTGATCTTATTGGCAGAATGGAAGTGTGTTGTGTAATTCGCCTCAAATAACACCACCTATTTCAGAAAAAAAATATTCAAATAATAATAGCCTCTTATTGCCCTGAGCAATATTCAAATTGTAAATAAAATTGAAATCGTCTGCTGTCATGCTCCACCTGCTTAAAAAATTGCGTTACCAGTTGCTTCAGATTTCGTGCATCTGAGTACTTCTTATCTGAAAATGACTCGATATATTTCTAATACGTGCTTTAAAATCTTAAAGTAGTAAGATAAAGCGGATATTTGTTAAAAGGGAAACAAAAACTATACTGAATAAATATAATCATTAAGTTATTTCCTGTCTCGTGTGCAAACTGTTTGTTTGAAATAATGTTTAATATTTTACCGTCAGTAGTGAGCATTGATTTCTGTTTGTCTGGAATTTTCAAAAGTTTTTCTAGTTCTCCTATTTGATATTACAGACTTGTCTGCTTGTATCTGTCTGCTTCTGTTGTCTACTTCAGTAATTATTGATGTCATTCACATTATAAGGCGTTGGAAAAAAAATGTTTCGCTTCAAAAATCATTTTGGAATATACTTAAAAAATTCTTAACAGTGACCGGCATGTTGTTTCTTATAATTTGTTTAACAATTCTTTAAATCGGAAAAAAAATCTTTGTATTTGTAATAAAATATGCTATTATATGTATGCTATGGTAATAGTTTAAACATCTATGTTATTTTATAATTGTTATTTTCCTCTGCAAATCAACGATGTATTTTGATGTACTGCAGTTATAAAGTTCAAAGAACTGCCCAGCTCATTTTCTGTTTTCGTCCAACATCAAAATACCCAAATATATCGATTGCTGTAATTTACCTTGCAGATCCAGGTAATCCGAAATTTAAGTATTTTCCTTTATGTTTCTATGTTTATAGTCTACTTTATCCTAATAAGTTTCTCCAGTTATTTGCTTCAACAATCCCTATCAAAATTACTTAACATTTACGTGTAGAGACATATTTCAGTTTAATATATAGTTATTTTCCAAATCACGTCTGTTCTTATAACCAGTGATAAAGCAACGATCTACAGACCAGCATGTTTCATTTGAAGGAAATGTAACAAATGGTTTTGGAGGCACTGGGTTCTTAAGATAAATTACAGAATATTCATCTGATATTAGCTGGTTATTTGTTCATATAACCGCAGGTATTTTAAATATCGTCACCCTTTGGCTATCAATTTAAGCTACATTTTGAAAGGAAAAAAAAACTGATATTCAATACCTTTCTTTCATTCGTCCCGCTTCGGTTCACAAAAGGTTTGCTGATAAAAGTGTCTAGTTGACTGCTTTGCCCCATGGTCTGTTTAAATATTTTTTTCAGTACGACATTTATCCCATACATCTACAAACCAGTCTGTGATAAGCAACAAAGTAAAGTATTTGGTACTTAGCAAGTCTTGGAATATTCATCTGAAATTTTCTGGATTATTTGGCCAAGTAACTGCTGATATAAATATCACCACTTTTCAGCTATCAGTTTTAGCTAGATTTAGGAGAAAAAAAAACAGCTATATTCAATTCCTTTCTTTAGACTCGTTCTGCATCAATTCTCAAAAGGTTTGTTGATAAATGCATCTTAGATATTGACTGATTTGACTCTTGAGTCATTTAAGCTCCGTCTGTTTAAATAATTTTTTTCAATTAAATGGCTTAGAGCAAAGTCACTCAGTCGTGACGATTAAGAAAACAATTTACTTATTCAGATGTGCTGCAATGTCTAATGTAAACCTTAAGGTGATTGACTTCAGACTTTTCTGTATTCAGTCACAGTTGAACTATTTCCTCATAGTTGCATTCCTGGAAAATGAACGATTTAGTTTTTACTAAATGCTCCTAAATTTACTGTTCTTCGTAAACATAACATTCCCTTACAGAGGTCTTGACTGCTTCAACAACACACACTTTCCAACGCCCTCTGTCCCTGACAAACACTCTCTTCAGTTCTATATCTTCAGAACTAGGTCTTTTTCCACGTTCTCCAACCATCGGATTGGGGAGGGAGGCTTTCTCTGTTCCGGGTTTCTACAGGGTTTTTTAAAGTGAATATTTTAGGGCACTGTTTTTTTTTTTTTTTTTTTTTTTTTTTTTCCCAAACATGGCTTAACTATCTTAACCCGTTGTTATCCTCAATTTAATAAATTGTGCGTCTTTAAGGGTTAGAAAGTAAATTCTGACTACTATTGTACAGTATATTTAAATAAATTTTGATTATAATTTTATCAAAAGCCAAATCAAGTACAGCTGAAGGGTTCTATTTTTTATTTATTTATTTTATTATTTTTATTTATTTTTTACTATTATGCAAAATATTTAAATAAATCGTGATTATTATTTTTATCAACACTCAAATCAAATACTTCTGAGTGTTCATATTTTTTATTTATTTCATCATTATTTATTTTACTTATTTTTTATTTTTATTAATAAAGTTAATGAATAAATATTCCGCAGAACTCTCATATTTTTCTAGTTTTGCATGCATGCATTTCCTCCGTATTTCTTAGGTTATGATTTCATTTATGTTAATGATCATTAGACATTATATTTTATTGCTTTCAATATCGTCAAGGTTTATGCCATGATCTTTCGTATTGTAGCTTTGCGTTCGATTCCCGGTTAATATATTCTTCACAAGGCCTCTCTTTTAGAAAAATCTTTTTTAATTTTTTAAAGCTTTAAATCACGGTTTAAATTTCTTCAACCCTTGTGACGACTTGTATTTAGCCAGAGATTGTTAAAATACGAGGTTTCAGCAAAAGAATGGCTTTGTTTAAAAGCAATTTAATTCACACTGTATTACAAGTAATATTTAAATAGAGCTTGAAAAGGAAAATAAAACGCAAGTTTTTATTCATGTCTTTGAGATTTTTGATGTTAACATCACATTATTACCAGTCTTAACACTAGCTATTCCCATGAATCTAACAACAATAGAAAAAAAGATACATTGGTTTTGATCGCCGTAACCCAAAGATAACTGATACGACTATTAACATTGTGAAACATATCTGAACATTTCAAATATTTTACAGATACCTATTTGAAGGTAAATAGACTTAAGAATTTTGTAGGAGTACCGTTTGTGACGACGTGCTTATGGGATGTGTTTATGCTTCTCTCACTCCTGTTATTACTGCTTTGGATACGTTCACACGTAGACAAGATGTCTGAACTATCTGGGATAAGCCCTCTAGTTCAGAGGGCTGTACCGATAATGTTACACATAGAAAGTGTAGACATGAAGTTGGCATGGTATTGGGAAAATGAGACTGTCTCTTTAAACAAAGTTTTTTTAATGACATCCTATGATACAGCTTAACATCAATGAAAACTTCCCGTAATATTCAAAGTTGCTTAAATGTCAAGCTTTACTTCCAGTTGTCCGTAATAGCTTGTAGGATAGATATTTACCAATATATAATCAGCGAGCTAAGGTAGCTCAGCCTGCAAAGGCATCAATCTCATAACCTGTGGGTTGCGAGTTCGAAACACAACCCTGCCGTGTTCATTAATAGTTGTTGGGGCACGTAAAATAGATTCGTGGTCGCAATATCGATTTAGTTTTTGCAATGTTGAGTGACTCAACATTGTGACCTGCATAAGCCATAGGCTAAGACCCCCGGGTCTTGTTCTGCACTCTAGCCAAAGGGACTAAAACCCCTCCAGAAGCCACAGCTGGATTTCTTTTATCTTGCCCCCAGAACCTCTTCACTTTTTTATTCAATTAATATTTTTCTTATTAGCATAATTGCTAACTAAATAACCAGTTATTTTTCACTATTGCGAGGTTTTGGCGGGTATTTTCCTAGCAAGCTTTATCATGGGGTTTCGCTTGGGGCTAAAGTCTTTTCTCAATGACTCGACCAATGTTTCCTAGGCCCAGGTTTATGCCAGTCTCCTCACAAAACCTCCTACTCTCTCATTTGACCAGCCTGATACCAACTGAAGTAGCAACAATCACAAAATCCCTCCTCTACAATCGTAGACCATTTTTCGATCCTACAAGGTTCGTGACACTTTCATTAATTCCGGCATCATACCAACAGAGTCAGCTAGAGCATCCAGTTATTTTCCATTCTTCTCCATTTCGCTATTCTACTGCGTTCGCTCGCTCGTAGGAGTTGCGACGCGACGGGTACTTCGGCAGAGGCCAGTTGGGTGGAGCGGTTCAGTACTTGTAATCTGCCTCCCCCCCTGGGGGATGGGATCGCGCAGAAGGCCACATGACCTAGGCCCAATTCGGTGTATAAATTATGTCCTCAAAGTTCCCAAACGATACCTCTGTGGGTGGCAGGCCAAATCTGGGGCTATTTTGTTCTTTCTTGCATTTAAATGGCGAGGACCCACATTGTCTTCCAAATTCTCTTCCCAGCCTTGCTCGTCTTCTGCGTTAGCTCGTGGATTGCGCTTGCGGCGCGACGTGCGCGCTCCGGGTACTTCGAAGGGCTAAGTGTAAGGTTGAGTGGCCCAGTTCTCGCGATCTACCCACCGCCCTAGAGGGCCTCACATCCTTATGGGCCCGGTTTGGCGCATGATTGTCTTAGTAATGTTGGCCGCCTATGTGGTGCACCCTTAAAAGTTTCCAACAAATATCTATGTAATGGCTTTGTAGTGGCAAAAGCTATCAGAAGGATTTGAAACAACAATAATAATAATAATAATATAGTCAGCAGAAAATAAATTATCCAGCATTAATCGGTTACGCTGTAGATCTCGGTCGAAAAATCTCGTGTAACAAAAAAGTTTCCGTAGCGTTTCAAACCAAACATACTAGGAAATTTTCCAATCGCGACTTTCATTAATCTGGTACTTTTATTTTTTCTGCCTTATGAACAGTTTCGTATCTGTAGTGTTTAGGAAGATTTTTCATTCTTTTATTTCACTTTTCGTGGGATAAATTCTATTGACCCCATCGATTTCGAAACAATGTATTTACAGACGTATTTCAAAAACTTTCTGCTATTCAAAAATGCAAAAAAGGCTTGGCAATAATAAGCAGTCCCTCCTCCTTCATTAATAAACGCATTTTTGCGTCTTTTCCTTGTATGGTAGAGGTTTTGTAAGGGGGAGTGACTTTAACTACTACACTTAATCTTGGCGGCACGTGCTGTAAACAGGGCTTGAGAATCGGGGTCAATATTTCTCGTAGCGGTGGGTGGTGGGGGTAGAGGGTGTCGGTTGTTGACCTTTCGCATCCATTTTCTTCCCATCGCGCCGAAAACGTGGAGCCAAGGGGGTTTCTCTCCTCTTGGGATGCTTTTCAAAAGCTTTTCCGGATATTGATGTGTATTTCATCGGTGTACGAGTGTCTTTTCTCCCAGAAGATTAAATATTCACTTGCTTGTAGTGCATTTATGTTGTTCGGATTTTTATCTTAATGGAACGCCTCGCATGGATTTGCCGAAGCATGGAAACTAATTTGTCTTTGTTGAGATCTCGATTCGTAGTCAGAGAAACTAAACAGTTTTGTATTACTTTGTACTACTTTGCAGGGTTGGCATGATTTAAATCATTTTTTTTTCACTTTTTTTTAAAAGCTATATTCCAAAGACAGGAGAACTGGGAATCAGTCAGCACAGTAATACCAATAAGTAAATAAGTGTAAATAGATAGCATGTCCTTTCCAAGAATTTAGGGGTTGTTATCAGAAATTATGTAGCAGGGGTAGTACAGTGATTGATTATGACTGGTGGAATTCATTTTATCTAATGGGAGGTAAAGAGAGTATTACAGAACTTGAAATCCAGTTTGTCTACAAAATAACAACAGCCGTGGCTTCGTCTGCTGGAATGGAAAGACAGTTTTTTTCTTCTTTTGCTATTGTTCATTCTAGCCTTCGTAACCAATTAGGAGTGGATAAAGCATCAAAGCGAGTGTTTTTATTGAAACAATTAAATCCATAATTCGGTACTTAAAAAATATTAAAATAATTGTGATTTTTTTTTTTAATAAATAGTTTGCGTTAAAAGAATATTTAATTTGTTCTTTTAATTGACATCTTATTGAGTTTGCACTATCCAATTACAAAATAATAGAATGTATTTAGATTAAAATTTATATATTTAAGTTTAGGTAATCAGTGTGCAGAATATACTAGATAGATAAGATGTTACTTCTTATAACAAACTATTCTATGTATATTGCAAAAAACATAAAAACAACAATTAAAATTAGTATTCAGAAAAAAATCAAAAAAATCCGATTTAAATCAAAAAAATCTGATTTAAATCAAATAAATCTGATTTTTTTGATTTTTTAAAAAAAATCATGATTTTTTTCCAACCCTGCTACTTTGCTTTCTGAACTTCTTTTATTCGACGAGTGTATTTGCATCCTACTAAACTGTTTACACGCCAAGTTATGTACGCATAGTAGTCATCATGTAATTGTTACTTCTTTGTACACAGTGTAAGAAGTATTGTGGGTTTGTTAATTAGTGTTTATTGGCTCAAAATCATCTAGGGGCATCAAACTACGTCAAATAAGTTGGATAATAGTTTTTTTAATTTCTAATGCAGCAGCGTTTTGGATATTATCGTAACGCTGTACATAAATCGATGTACAAGAAAGTTGGATAATAATAAAGCACAATAATACCAAAAAAAATCCACAAGTAAAAAATAATTTTAAGGATAACAAAAAAGGTTTAAAAAATTCAAGAAAGTTGGATAATAATAAAGCACAATAATACCAAAAAAAAATCCACAAGTAAAAAATAATTTTAAGGATAACAAAAAAAGTTTAAAAAAATTCAAGATGTATGAATCTGCTGAGTTTAGGAAATTAATTTGTCTATTTTACGATCTAGACCCGTAGTCAGTAGAACTAAAAACTTTTGTATACTTTTTATGAATTCTTCGGTACCGAAGTTCACTGGTTCGAATCTTGCTGTTCTACTTCAATGCTACCGACAACCCTCCAGCGCTCAAAATCTTCCATTTATCTTCTGGAAGACATAGAAACACGTCTAGCCTGAAAACATGTCGTATAAATGCTCTAAACATCTTACATCATCCCTTACATATGTTAATTCTGTAATTCTTCACGATGTCAGCTTCTTATACGGT